>SJYT01037900.1:868956-894559 GCA_006410635.1 Cephalophus harveyi | reverse complement strand
TCAGCAGGAAAGTAACAACCACCCCTCCCCCGACCCCTCCCGAACTGGAAAGATACAATTGCAGCAGCTTGGAGAGTGGGCGGGGCTGGCTGGACACAGAGGGGTGTGGGGAACGCAGGGAGGCCAAGCGGGACGGGCCAGGTGGGAGGCTGCCCTTCCGGGTGGTCAGAACCTGTGGCCTTGGCCTCCCCGTCTCCATCAACTCCCTTCATCTGAGACATTCATTACCCTCCTGCACTGGTCCCCCTGAGATGGGGGTCGGAGAAGAGCCCCTCATGAGCGCAGTGACAGCTTCAGGCAAATGACTTCTCCAGGGAGCGAGTGTCTTCACTCCAGCGGTAGGTGAAGGAACCACCCCACTGAGTAGATGTAAACTGAGAAAATGTGAATTGGCACCTTCTCACCCTTCCCAGGTGGCGCAGAAGTAAAGGATCTGCCTGCAATGCTGCGAGACCTGGCTTTGATCCCTAGGTTGGGAAGATACCCCTGGAGAAGGGAATGGTAACCCACTCCAGTATTCTTGCTGGAGAATCCCATGGATGGAGGAGCCTGGTGGGCTACAGTTCATGGATGGGGTCACAAACAGTCAGACATGACTGAGCTACTAACACTCACTTAGTGACCTAATGGGACAGAAAGCCCCTCAGTATTCCTCAATGCCATTTAAAAAGTCTGTTAACATTAGAACCTATTATACAGAGTGAAGTGAATCAGAAAGAGAAAGATAAACATCATATGCTAACGCATATATATGGAATCTAGAAAGATGGTACTGAAGAATTGATTTTCAGGGCAGCAATGGAGAAACAGAGAGAGAATAGACTTATGGACATGGGGAGAGGGGTGGAGAGGGCGAGATGCATGGAGAGAGTAACATGGAAACTTACAATACCGTATATAAAATAGATCGCCAATGGGAATTTGCTGTATGGCTCAGGAAAGTCAAACAGGGGCTCTGTATCAATCTAGAGGAGTGGGATGGGGTGGGAGATGGGAGGGAGGTTGAAAAGGGAGGGGATATATGTATACCTATGGCTGATTCATGTCGAGGTTTAACAGAAAACAACAAAATTCTGTAAAGCAATTATTCTTCAATAAAAAAAATTTTTTAAGCCTGTTAACATTAATGTTCCCAGTTAGCAATATAGCATCCCAATCAAAATATTCTGCCACGCATACAGTAACATACATGTGGAGTTGGCAAGGTGAAGAGTCTATTGAAATGTTGACAATCTAGAGGAGAGGACCTGAAAATAATGAACAGAGAGCTTTGAAAGCATCTGCTATTGTTCCCACAGGAACCCGCAGGAGAATGCTTGCTTGCGAATCTTCTCCTGAAATGAGAAGACACAGTTCACAGGACGACGGGACCAGAGGCGTCTTGCGCTCCTGTGTTACTCTTTGGCTCTCTGAAGGCTCCTGAGGTTTTGGGGTACACAGCAACAGGTTGAGATTTGAAGTTCATCTTTGGGGAGCCCATGTCTTCATTGGCTACAACCTCCTCCCTCTCAGAACTTCTTTCCTTCTGAGCGCCAGGCACCCTTTAAGCATCTCCCCACCTCCTCCCCTGTGAGGTGCCCAGGGCCACCCCTGCAGCCCGTCCCTGGTGGGGCCCTTCAGGAACTGGCCGCTCTTCCTCCTGCCGTGGCGCAAGCTCACAGCTCGGGGTGCCTTCCCTGCACTGTTCGCTCTGTGCTCTGGGCCACCGGCTCACTGGACCTGTAACCCAGGCTATTGGGCCCTGGTGCTGGCAGGCACCTCACTGAGGTCACCAGAGAACAAAACACTACTTGCTTTCAATGCCGTCTTTATTTTAAAATTTGCCCTTAAAAAGCAGCCAGACAGAATTCATTATTCTCGAAGCAGACTTCCCTTTTTGGGCAGGCCTGCCAAGTAGTTGCTGAGGAGACACAGAAGCAGTGGGATGCGAAGATGAGGCCTCGGGACACACGCGTTTCTCCAGGTCTGGGCAGTAGGACCCTGGCTCAGTCTTCCTCCAGGACAGAGTCAAGTACCTGACGATGCTCTTCGTTTGTCTCTGTGTCCCCATGTCATTTTGGTTCAGAGGTTAAAGCGTCTGCCTCCAATGCAGGAGACCCAGGTTTGATCCCTGGGTCTGGAAGATCCCCTGGAGAAGGAAATGGTAACCCACTCCAGTATTCTTGCCTGGAGAATCCCATGGACAGAGGAGCCTGGCAGGCTACAGTCCACGGGGTCGCAAAGAATCGGACACGACTGAGCGACTTCACTTGCCCACGTCACACGCCAGCTCAGGAGCCCATGGTTCCTGTCAGTGTTCTGCAGAAGCTATATACATCCTGGACCAACACTGAAATAAAAAAGCAGCCATGTTGGTTTTCCAGTAGTCACATACGGATGTGAGAGTTGGCCCATAAAGAAAGCTGAGCACCAAAGAATTAATACTTTTGAACTATGGTGCTGCAGAAGACTCTTGAGAGTCCCTTGGACTGCAAGGAGATCCAACCAGTCCATCTGAAAGGAAATCAATCCTGAATATTCTTTGGAAGGACTGATGCTGAAGCTGAAACTCCAATACTTTGGCCACCTGATGCGAAGAACCGACTCATTGGAAAAGACCCTGATGCTGGGAAAGATTGAGGGCAGGAGGAGAAGGGGATGACAGAGGATGAGATGGTTGGATGGCATCACCGACTCAATGGACATGGGTTTGGGTGAACTACGGGAGTTGGTAAAGAACAGGGATGCCTGGCATGCTGTAATCCATGGGGTTGCAAAGAGTTGGACACAACTGAACTGAGCAACTGAACTGAACTGATTTGCTTGTTCTCTCCTTTCCCCATATTCTAATCATATCTTTCCTTGAACCTCGGTGAGCGCCGTGCCTCCTTCACGGATGTTTTACATAGACTCTACCCACCTTTTCTCTGTCTTCTTCAAGCTATGTTCTTCACTCAGGAACTGTTCTCCATTGCCAGCTGTGCTAGGTTGTTCTGGGCCAACGTGGTCAAGCTGGGTGCACTGCGATTCCTTACATTTCCTTCCCTGGGTTAGAGTTGGCCAAAGAGATTTGGAATCGAGATTTGGATGGCATCACCAACTCAATGGACATGAGTTTGGGTAAGCTCCAGGAGTTGGTGATGGACAGGGAAGCCTGGCATGCTGCGGTTCATGCATTGCAGAGTCGGACACAACTGAGCGACTGAACGGAACTGAGCTGAAAGCAATTTGTGTGAGCCTTAGAAGGCAGGAGTGAAGTGTGACCATCATTCACAGAAGTTCCTGGTGGTCACGTCTAGCGATGGATGGACTCAGAGCTGCCCAGCGGCTCCCAGCTTGTCCCAGGTCCTCTCTGCTCTGTGTCCAGCTCCTCTGTCGGGCTGCTGGGTTGGCTGACCATAGTGGGTCCAAGCCCAGTATCAGGCCATAGACCCTCAGAAGTAGAAGCCACTGAAGCATGGCCCCAAATCCCCCTCCATCAGTTCAGTTCAGTTCAGTCACTCAGTCGTGTCTGACTCTTTGTGACCCCATGAATCACAGCATGCCAGGCCTCCCTGTTCATCACCATCTCCCAGAGGTCACCCAGACTCACATCCATTAGGTCCGTGATGCCATCCAGCCATCTCATCCTCGGTCATCCCCTTCTCCTCCTGCCCCCAATCCCTCCCAGCATCAGAGTCTTTTCCAATGAGTCAACTCTTCTCATGAGGTGGCCAAAGTACTGGAGTTTCAGCTTTAGCATCATTCCCTCCAAAGAAATCCCAGGGCTGATCTCCTTCAGAATGGACTGGTTGGATCTCCTTGCAGTCCAAGGGACTCTCAAGAGTCTTCTCCAACACCACAGTTCAAAAGCATCAATTCTTCAGCGCTCAGCCTTCTTCACAGTCCAACTCTCACACCCATACATGACCACAGGAAAAACCATAGCCTTGACTAGACAGATCTTAGTCGGCAAAGTAATGTCTCTGCTTTTGAATATACTATCTAGGTTGGTCATAACTTTTCTCATAAGACCCCTTTATTGTCTCACTTGCAGTCTGCCCACCCCAGCTTCTCAGATTTCCCCACAAGTTCTGACTTTTCTGTTAGAGCCACAGATGGCCTAGTGAGTGATTCTTCTCTGATCCTTCAAACTTTGCCTTCCAAGTCTTCACTTCTTAAGCCACTCCAAGATTTATGTGAGGTCTGAAGTGAAGTCGCTCAGTCTTGTCCAACTCTTTGCAACCTCATGGACTGTTGCCCATCAGGCTCCTCTGTCCATGGGATTCTCCAGGCAAGAATACTGGAGCAGGTTGCCATTTCCTTCACCAGGAGATCTTCCCGACCCAGGGATGGAACCCGGGTCTCCCGCGTTGCAGGCAGACGCTCTATTGTCTGAACCACCAGGGAAGTCTAATTAGACCTCTAATGTGAGGTCTGATTCACATTAAATGCCCTGTCCCTAAAACCTGGCTTTGCTTTCTTCACTGAACCTTAACTGGTACACCATCCAACCCTCCCAGACAATCTTTGAGCCTGCTGCACGGGGCCATGACTTACATTTCTTTGAACTACTTTATAGTGCCCAGGGCATTGCTGGAGACAAGTATATCTCCAGTGGTGTTGGCTGATTGATAGACTGAAAAAAGAAGTTCCTACAAAATGTTTTTGGATAAATAACCCTCCTGCTGCTTCCCCTCTCCCAGAAAATGTAGGGACCTGCTGCTAAATTCCAGGGCATGGAGTCATTCAAGTGTCAGCTTTTGTGTGTGAAGATCCACCATCCTTTCTTAGGACTTGGTCACAGGACAGTGGAGTGCAAAGCAGCGATTGAGCCCATTTGCTTTTTCCCTCTGCACCTAGGTGATCAACTCTCAGAGGTCGACTGCTATCAGATGTGTGACCTGACCTCTCTCTGGAGGGAGACTCAGGAGAAACTCATGGCCAGTAGTGTTCAAGACTCTGCTTTAACAAGTGGGTAGTCAGAAATATTAACGACATGTGAGGAACATTGTCACTCTTGAGATGTCTAGTAATCCATGTGTTCAAGAATGTGTGAGTCTTTCCAAGAGACCAGACCAGACCTGAAAGTCTGATGGTCCAACAAATGAGTCATAGAAGTTAAGTGTGGTTTTCACTGCTTGCTTTCCTAACTCTTTCTTTCTTCCTTTGTACTAAAAACATATTTTGAAGTCTTATAATCATTTTTATTTTGGGGGCTCCAAAATCACTGCAGACAGTGACCACTGCCGTGAAATTAAAATACACTTGCTCCTTGGAAGGAAAGCTATGACAAACCCAGATAATGTATTAAAAGCAGAGACATCACTGTGCCAACAAAGGTCCATCTAGTCAAAGCTATGGTTTTTCCAGTAGTCACATATGGATGTGAGAGTTAGACCATAAAAAAGGGCTGAGTGCGAAAGAACTGGTGCTCTTGAATTGTGGGGCTGGAAAAGACTCTTGAGAGTTCCTTGTACAGCAAGGAAATCAAAGCAGTTAATTCTAAAGGAAATCAGTCCTGAATATTCATTGGAAGGACTGATGCTGAAGCTCCAATACTTTGGTCACCTGATGCAAAGAACTGACTCATTTGAAAAGACCCTGATGCTGGGAAAGATTGAAGGCAGGAGGAGAAGGGGGCAGCAGAGGATGAGATGGTTAGATAGCATCACTGACTCAGTGGACATGAGTGTGAGCAAACTCTGAGAGATAGTGGAGGACAGTGAAGCCTGGCATGCTGCAGTCCATGCGGTTGCAAAGAATTGGACATGACTTACTGACTGAACAACAAAATTTCCTTCTTTCAAACACTTAACACAGAATTTATCTATGTTTGATGATCTTGCTCTCTGAAGTCGTTGTGTGAGGACCCAAATTTATTTCTGTTAACTCACGTTCATGGTAATTTTTCCTTTGCAAATTTGATCTTGGGTTGAATTTGTTTGATCTTTATACTGGGGAATCCTGAGAGCCCAAACTGGGGATTTCCCTCCAGAGAAGACTTTGCCTTTGGTTCCACTAGGATTTGGCATACCACAGTGTCTTCAGGTGGTCAAGCTTAATGCAGGAATCTCAGTCATCTTTTCACCTGGCAGCAGGTGCAAGTCTCAGATTTTTACTGATGCGTGGGATCATCATTTGCTTTCACATCAATTGCACCTGATGCCTCTGTTTGGAACTTGTGACTCCCTGCTCTGATTTCAGCTCAATAACTTAAAAAAAAAAAAAAAAAAAGTGTCTTTGGAGACTTAACTTACTTCCTGAAGCCCAGACACATAAAAAACAGTATAAAGTCCATTTTATCTAGGATCTCACTTTGTGGAGGGAGAGAAGTCTGAGCACTGTGGGGGAGCCCCACGTCTTATTCTCTCCGGGACCGTTTCCCTGGATAACTCAGCTTCATTGAGCCCATAGAATCAGTTTCTCTCCTTTGCCATATTTTTAGCATCAGTCTTGAACTATCATTTTACACTGATGATGTATAAATGGATACTGTAGTTGAAGAAAGGCACTTTCAAAAAGGCTATTCTATTAAACTGCTCTGTAAATGTCACAGAGTAAGACTTGAAAAGCTTTCAAGGCACTGAAACCAGAAATAGTATGTACAGCTTGGTCCATTTTTTGTGCCCACTTCCTTCTAGGACAGATTTTAGCCTTTCCTGAGGCCATACTTTTTTTAACTCCAAAGTATTCCATGTTGGGACTATCTATAGAAAGTTAACTTTGAGAATTAGATTTCTAACTTGCTAGTCTAGCAAGAGAAGTCCTGTGCAAGCATAAAAGCAGTGAGAAAGGTGTGACCAATCTGTTTTTTAAAAACGTTGCAATAAAAGTAGTCAGTCTCTTCCTAGAATTTTTGTCTGACGCTCTGAAGTGCAAGGAGATCCAACCAGTCCATCCTAAAGGAGATCAGCCCTGGGTGTTCATTGGAAGGACTGATGCTGAAGCTGAAACTCCAATACTTTGGCCACCTGATGCGAACAGCTGACTCATTTGAAAAGACCCTGATGCTGGGAAAGATTGAGGGCAGGAGGGGAAGGGGACGACAGAGGATGAGATGGTTGGATCATATCACCAACTCAATGGACATGGGTTTGGGTAGAATCCAGAAGTTGGTGATGGACAGGGAGGCCTGGCATGCTGCAGTTCTTGGGGTTGCAAAGAGTTGGACACGACTGGATGACTGAATTGAAGTGTTAAGTGCAGGCTAGGGGGAGCAGATTATTAGTTGCAATGCCTGGTATTAGTAAAAGCCATTGAATCCATGTTGACATATGGCAGAAACCAACATAGTTGGGTTGTACAGCCACCCAGAGCTAAGGTCTAAAGGCAGGGGCGGGGTCCTCTTCTGTCCCCATGTCCTGAAGCTTTGTTTCATTCTGCACCACTTTATTTTGGCTTTCATGTCCTATAAATGTAACTTACTCGCTCAAGAAAGAATTCAAAGTATTTAGTCATAATTTCCTTTTCACAGGGGATAGGTGAAGTAATGTATTTTCTGGGAAAAAAAAAAAGTCATGCTGACATGACCTGTGTTGAATTCTGTTGAAAACATGGAGTACTCAGAAATGGTCCTCTCTGAATGTTCCCCTTTGGGATAAAAAGGAAAGAGTTAAGTTACAAAATTCTGTTTTTCTCTAAAATTAAAAGAGCCTTCAGATTTACTTGGCAACAGTGTTACAAACTGGGCTATCCTCTGGAGAAGCTGAGAACATTGATTTCTGTTCATCTTCTCAAGAAAAACAGAAGTTTTGTGACAAAGTGGTCATGTGACTAAAAATTGTGGGCATACACATCTTCACGGCAGCCTTCTTACAGCCACAGTGTTCTACATGACACATCTGACGTAATGAGGGGATAGCCCCAGTTGTTCTGAAAATCTGTAATACCTTGTCAGCTCTCAGTCTTATGCATGCTTATTATCTTCAGTTGAAAGGGATTAAAGTGAAGAGCTATTCTGAAACTGGAGAGGAAGACCAGCGTCCTTTTTCGAAAATCTGAATTAGACATGGAAACAACCCAAATGCCATCAACAGATGAACGGCCAAAGAAAACATGGCATACATGATGGGAAGCTGCCCAGCCATCCTGCCATTTGTGACAGCGCTGATGATCCTGGAGACTGTTTGAAGTGAGATATGCCAGATTCAGAAGGACAGGTACTGCATGCTTCCACTTACACGTGTGTGAAAGTCGCTCAGTCATGTCCCACTCTTTGCGACCCCATGGACTATACGGTCCACAGGATTCTGCTGGCCAGAATTACCAGAGTGGATAGCCAGCCGTTCCAATCTCCAAGGAATCTTCCCAACCCAGAGATCGAACCCAGGTCTCCCACGTTGCATGCAGATTCTTTACCAGCTGCTGCTGCTGCTGCTGCTGCTAAGTCGCTTCAGTCGTGTCCGACTCTGTGCGACCCCATAGACAGGAGCCCAACAGGCTCCCCTGTCCCTGGGATTCTCCAGGCAAGAACACTGGAGTGGGTTGCCATTTCCTTCTCCATTGTGTGAAAGCGAAAAGTGAAAGTGAAGTCGCTCAGTCGCATCCGACTTCTAGCGACCCCATGGACTGCAGCCTACCAGGCTCCTCCATCCATGGGATTTTCTAGGCAAGAGTACTGGAGTGGCTTGCTATTGCCTTCTCTGTTTACCAGCTGAGCTACCAGGAAAGCAGGATTCCACTTTATGAGGAATCTAAAATAGTCAGACACATAAAAGCAGCAAGTAGAATGGAGGTGGCCGGGGCTGGGGAAGATGAGCAGTTGCTGTTCAGTGGATACAAAGCTTCGGTTATTCTTGAGGAAAGAGTTCTAGAGATCTCCCAGACAACACAGTGCTCGTAGTTAACGATACAGGACTGTGTGCTTCAAAATTTGTTAAGAGAGGAAATCTCATGTTTGAGACCCTGGTTCCATTTCTGGGTCGGGAAGATCTGCTGGAGAAGGAATAGGCTACCCACTCAAGCAGCCTCAGGCTTCTCTCGTAGCTCAGCTGGTAAAGAATCCACCTGCAGTGTGGGAGACCTGGGTTCGATCCCTGAGATGGGAAGATCCCCTGGAGAAGGGAAAGGCTGCCCGCTCCCAAACTCTGGCCTGGAGAATCCAGGGGCTATACAGCCCATGGGGTGGCGAAGAGTCGGACTTGACTTTCACTTTCACTTTAGTGTTCTTACCACAAACAAAAACCAAAACCACAAAGGGCCACAAGGACGCTTTTGGAGGTAATGGACATGTTTATCACCTTGATTGTGGTAATTGTATCATGGGTGTATATGCATGTCTCAAACTCATCAAATTGTATCAATTTAACATGTGCAATTTTCTTTTTGTATCAGTTAAATCTCAATAAAATTCCAGTATTCTTGCCAGGAGAATCCCACAGAGGAGTCTGGCGGGCTACAGTCCATGGGGTTGCAAAGAGTCGGACATGCCTGAGGGTCAGAGCACAAACGTCAATAAAACTGTTAAAAAAAGGAAAAAAAAATCTAAATTGTAGATGTTGTAAAGAAGAAAAGAATTTAGCTCTTACAGTTAATCGTTTTGTGAGAGTTAAATGATGGGATAATAACTGATTAGTTTAGAATGGAAACAATTTTCTGCATTTTGTTTAAAGCCATGTGACTTCACATGATTTATATGAAATGATTTTAAAAATCTTCATTTCTCTTTCTTTCTGAAACTGATGCTCCTGGACTGAATTATTGCTGTTTTTATTAAAATTTTTCAGTGTATGTATACAATACATGCAATTTTATTGTCTGCATGTGTTTTATTTTTGTATTTATTCTATGTATAATCTATGTAGAGCCTCCAACAAAACTCTGGACTTTTTCTGAGCCCAGTTCATCTTCTCTTGTAGACCCATCACTTTGTTGGGTCGATCTGCTTGGAAATTCTCAAGTCACCTTTAGAAAATCAGCCGATGTTTTTTCTCGTTTACATTATGCTCACTTGGCAACTGGTGCACTGTTGAGTCCTTCGTAGACCTTCTGTTTTGCAGAGATCTGAATGGAAAAGACTGAGCGCAAATGGCCCACAGTCTAAAATACGCTCTGACGCAACACAAATGTTTGAGTTACTTTTTTAGGAGTGAATTTGAAAAATTTTAGTCAGTCATACTGAGGCCTTTCATCAATTCTTTGCCACTATTTCTTCAGATATTGCTCTTCTCATCCCAATCACATGTGTGTAAGACATTTTCACCTGTCTCATATAATTTGTGCTTTTTGTTGTATCTCTCATTCTTTTCTTTTTTTCCCTCTCTCTGATACATACTGGATGTTTTCCACTGAGTTGTCTTAGATAGCATATTGAAAAGCAGAGATATTACTTTGCCAACAAAGGTCCGTCTAGTCAAGGCTATGGTTTTTCCAGTGGTCATATATGGATGTGAGAGTTGGACTGTGAAGAAAGCTGAGCACCAAAGAATTGATGCTTTTGAAGTGTGGTGTTGGAGAAGACTCTTGAGAGTCCCTTGGACTGCAAGGAGACCCAACCAGTCCATTCTGAAGGAGATCAGCCCTGGGATTTCTTTGGAAGGAATGATGCTGAAGCTGAAACTCCAGTACTTTGGCCACCTTATGCAAAGAGTTGACTCATTGGAAAAGACTCTGATGCTGGGAGGGATTGGGGGCAGGAGGAGAAGGGGACAACAGAAGATGAGATGGCTGGATGGCATCACCGACTCGATGGACATGAGTTTGGGTAAACTATGGGAGTTGGTGATGGACAGGAAGGCCTGGCGTGCTGCAATTCATGGGGTCAAAAAGAGTCGGACACAACTGAGCGACTGAACTGAGCTGAACTGAATTGTCTTCCAGTTTACGAATTCCCTTCTTCTTCTGGGTTTAATCTAACATTAAAGCCATCTATACATCATGTGAAATGCCAAGCTGCATGAATCACAATGGAATAAAGATTCCCGGGAGAAATATCAAGTACCTCAGACATGCAGATGATGCCACACTAATGCAGAAAGTGAAGAGAAACTAAAGAGCCTCTTGATGAGGGTGAAAGAGGAGAGGAGTGAAAAAACTGGTTTAAAACTCAACATTAAAAAAAAAACTAAGATCAATGCATGGCAAATAGAAGGGGAAAAAATGGAAGCAGTGACAGATTTTATTTTCTTGGACTGGAAAATCACTGCAGACGGTGACTGCAGCCATGAAATTAAAACACATTTGCTCCTTGGAAGGAAAGTTATGACCAACCTAGACAGCATGTTATAAACCAAAGAGGTCACTTTGCCAGCAAAGGTCCCTATAGTCAAAGCTCTAGAGTTTTCAGTAGTCATGTACGGATGTGAGAGTTGGACCATAATTCTTCTGAGAGCAGAAGAATTTTTGTTTTTGAACTGTGGTGCTGGAGAAGACACCTGAGATTCCCTTGGAATGCAAGGAGATCAAACCAGTCTGCAAGGAAGTCAAACTGGTCCATCCTAAAGGAAATCAGTCCTGAATATTCACTGGAAGGACTGATGCTGAAGCTGAAGCTCCAGTGCTTTGGCCACCTGATGCGAAGAGCCAACTCGTGGAAAAGACCTTGACGCTGGGAAAGATTGGAAGCAAAAGGAGAAAGGGGTGGCAAAGGGTGAAATGGTTAGATGGCATCACTGATTCAATGGACATGAGTTTGAGCAAACTCCAGGACATCGTAAAGGACAGAGGAGCCTGACATGCTGCAGTCCATGGGGTCACAAAGAATCGGATACAACTTAGCAACTAAACAATAGTTGAGCTATTAATTTCAGCTATTATATTCCAGTTCTAGAATATCCATTTGATTTTTAAAATAGATTTTACTTCTCTGGTGAAATTTTTATCCTGTCATCTATTTACTGAACTTACTATTCACAAGTTATCTTAACTTTCATATCTGATAGCCCCAATACCTGGATCTCCTGTGGGCCTTTTTCTATACTCTTTTAAAAAGCTATTTGGACTTCTTTCCTAGTATGCCTGGTAATAGTTATTGAATGCTAGGCAATGTGTATGAAAAGTTACAGGTGCTCTGGGTGATGTCTTTCTCCAGAGAGATATTTTTGTTTCTGGAAAGCAGCTAAAGGGGCAGGTCATCTAAATCCTGTCTTGGATTGAGTTGACTAGAATCTGGTTTCAGTTCTCAGGAGGGTTGGTCTGTTCATGATTCACTCATATCCTAATATAGTAGTTCAGGCATCCCAGCTGAAAGCCTGGATAAGCCCTTGACCTCCAGTTTTTGTCTCCATGGCACCCTGAGACCACTGACTGCTCTGCATACCTTCTCGGTCTTGTGGGCACTGCTGTGTGCGTGCGTACTAAGTCGCTTCAGTAGTGTCCGACTCTTTGTGACCTTATGGACTGCAGCCCACCGGGTTCCTCTGTCCATGGGGTTCTCCAGGCAAGAATACTGGAGTGGGTTGCCATGCCCTCCTCCAAGGGATCTTCCTGACCCAGGGATCGAACCTGCATCTCTTATGTCTCCTGCATTGGCAGGCGGTTTCTTTACCACTAGCGCCACCTGGGAAGGCTGGGCACTGCTTACAAATCAGTAAATGACAGGGAAAAAGCATGGCAAATATCAGACACACTTCTCTGTGCATCCCTGTTTGCTGGGATCCTGGCCCCACAAGTGCTACATGCCTTGATGACCCTGGATTCTAATTTTTAACTCTCAGTGTTTGAGACTTGTCGCAAGGTCTGTGTGACGTCTCATTTACTTTGCCACTTTCTCCTTGGATTTTCAGACTTTGAAAAATTGATTATAAATTAGCAATTTCATTAGAAGAGTGGTGTATGATGTCAGACTCATCAGCACGTTTTCTTTCTCTCCAGCATTTTAGCCCCTCTGGTCTTGCTACCTTAGGAGCTCCCCAATGCTTTTGAACAGATACTTTCAATATTTTAGTCAGTGAAATGGCAACCCACTCCAGTGTTCTTGCCTGGAGAATCCCAGGGACAGGGGAGCCTGGTGGGCTGCCGTCTATGGGGTCGCACAGAGTCGGACACGACTGAAGCGACTTAGCAGCAGCAGCATCTAGTGATAACTGATGGAAAGTTTTGTCTGTTACAAGTCAATTCATCAAAATGAGAATCTTGTCTTCATTCATTCATATTATGTACTTACTATGAGACTTTACATCCATTAAGGATATAAAGATGATAAACAAAATCTTTGCCTACTAAGAACTACCATCTACTTCAAACCAGAAAACAGATAATAACGATACAGTGGGAATAAGTAAATATTATAGAATAGAAGTGGATTAAGTACATAGCGTACAATGACAGCATAGAGAAAGAGTGTTTGGTTCTAAGAGTTGGGTGGGAGAGTGATTCATGAAACAGTTGGTGCTAGAATTGAGCTTTGAATAAGAATTAGGGCATTAAGTGCTGAAGAATTGATGATTTTGAACTGTGGTGTTGGAGAAGACTCTTGAGAGTCCCTTGGACTGCAAGGAGATCCAACCACTCCATCCTAAAGGAGATCAGTCCTGGGTGTTCATTGGTAGGACTGATGTTGAAGCTGAAATTCCAGTACTTTGGCCACCTGATGTGAAGAGCTGACTCATTTGAAAAGACCCTGATGCTGGGAAAGATTGAGGGCAGGAGGAGAAGGGGACAACAGAGGAAAAGAGAGTTGGATGGCATCACCGACTCAATAAACTTGAGTTTATTTGGTATACTCCGAGAGTTGGTGATGGACAGGGAGGCCTGGCTTGCTGCGGTTTATGGGGTCACAAAGAGTTGAACATGACTGAGTGACTGAACTGACATAAAGGGGGTGACTCTGAGGTTCTGCTACAAATTATAACTGGAATGAATTTGAGAATCACCTGAGTTCTCTGCTTAGCTGGTCTATCTGTCTTCTTGGTTGAAATGCTCATTTTCACCTCTGTGTGAACATCCTGTTACTGGAGAATTACAGAAATATGCTTTTGGTCAATGATGGATTAATCTGTTTTTGCAATGCCTGTGCTGGGTTAAGAACATACACACTTCTACAAATACTCAGGGCAACGGAAGATGTAAACCTGGGCCTTGACCTTTGACCTTCTTCTACCTGAATTACTCCATCTTTTAGGTTCCCATTTCCGTCAATGCGTCTACCTTTCTGATTTCTCAGGTTGGAAAGCTTTGAGTCATCTTTCATTTGCCTTCATTCTCAAAATCTATTGTTTTACAAAGATTTCTTTACATAAGTTTCTCTGATTTCTCCTCTTGGGCTCCAGTCATCACTCTTGTGTAAATGAATATGCTGTCTTTCTTTGAAGTCCCTCTGACTCTGATTTCTCCAGTCTATTTGCATGCTCTTTACAGATTAATCTCCCAAACTAGAGCTCTCTCTATGCTATTTTTCTGGCCCCAAGCCTGTATTGGCTCCTTATTGCCTCTCATATAAACTCTACTCCTTTGTTGACTATTGAGGAAGCACCATAGTCTGATTAATTCTATTTACCTAAACTTTTCTCTATTATTCGTAAACCTGGAATTTCTGTTCTAAGCTGGGAAAACCAAAATATGGCTACTTAAACAGACTTTAGATAATCTATACTAAGCACCCAGCCCAAGAGGCAAAACAAAAAAATAGAACAAACTCTGATTTGCGTTGTTTTTTCATTTTCCTCCAAGTGAAAGCCTTAATGGTTCGAAAGAACATCTTCAATAGATGCAGTTTCTGTCTAGAGCTAGGGATTTCTGGAGAAGGCAATGGCACCCCACTCCAGTACTCTTGCCTGGAAAATCCCATGGACGGAGGAGCCTGGTGGGCTGCAGTCCATGGGGTCGCTAAGAGTCAGACACGACTGAGCGACTACTTTCACTTTTCACTTTCATGCATTGGAGAAGGAAATGGCAACCCACTCCAGTGTTCTTGCCTGGAGAATCCCAGGGATGGGGGAGCCTGGTGGGCTGCCGTCTATGGGGTTGCACAGAGTTGGACACAACTGAAGTGACTTAGCAGCAGCAGCAGCAGCAGCAGCAGGGGTTTCTGAAGGCTCCCTGCATTTCCTCTTTGTGGCTTCCTTTTGTGATTAGATAGTGATGGAACTATAGATATGATTCTTTGCCTTTCTTCTATTTGCTTCTAAGAGTTGATTTCTTTGATGAGTGTATGCTGGGTTTTGGTAAAAGAATAGATTTAGGTTTCACATTTATTTCTAAGAGTTTGTGTGTATAAGTGTTCAGTGAGGGTTGTCACATTGCTAACTGGTAGATACTATCCTTTGCAAGACCCCTAACAAGAGCTATTTGAAAAGAAACAGAAAACTCCCCCCTTTATACCTCTCTTGAGAAATGTTCTAACTATTGTGTATCTAACTATTGTGAGTCTAACTATTGTGTATCTAACTATTGTGAGTCTAACTAATGTGTATCTAACTATTGTGAGTCTAACTATTGTGTATCTAACTATTGTGTATCTAACTATTGTGAGTCTAACTATTGTGTATCTAACTGTTGTGTATCCTGTGTGTGTGTGTGTGTGTGTGTGTGTGTGTGCGTGTGTGTTAGTTGCTCAGTTGACTCTTTGAGACCCCATGGACCGTAGTCTGCCAGGCTCCTCTGTCCAAGGGATTTCCCAAGCAAGAATATCGGAGTGGGTAGCCATTGTCTTCTCCAGGGAATCTTCCTGACCCACGGATCAAACCCAGATTTCCTGCATTGCAGGTGGATTCTTTACCATCTGAGCCACCTGGGAAGCTGTTGTGGATCCTAACAACTTGTATTATGTTGTTGCAATGGTTGGAGCAGAGAAGAACTTGGAGGAGATTGCAATGTAAGCTCAGATTTCCACAGATGTGAAAAGTCAGACTGCCTGGTTTCATTATGTAAATAAGCAAAATGATGTGTTATTTCCAGTATTCTATGAGTCAGATTTAACTATATTTTTTATTCTATTGTGTATCCCAGGAATGCCAAGTCTACTCAACAGACGTTTGGGGAATGGGAGTCCTGGGCGCATGAAGACCCCAAACCAGTTCCCTTGTCATCTCCATGAATGTGGCCTGCTGGGTCACTGTCCCTGCCTCCCTCATGCCTTCCTCACAGCCCATCCAACTCCTGCCCCTTCTTGAAGACCAATTTTGATCCCGCTTTTCCATGAAATCTTCTCAACTCTTTCATTGACTAATGACTAACTGCCTATGTATTCAGTCGTGTCTGACTCTTTGCAACCCAATGGAATTCTCCAGGCAAGAATACTAGAGTGTGTAGACGTTTCCTCCTCCAGGGGATCTTCCCCACCCAGGGATCAGACCTGCAGTCTCCGGCTTTGCAGGCAGATTCTATGCCATCTGAGCCACCAGGGACGCCCTAAAGCACAGGGTACTATTTCACTTTGCCGGCCACTTAGAGTAAGGTGCGGCCACGTGACTCACTTTGGTTGGTGAGATGTGAGTGGACTAGACGCGTAGCGTTTCTGGGTGGAAGCAGTAAGAGACTTCTCCCTCTAGCCCTACCATCAGCAATTGGAGATGGCAGCGCTCAGCCTAGGCCAATGAGTGACTGTTGCAAGTGGTGCCCCCTGCTGGCCTTATACACGGAATCTGAGCTAGAAATGGACTTCCGGTGGCTTCCCTGGTGGCTCAGAGGTTAAAGCGTCTGCCTCCAATGCGGGAGACCTGGGTTCGATCCCTGGGTCAGGAAGATCCCCTGGAGAAGGAAATGGTAACCCACTCCAGTATTCTGGCCTGGAGAATCCCATGGACGGAGGAGCCTGGTAGGCTACAGTCCACGGGGTCGCAGAGTCGGACACGACTGAGCGACTTCACCTTTAAGCTAAGGTTTCCCTTGTGGCTCAGCTGGTAAAGAATGTGCCTGCAGTGCAGGAGATCTGGGTTCGATCCCTGGGTTGGGAAGGTCCCCCGGAGAAGGGAAAGGCTACCCACTCCTGTATTCTGGCCTGGAGAATTCAGTTTACGGGGTCACAAAGAGTCGGACACTTTCACACTTTAAGCCCCTAAGGTTGTTGGGTCTTTTGCGTCTGCAGCAAAACATAGAGCCTACCCTGACTGAGCCAGCTTACTTCCCATCCCTCACTGAGCAGGAACTAAACTTTCTATACTTTGAAATGGAATGCTGAGAGCGCCAAAGGACTGACCGACTTACTTCCGCTGTAGATTGATTTCTTTTTGTTAGGCATTCACATTTTCTTTGGAGTTTTTGGAATTACGAATGGATAATAAGCTTGAATGTCATGGAATGATAGGATTCTGTGTAAACCTTCCTTTCCTCTAAAAGAAGGCCCTGGAGGAATCATTGTTCCAAGAGACTCCCTCTTATATGGCTAATAATTAATGTCAGGGATCTTAGTTAAAGGAAAGACTGGTGCAAGGAAAGTTTGTGAGATCACTGCGCTATAAATTTCTCCAAAGCTTATCATCAGCCCAGATCACAGGGGAAAGATCCACAAATATTTGTATAGGTGGTTAGAAAACACAGACTAGTCTAATGAGCTGTGATGTTTCTCTGGACTTGGACACATTTTTGGCTCCGGTTGTCATGGCGCCCCTCCAGGACCTAACTCTCAGTTGATCGGCTTTCCCTGGATACCAGATGCTTCAGCTCCGGTCCAGGCCCTCCAGGGAACAGACCCTGGTGCTTCCTGTGGAGTCACAGCTGCCCTTTCATTCGGAGAGATTAGGACTTGCTGGTGAATTTGGTAGCTGAGTTGCTTAATTTCCTTTTTGGAAAGGCTGGGTAAATCTCTTCTTTGGGTTAAGTTATAGCTCCCCTGAGTCTAAATTAATGCCCTTGGCTTTCTGACATGTTTCGTGGTTGAGTCCTGTCCTAGGAGCTACTGGGTTAGTACCCAGGCTGTTATATCCATCACTGCTATAAAAATGCTTCTGTCTACAAAGGTGTCACAGGAACAGGTTGCTATGGTGAGTGTTCCACATGCTGGGAACCTCTACTCCGATGTCACTTCTGACAGTGTGATCCCCTCCAAGGGATGTGCTCATTCCTGCTGTTAAAGCCATGTTCGAGATCTCAGTCTCACCGAGCCCGGACAATCGTTCAAGCTTCTTGGCCAGTCGTCTTGCCGCCACTGGTTCTTTCTTCTCTGGAAGCTCTCACAGACTGTGCCAGACAGAGGACGTGAGTCTGCGTAAACTCCGGGAGTTGGTGATGGACAGGGAGGCCTGGCGTGCTGCGATTCGTGGGGTCGCAGAGACGGACACGACTGAGCAATCTTTAGAAGGTGGGATGTCCAAAATCTAAGGGCCGAAAACTGGCTATGTCTCAGGATTAACTGGAACACAGAGACTTAGAAGCCACCAAGAATCTCTCTCGCTCCTTTCTGCTCATCATGCATCATTCTTCTCTGCTCAGAGAGCCAGGGTTCCCGCATCCACACTGTAGGAACTGTGGCCACCCAGCACCAGCAGTCCACATCTAAGCGCTGTTACGCCGGGAGAAGGGTGGGTCATAGAAAACATTACCGCCCATGGAAATCCTGTGGATGGAGATGCATGGCAGGAAAAGCTTCCCAGTGGAAGGGCGCTGCTTGTTTGACAACAATAGGTGCCTTTAACCTGAAGGATCTTCCTTCAGTGCCTCCCACACCTGCCACACGTAAGTCACCAGCCCTCATGCCTATGTGCATCTCTGAGTTTTACGGATATTGTTGATTCACCATCTTGAAATACCCCTGCTCTATGGGGAGCTGTCTTCCTTTTCGCCTACAAAACTCACTTTCTTTGCACAAATATTTTCAATGAATCCTACTGCACCCAGAAATCCTTTCTGCTCTTGCTTGCTGTGGAGTTGGTTGGGCAGATTAATAAGTGGATCAAATCTAAGTGTCAGCTGTGGCCTCACATTTGCTGGTGATCTCTGTGCAAAGGAATGGAAGCCCCAGGAGAACCCAGGGGGGTTCAGGTGCACACACACACACACACACACACAAATCTCAAACACAAAAAAATCTCTACTCTGCAGAGTTGATTTTGGTTTAAAAACCACCCCCTTTGTGTTCTAACAAACAGAACTGGACCAAACTTATCCATAACCACTCACATGAAGTCCCTGTGGTCCAGCAGAATTTACCAGCATGGTGGGTGCAGAGACTGAAGGGGTGGGGCTGCCTCTCAGCAATACACACGACTCAAAAGGCAAAGAATTCCCTGGTGCTAACCAGCCTCTGTGGCTCCACCGTCGGCCCTGGCCTGGCGGGCATCTCGTTGGTGCTTATCTACCCCTCTTCCCTCTTGCCGTCTTCACTCATTTCTTCCCCTGCTTGGAAGCAAAACTGATCAGTTGTCCCCTCTCAGGCCATCTTGCTGCTCTCCAGGTGAAACTGAAGCTGGGGACAGAAGCTATATCCAAGCCGCTTGGGGAAGTGGTGGCTGACTGCCCAGTGCCCAGCTTCTGGGAGCTGCTTTCTGCTCAGGTGCTGATTCCTGGTCCAGTAGGCTGTGGCCAGGAAGCAAAGCTGATCTTTTGTATAAAACCAGAGCATGGAGGACTTCCCTGGTGGTGGTCCAGGGGTTAAGAAGCCACCTGACACTGCAGGGGACGTGGGTTCGATCCCTAGTCTGGGGCTAGCCACGGGGCAATGAAGCCCTAGCGTCAAAACCATTGAGCCTGTGTACTGCAACTACTTAGCTCACACAGCTAAAGCCGGTGCTCTGCAACAAGAGAAGTCACCACAACGAGAACCCCGTGCACCGCAAAGAGGAGTAGCCCCCACTGGCTGCAACTAGAGAAAGCCCGTGTGCAGCAACAAAGACCCAACGCAGCAAAAAAAAAAAAAAAGAAAGAAAGCAAGAAAGCATAAAAACCCACAGAGCGTGGGGCACTTAAGCGTGCTGCATATTCGGAGCAGGGCAGGTGGGGACCGTGCTTCCAGTACAGAGCTGCTTCTGGAGAGGGGGGCGGACTCCTCCCGCAGTGGGCAGGCAACTCAGAGCAGAGGACGGATGAAGGAAGCAGCATGTGGACAGGGGTGAGTATTTAATTTTTTTTTCTTTACTTGCAGACAACCTTGAGGGATGTTCCCAAGCAAGATACAGAGTCTTCACCATGCAGCAGAGCTAAGTATCAATTTTTGGAGAGGGATGATGGTGACTCTCCCAGGGGAGGAGTCCCAGGCTGAGCCAGATGGGCCAAGGAGAGGGTGGGCCAGAGTAGGAGGCTAAGAGAGCTGACCCATGGACCCAACACACAGATGGATTGGAGGAGCTGCGGAACCAGGTCGACAGAAGAGCTTCAGGTGCAAGCCCAGGAGGATATGGAAAGAAAAGAAGGGGTTAGAACTGAGGAGACAGACAGCGCTGATGAATGCCAGCAGCTTGGCTCAGGGAGGCTGGGTAAGGCGGCAAGCATGGCAGTGAAAGAAGGGGCCCAGGCGACCCTGTCTACAGGGGCAAGTGGAATGACGGCCAAGGCCAAGGTTCTCCCAGGTCAAAGGGTGGGAACCAGGCTAGAGCCCAGACCCTCCCCGCCCCGTCCTCAAAAGACCTTGAAGACTGAGAGAAAATGCAGGACTGGAGGGAAGAGGAGGGAGAGAACTGGGGACCCAGGACCCAAGATGAGCACTCCCCAGGTTCAGCAGACACCCAGGGAGCAGCTGGCTCCAAATGACTCCCTTAGGGTGACTACACAAAGGGTGTCTACATCAGCTATTTTAATAGCATCGCAGCCTGCAGCTGAGCAGTGCAACTGGACTCCTGAGATAGTCCTTCTCAAATCATGTAGTACTCATTTTGGAAACTCTATCTCCCCCCACCCCCTGCCCCACACCACCTTTTAGTCTTTATTTATTGCTTTAGTTCAGTCCTGGATTCTCGTCCCAAGCTGCGGGTAAGGAGGGCTATGGATAAATTCACCCTGTACTTTAGAGTGACAGAACTAGAAATATCTGGTTTCTTTCTGTTTGGAAAAATTGAGTAGTCATGGAAAATGCTCATGACAGAGTTTACACAAGTGAGCCCTGGAAAGGATTCCTCCTGCCCTTCGCTTTTCCTCTTCTTTACTCCCTACCTTCCCTTCCTCCTTCCTTCCACCCACATTTACTAAATATCCACACCGTCAGGCACCGTCCTGGATTCTGAGTCAGACTCAGAGGTGAAAACAAAACACAGTCTCGAACGTTATCTGAAGACGCCACGGCAGACCCTGGGGAATACCTTTCTGGCTCACGGTTCCTTTTCCTGCAGACTCCTCTTGTCAGGGCACAGACCTGAAAGACGCGGGACTCCCGGGTCAGAGAGGCAGGACTTTATCCCCTCAGCAGCAGACGAGCAGACTTATTTTTGCACTAGTCCTGAGCCCCAGTTCTCACAGGGCAACGAGAAGGGGGGCCAGGTGACACCCCTGGCCACAGTAGCTTGAATTACCAGAGAGGATTTCTGAGTTTAGAGAATTCCAGTCTTTTCTGAAGGGGAACATGCAGGCCATTTTCTTCAGGAGGTCTCATTTCTGTGTTTTGAGACTGCTTGATATTCACGGAGGGTCTCCCCAGTGTCCTCTCTGGACTCCCCAGAGTCCAGAGAAAGAGACAGCAGCAGACAGAGGATGGGAGGGCTGGACAGTGTCACCGACTCCATGGACGTGTCTGAGCAAGCTCCAGGAGCTGGTGATGGACAGGGAGGCCTGTTGTGCTGCAGTCCATGGGGTCACAGAGAGTCGGACACGGCTGATCGACTGAACTGAACTGAGACGCGTCTGGAGTGAAGTGCGGTGAGGACCCAGATCCTGTCCCTGCTCTGCTGGTTGTCCTTGCCTGATCTGTCTTCTCCTTCTGACCCTCCATCTAGCTCCATAGTCTGCTCAAACCAGGACTGCAAACCTCAGCCCTGACTAAGTCCTGGGCACCAGTTTTAGATCCATTTATCAAGAGCTGGGGTTGGCAGACTGTAGTCCGACAGCCAAGTCTAGCTTGCAGTCTGTTTTTGTGCATCTCTAGAGCGAGGAACGGGGAAGGCAATGGCATCCCCCCCCAGTACTCTTGCCTGGAAAATCCAATGGATGGAGGAGCCTGGTGGGCTGCAGTCCATGGGGTCGCTAAGAGTCGGATACCACTGAGCGGCTTCACTTTCACTTTTCACTTTCATGCATTGGAGAAGGCAATGGCAACCCACTCCAGTGTTCTTGCCTGGAGAATCCCAGGGATGGGGGAGCCTGGTGGGCTGCCGTCTATGGGGTCGCACAGAGTCGGACACGACTGAAGCGACTTAGCAGCAGCAGCAGCAGGAGCGAGGAAGGACTTTAAATTTTTAAAAGGTTGTAAAAAAGAGAGTGAGAAGAAAACAAGGGGGATGATCAGATAGGGACATCCCACAAAGCCTTAAATATTTCCACGACCGAGTGACTGAACTGGTAACTGATTTATTATCTTGATCTTTAAAGGAAACGTTTGCCAGTTCCAAGTCTAGATGTTTGGTCACGTGACAGGGGAAAGGCGACCTATACAAGAGCAGCAGCTGCACCATCCCCAGGATGGATGGGATGCTGGAGGCCTGGGATGGTGCTGCCTTCCCATTCTCAGAGGTGTCCTCCTCCCCTCCCCAGTAGAAAGCTGACTGCGTGACCCTCCCACCTTCCGCCTGTCTTAAAAGATTCAGATTTCTCAGGTCATAAAATATACCCTCTCTCTGTACATGTGTTAGTCGCTCAGTCATGTCTGACTCTTTGCAACCCATGGACTGTAGCCTGCCAGGCTCCTCTGTCCATGGAATTCTGCCGGCAAGAATACTGAATGGATTGCCAGTCCCTTCTCCATGGAATCTTCCTGACTCAGAGATCAAACTCAGGTCTCCTGCATTGTAGGCAGATTCTTTACTGTTTGAGCTATCAGGGAAGCCCTCTCTGTACACACACACACACACACACACACACACAGTGTGTATGCAATACACACACACACACACACACTGTTGTGAATTAAATCAGAAAAGTGAAGAAGAGAATGTAAATCATTATTCCAGTTGTGATACGTGGTTTAAACTAGCGAGGAGCTGTGACTCATCTTCGTCTCTCGGTCAAGCACAGCTACAGCATCAATTAGGATTTAGATGATGTTCTCAGACCCGGGGAACGAATTGCTGAGTGCCAGGAAAATAATACTACAATGTCTGTGCATGCACAGAGCTAGCTGGACAGCTTCTCAAATGGATTTCCTTTGTGTGGTCAACCATCTGAGCTCTGTAGAAATTCTCTCTTCTCAAAGTCATCTTGGAACCCCTGAGCCCTCAGATTCCAGCAGTATCTAATTTTTTTTTAAATCTCTCCATTGACATAAAGACCTAAGATGTTTATTCATACTTTCTATACACTGAAATTCGCTCTCAAAAATATGGAAAAACGTGTTTGAGAATATTGGTGCTCACCTTATAATGACTGTGGGACACTTTCTTCCTCTGGACTCCTTCCGGGGTTCACCTGAGCCTCTAACCTTGGCCTCAGAGTGTGGCAGGTGGACTGATGTACATAGACCACAGGAGACAAAGTCAGATTTTAACTAAATCAAGAGTGCGATGGAGGGACTTCCCTGGTAATCCAGTGTTTAAGACTTTGCCTTCCACTGTAGGGGGTGAGGGTTTAATTCCTCGCCATTGAGCTAAGATCCCACAGCCAAAAAACCAAAACGTAAAATAGAAGCAATATTGTAAGAAATTCAGTAAAGACTTATAAAATGGCCCATATTAAAGAAGAAGTATTTTTTTTTTAAAGAGCACTATTAGAAGTGGACATTTGAATGATGGTAGTTTGCCATCTTGAAGCAAAATCATAGTTTTAAATCAGAATGTTCTATCATCTTAGAAACAGATGTGAATGAAATGTGACATGTGAATGACAAGGATTGGGATTATACTGAGAAAAAAAAATATTTTTCTCATATTTTTCTAAGTCTCACTGGGTGACTCTGGAGTACAGAACACTTGGTCTGTTCCAAGAGCCATGTATGAATGCACTTGTTTAATCCCCACGCCCCATGAAGCAGACGTTGCTGTGGTCCTCATTCAACAGAAGATGCCAAGGCACAGAGGGCAAATGGCGCAGCTCTCATCAAAGCCTGGGGCTTGGCTTCCAGAGCCCGCAGCCTCTCTTGACTGACCTCTCAGGCGCTCAGCATGCAGGCATGTTCAGTCGTTCAGTCGTGTCCAACTCTTTGAGACCCCATGGGCTCCCCTGTCCATGGAATTCTCCAGGCAAGAATACTGGAGTGCGTTCCCACTTCTTCTTCCAGGGGATCTTCCTGACCCAGGAGGATCCCGATCCAGAGGACTTCCTGACCCAAGTCCTCGGCACTGGCAGGTGGATTCTTTATCACCGAGCCACCTGGGGAGCCCTAGGCTCTCAGAACTTCTAGTTATGTTCTGGAAGAGTGATGCCCATCAATGGTCATAAATTAGAGTCACCTGGGAAATTTAAGAAAACTTGTGTAGACCGGATCTCACTCAGACTTTCCTAGTGGCGTTGCTGCTACTTCTGGGGGCACCTCCTAACATCTAATGTGGATGGAGAATCACTCCTCCGAGGGGCTGTCTTAAGGTTCAAGTACGTACAATTGATACTTGGGATTTCATCTCATTGGCCGGGGTGGTGGTAGTGGTGGTGGTTTAGTGGCCAAGTTCAGTTCAGTTCAATCGCTCAGTTGTGTCCAACTCTTTGTGACGCCATGGACTGCAGCACATCAGGCTTCCCTGTCCATCACCAACTCCCAGAGCTTACTCAAACTCATGTCCATCATGTCAGTGATGCCATCCAACCAGCTCATCTTCTGTCATCCCCCTCTCCCCCTGCCTTCAATCTTTCCCAGCAACCAGCTCTTTTCCAATGAGTCAGTTCTTTGCATCAGGTGGCCAAAGTATTGAAGTTTCAGCTTCAGCATAAGTCGCTAAGTAGGTTTTGGCAATTTTTAAAAGCTCTCACATTATTCTCTTGTGTACCTATGGTTGAATACTAGGAACTCACTGTTCTTTGTAGGGCACCATTAAATAGAAATGATTCATTTCATATCCCATCTAAAATCCTTAAAGACCATTTAATTCGGCAGCTCTTAATATAAAGGAGTTTCCATGGTTCACACCGATGTTTAAATCTGTTTCAAACTAATGACCCTTTAAATATATATTTATGTCTTTATTATTATTTTTTTTAATTTTTTGACCAGGCCACATGGCACGTGGGTTCTTAATTCCCTGACCAGGGATCAAACCTGTACCCCGTGCAGTGGAAGTGCAGAGTTAACAACTGAACCACTAGAGAAGTCCCTTAAAATCTTTTTTTAAAGCAAATATTTTGCTTTATCAATTTTATGTGTAATACTCATAGAAGTTAAAGAACCAATACAATGGCCTAGATATTCAATAAAGGAGAAATAAAAGACAATAATTTGCAATAAAATAGTACAGCTTTTATTTTCAATATGTAAGTGTATTCAGTTCAGTTCAGTTCAGTCGCTCAGTCGTGTCCGACTCTTTGCGACCCCATGAATCACAGCATGCCAGGCCTCCCTGTCCATTACCAACTCCCGGAGTTCACTCAGACTCACGTCCATCGAGTCAGTGATGCCATCCAGCCATCTCATCCTCTGTCAGCCCCTTCACCTCCTGCCCCCAATCCCTCCCAGCATCAGAGTCTTTTCCAATGAGTCAACTCTTTGCATGAGGTGGCCGAAGTACTGGAGTTTCAGCTTTAGCATCATTCCTTCCAAAGAAAT
>SJYT01037900.1:797062-866213 GCA_006410635.1 Cephalophus harveyi | reverse complement strand
CTCCTTGGAAGAAAAGTTATGTCCAACCTAGATAGCATTTTCAAAAGCAGAGACATTACTTTGCCGACTAAGGTCCGTCTAGTCAAGGCTATGGTTTTTCCTGTGGTCATGTATGGATGTGAGAGTTGGACTGTGAAGAAGGCTGATCGCCGAAGAATTGATGCTTTTGAACTGTGGTGTTGGAGAAGACTCTTGAGAGTCCCTTGGACTGCAAGGAGATCTAACCAGTCCATTCTGAAGGAGATCAACCCTGGGATTTCTTTGGAAGGAATGAAAGTTTCAGCTAAAGCTGAAACTCCAGTACTTTGGCCACCTCATGTGAAGAGTTGACTCATTGCTGGACTCATTCCTAGACTCTGATGCTGGGAGTGATTGGGGACAGGAGGAGAAGGGGACGACCAAGGATGAGATGGCTGGATGGCATCACTGACTCGATGGATGTGAGTCTGAGTGATCTCTGAGAGATGGTGATGAACAGGGAGGCCTGGCATGCTGCGATTCATGGGGTCGCAAAGAGTCGGACACGACTGAGCGACTGAACTGAAATGAACTGAATGGTCTAGCGGTTTTCCCTACTTTCTTCAATTTCAGTCTGAATTTGGTAATAAGGAGTTCATGATCTGAGCCACAGTCAGCTCCTGGTCTTGTTTCTATTGACTATATAGAGCTTCTCCATCTTTGGCTGCAAAGAATATATTGATTTCGGTGTTGACCATCTGATGATGTCCATGTGTGAAGTCTTCTCTTGTGTTTGGAAGAGGGTGTTTGCTATGACCAGTGCATTTTCTTGGCAAACTCTATTTGTCTTTGCCCTGATTCATTCCGTATTCCAAGGCCAAATTTGCCTGTTACTCCAGGTGTTTCTTGACTTCCTACTTTTGCATTCCAGTCCCCTACAATGAAAAGGACATCTTTTGGGGGTGTCCAAAAAAGCATGGGAGGCTGCGACTGGAGCACATAGTGTGGCCAAGAGGAGTTACCCCACGTCCTAGGCCAGGGGCAGCGGCCGGGAGGAGCAACCCCACATCCAAGGAGCGGTGGCTGTGCGGGCTCAGAAGGGCCTAGAGGAGCCATCCCACGTTCAAGGTCAGGAGGGGCAGTTGTGAGGAGATACCCCTTGTCCAAGGTAAGGAGCAGCGGCTGTGCTTTGCTGGAGCAGCCGTGAAGAGATACCCCACGTCCAAGGTAAGAGAAACCCAAGTAAGACGGTAGGTGTTGCAAGCGGATATCAGAGGGCAGACACACTGAAACCATTATCACAGAAAACTAACCAGTCTAATCACACTAGGACCACAGCCTTGTCTAACTCAATGAAACTAAGCCATGCCCGTGGGCCACCCAAGATGGGCAGGTCATGGTGGAGAGGGCTGACAGAATGTGCCCCACTGGAGAAGGGAATAGCAAACCACTTCAGTATTCTTGCCTCGAGAACCCCATGAACAGTATGAAAAGGCAAAATGATAGGATACTGAAAGAGGAACTCCCAAGTCAGTAGGTGCCCAATATGCTACTGGAGGTCAGTGGAGAAATAACTCCAGAAAGAATGAAGGGACGGAGCCAAAGCAAAAACAATATCCAGTTGTGGATGTGACTGGTGATAGAAGCAAGGTCCAATGCTGTAAAGAGCAATATTGCATAGGAACCTGGAATGTCAGGTCCATGAATCAAGGCAAATTGGAAGTGGTCAAACAAGAGTCGGCAAGAGTGAACGTCGACATTCTAGGAATCAGCGAAAATGGACTGGAATGGGTGAATTTAACTCAGATGACCATTATATCTACTACTGCAGGCAGGAATCCCTTAGAAGAAATGGAGTAGCCATCATGGTCAACAAAAGAGTCCGAAATGCAGTACTTGGATGCAATCTCAAAAATGACAGAATGATCTCTGTTCATTTCCAAGGCAAACCATTCAATATCACAGTTATCCAAGTCTATGCCCCAACCAGTAATGCTGAAGAAGCTGAAGTTGAATGGTTCTATGAAGACCTACAAGACCTTTTAGAACTAACACCCCCAAAAAAGATGTAAGTGTGTAAGCACCACCATATAAAGGGGTGCATTAAGGCTGTCACCCACGCTGTCTTGCACGTGGTCCCTGGGAACACACACTGCAGCGGGAGTGTCAGGACGACCTTCGTGCTACAAGCGCTGTTGCTGCGGGTGCTGTGATCTTTAGAAATGCTAAACTCTCAGTAAAATTTCAAAGACACAACGTACAGTTTTCTCTTTGACTTACACGATGATTGCATTTTTGGAAAAGTCAGTGTCTACTAATCCCATGGATGGAAGAGCCTGGTAGGCTACAGTCCGTGGGGTTGCAAAGAGTCGGACATGACTGAGCGACTTCATCTTACTAAGACTGTATAAAAGTTACTTTCTAGTTGGATGTAAAAGTGGAGTTGGGTTCCAAGCTCGGAAAACTATAAACAAGTTTCTCACCTACATAACTGTCTGATGGGACATGGAACAATTGCACAAAGTTGTCTTCTGAGTTCCTGGCCTCCACCCGCTCAATTCTCAAAAAAGAATTGGGCTTCCCTAGTGGCTCAGACAGTAAAGAACCTGCCTGCAATGCAGGAGACCCGGGTTCGATTCCTGAGTCAGGAAGATCCCTTGGAGAAGGAAACGGTAACCCACTCCAGTACTCTTGCCTGGAGAATCCCACGGGCAGAGGAACCTGGCAGGCTACAGTCCCTGGGATCGCAAAGAGCAACTAACACTATCACGCATTTCCAAAATGATCCCTAGGGGGCAGTAGCCCTCCACCAGTTAGATTTGATGACTGAGAAATGATTTTTCTCCAGGGTACATTCACAGGGGTAAGAGTGTCATTGGCAAGCAAGTGGTTATCATCCTATATGTGTGAGAAGGAAGTGGGCTAGGTTGTGGCCAAGCTAAGGGAAGCCAGCCTTTGTCTGGACTCATGCGGGGTTGTCCCCACACAGGGGCACAGGAGGAGATTTGAGAGGTTGCTCTGCCACTTTGGCAGTCCTTGATGTTGGTGACTCAGTTATAAGGACACACGCTGATATTTGACCTGAGTCTGCTAGAATCCAATAACTTAGAAGTGGATCTGCCAGAAAATACACAAAATGAATTTTTGGAAACTCCGCTGGAAACTGTGATCCGCGAAGGTAGCGAGCTCCTCTTTCCAATCTCTCCGTCAAGACCGACTTCCCTGGAGCCTGTGCGTACGGGGACACTCTGAGACTTCCACACTGAGCCAGACCTTCCCACTGCCCTTCATCCTCTTGCTAAATGAGAAAATTGCTGCTGCTGGGGATTAAATGCTTCCCCACTACTAGGAAATTGTGACGGTGACTTGAGTTCGTGAATCATGCGGGGTTGCTGTGGGAACTCACAAAGACTCGGAGATGCACACTAAAGACAGACACCAAAATACACGGTGGTGGTGGGAGAGGAGTACCTGTTTCCCGCATTTTGAGCAGTCTCTGTTTTAAAGCTATAAATAATGTCTCCATCCCTTTCCAAATCATTTTCTTCTGGGCAACCTTTATATGATAACACATAACGTGCATGATGTATTTTCCATCAGTGCCATTTGCAGCTGGGGAGAGCTGATTCTCTTTTCTCTCTCTCTCTTTTTTTTTCGGCTGTGAATGGTCTTCACTGCTGGGCAGGCTTTTCTCTAGTTCCGGTGTGCCGGCTTCTCACCGCGGTGGCCTCTGTTTCACGGAGCATGCGCTGTAAGGTGTGCGGGCTTCTCACCGCGGCGGCCTCTGTTTCACGGAGCATGCGCTGTAAGCTGTGCGGGCTTCTCACTGCGGTGGCCTCTGTTTCACGGAGCATGCGCTGTAAGGTGTGCGGGCTTCTCACCGCGGCGGCCTCTGTTTCACGGAGCATGCGCTGTAAGGTGTGCGGGCCTCAATAGCTGTGGCGGATGGGCTCAGTGTTGCGGGTCCCAGGCTCTAGAGCGCAGTCTCCAAAGTTGTGGCGCCCAGGCTTGGCTGCTCCGGGGTATGTGGGATCTTCCCAGATCAGGGATGGAACCCGTGTCTCCTGCATTTGCAGGCGGATGCCTTACTACTGAGCCACCCGGGAAGCGCGGGAGAGTTGATTCCTAACCCACGCTGCTCTCACGCATTCCTGTGAGAGTTTGGAGGCACGGCGCCCGTTCTGGGAAAGAGGCCACAGTTCGTTCCTTGCTGGTTCTTCAGGTGAAGCTCCTGGGCGAGCCAAGCTTGCCCCTCTGGGCTCGGAAGTTTTGTGCAGATCTTAGGCTGCCTCACGTGACTCCAAAGGAAGGATTCTTAGAAAGTCCTGAGCTGGGCGATGGCAGTATTTTAGACTGCTGTTCCCCGATGATTCAGAGCCAGAATCAGAGAAGATACAGGATGATGATGTCTGCCACGTCAGAGCTCCCAATATTTAAAAATCTCTCGTGAATGTGGCGGTGGTGATTGTTTAGTCCCTAAGTCATGTCTGACTCTCTGCAACCCCGTGGACTGTAGCTCACCAGGCTCCTCTGTCCACGGGATTCTCCAGGCAAGAACACTGGAGTGGGTTGCCCTTTCCTTCTCCAGGGGGTCCTCCCAACCCAGGAGTCGAACCCAGGTTTCCTGCACTCGGGCGAGTCTCCTGCATTGCAGGCGGGTTCTTTACCAACTGAGCCACCAGGGAAACCTGAGGTAGTCGTTGGGTTGGCCAAAAAGTTCGTTTGGGTTTTCCCGTGCACGGTATGGAAGAACCCGAACGAACTTTTTGCCCATCCCAATATACCCTGTTACCACACATTTTGTATTCCACACTGTGAAGCTAAGTTTGATTGTCACCCGTTTAGGTTTTAACATGTTCTCCTGTGTCAAAAATCAATAGTTCTCAGTAATCTGGGGAGAAACATTCCTTTGAGAATCTTATGAGAGCTCACCACTAAGAAAGCACGTCTTCGTATATCCACAAAAGTTTGCAAACAATTTTAGGGGCTTTTCAGGCCACAGAATCCCACATAAGGACTTCCTGGGGGCCCATGGACCTTGTATTTGAAATTCCAGAACACATACTTGTTGAGAGAGCTTTTATTTTGGGGGATTCTTAATTTTGACAGCAATTGCCAGGTTTTTATTTGATTTTAAGCTAACATATAGGACAAATTGCTTGTTGGAAGAGAGCAGAGATCATGGAAAAAATAAATCTGCTCCAAAATTATGTATAATCTGTGTTTGTTCTCTGCAAACCCGTGGTGAGGGAAGAGGGAAATAGTTGAGAGAGGTGTTTATGACACTGGGCATTTGTAATGAGCTGTGGTTTGAACATCCCCAGAGCAGCTCACTCAGTCTCATTGCCTGGAATGATTTCTTCCAGGATCTGGCCACTTGGAAAAGAGGGACAGGACGGGACTTGGATTTGAACTACTAAACAAGGTGGGTTGGGACTTGGCTTCCAGTGGCTCCCTTGTGAGATGGTTGCTCTTCAGAGGGTAAGAAAGGAGAATGTTTGTAATTGACTCACAGCTCAAAGAGAGATTTCCTTTAGGTTGGAGGCTCCTCTGAAGCTTACTCCCTGGGAGGATGGCGCTTGGTCATCATTTATGCCTTTCGCCCAATTGCTTTAACCGGATCTGGAGTGGGTATCGGCCTCACGGAGGGAGAGTGTGGTTTGGGCTGAGCTGGAGGACTTCAAGGCCGGTTCTGAAAGTCTGGGCATTTCGGGAAAGAAAACCTCCAAGTGATCTTGGCTAAGGTCACTTCATTTCTCAGGCTGTCGGTGTTCTCAATGTAAAAATAACTGAAGCAAGACTTAATCATCTCCATGGTTTACCCATTTGGTGATTTCATTCAATTCAACAAACATTTATGGAGAGCTATTTGCCAGGAATGTTCTAGGCACTTGGAAGGATCAGCAAACAAAACAAACAGAATTCACTGTCCCCCTGGAGGGCGTGGGGCACAGGCTTGGGAGGGGGGATTGGCATTGGCATTGTTCTTAAGGCGGTGGCTGAGTTGCAGAGATGGGCCAAAGCTTTCCAGGCAGACGGAAGAGCCAGGCTAAGGCCCTGAGGTTGGCATGACCTGTTGGAGAGGTAACAGGCAGTGTGCCCAGGGCTGTGGAAGTAGGTGGGGAGGGGAAGCAAGGTCAGGGACAAAACAGCAGGTGAGCGGAGCTCCATGCATGCCCAGATTGGCAACGGAGCTTGGGCTGGGTCTTGAGCCCCATCTAGGAAGGACCCCCTGAGCACTGAACAGCCTGCAAAATATGCAGGGTAGAGGGTGCCCTGAAAAGCCCCACATCAATTCATCTATACAGGAAAGATGAACGTCAGCTTTCTCTACGTCACAATTGCTTTTAGTTCAGAATGATTGCAATGACTCTGAAGCCCACTAGTAAAACTTCTGAGGCCCCAGAACTTTGCTCTCCTTCCATGAGATCCCCTACAAGGGGCTCCTGGGTGTCTCACATGTGCTACAGATACCGTGTCAGTCCTCCTCATCACTACAGCATGCTATTGCTTTGCTGTTCCCAAGTTTGTCAGTGTCGCTGAGAGCTTGGCATCGAGCATGGGGCGTTCTGGACTCATTGCCCAGGGATCTTGGCCTGGGTCAGCTGTCTGTCCTGACAGCTGAGGACCCTGTGCTGAGGCTCTGACCCTCTTCCAGACCCTCTGATGGGACCCTCCGGGCAGAAGCCCCTGAGTAGAGAGTACAGAGCGTGATCACTGAAGTCAGAAAAACAAACAAACCTCCACATTGGATCAGTTTCTCTATCTGAACTTTACAAGGAATTGGCTGTTTAACTTGGGCTACTTACCCAAACCTTCTCCATGTGTAAAATGGGACTCATAATAGCATCTCGTCCTCATGGCGCTTTTGTAAGGAGTAACTGACATAGTACATACAAAGCCCTTATCACACTCTGGCATATAATACATGCTCAATAAACTTATTTCTTAAATCTTCTGAATTCTCTGCAACAGTACTGATTTAAAATATTTTCACATGGTAACTTCAGAAACAGGTGTTAAATATAAGCTGGTGCAATGTTTCCATGAAAAAAAGTTGGTGATGTGCAAGAAGAGACTCAACTTTTTTATCCTATTATGCAGTCATTTTGTTTCTTGGCTATGTGGTGGAAATTTTCAGAAGTGTAAACAAAGATATAAGAATGTTTATAAAAGTCTAATTATGGCATATACAAAGATAGAATAGTATGCAGCCATTAAAAATAAAGTTTACAGAGAATCTTCAATGACAGGAGAAAATCCTTGTGACATAGATTTAAATGGAAAGGTCAAGAATTAAAATTATATATTTAGTGTACTACTTAACTTGATAAATTTATCTTCTGTTATAGATAAAAACTGAACAGGAATATGGATTAAAATGTTAATAGTAGTTCTTTCTGGGTGGTGGGATTACAGATGTTTTTATTTGTTTCTTTGACTTTTCTGTAATTTCTAAAATAAACATGGGTTACTTTTTTAAGAAGGAGAAAAAAAAGCAATGCATTTTATTTCAAATTTTATTTTTAAATCGTGTGGTAAGTGCATGCATACTTATCAGACCATGTGTTTGGAATTTTGTTTGGAAAGTATGGTTACAGTAAATTTAGGTCAACTACTTTCCAAGATTTCTTAATTGGAAAATAAAAAAAAAAAAAAAAACTTGAAAATAAATTATTTCCTGGACTAGTCTGGATGAGAAGAGAAAATAAAATTTTAAAGGAGATGGAATAATGCCTTCAGCATCCCCATGTACAAATAACTCTCCCCTTTTGGCCTTCAGGACAGCGTTGGGTGGGGTTTCTTCTGTTTCTTTTTGAGAAACAGCTCTAAGGCCTAGAAGTCCATCTGGGCCAAGGGACAGACTTAGCTTGAGAGAAAAATAGCTGTCCTCGACTTTATCACTGTATGTCAGTGTGACAACAGGAAAGGCGAAAGGAAATGCCTCTTATCAGGGAATGGGAGCCCTTGGTGTGCATGACCAAGACAGGCAACTGTGTTTCCAAAAGCGTCCTTTATTTTTGCTGCTGCTGCTGCTAAGTCGCTTCAGTCGTGTCCGACTCTGTGCGACCCCATAGATGGCAGCTCACCAGGCTCCCGCATCCCTGGGATTCTCCAGGCAAGAACACTGGAGTGGGTTGCCATTTCCTTCTCCAATGCATGAAAGAGGAAAGTGAAAAGTGAAAACGAAGTCGCTCAGTCATGTCTGACTCTTAGCGACCCCATGGACTGCAGCCTACCAGGCTCCTCCGTCCATGGGATTTTCCAGGCAAGAGTACTGGAGTGGGTTGCCATTGAGGATCTCTAATAGAAGAGCTTGTAATAGATAAAAGGGGAATCATGAAATGGTGTGGTGCAGGGCTTCTCAAACCTTAACGAATGTAGGAGTAACCTGGGCCTTGGTTACTAGGCAGATTTTCCTTCAGAGGGGGTGGGCGAGGCCCCAGATCCTAAATTCTGTCCAACTCCCAGGTGATGTGAGTACTGCTGGCCGAGGACCACATTGTCCTGTATGAAGGTATGTATGTGTGTGCGTGTGTGTACTTGGTCATTTAGTTGTGTGACTCTTTGCAATCCTTTGAACCTTGATCAGCCAGGCTCTTCTGTCCATGGGGTTCTCCAGGCAAGAATCCTGGAGTGGGTTGCCATTTCCTCCTCCGGGGGATCTTCCTGACCCAAGGATGGAACCCATGTCTCCTGCATTTACAGGTGGATTCCTTGCCACTCTGCCACCAGGGAAGCCACACGCAAAGGTGTAGGAAGCCCAAAGGCATTGTATTTTGACAAGGAAGAGAGGAGGCAGGAACTGAGATGCTGCCTTATTGCTTCATGAAGATCTTCCCAGAGGACTATGGACCGCGGTGCTAGACCAGTAGCTCTGAGCTTCCCTCTACCTCAGAATCAACCAGTGGATTTTTAGAAAATAGAGTGAGATGCCTGCGTTCCCCCTCACAGAGATTTTTATTTAGTTGATCCTCGGCGTTCCTTTTTCAGTAACTCTCCAGATGGTTTTGATGGACAGTGAGGGTTAAGATCAAAACCACCTGGAGAGTTACTAAGAAAGGATCACCCAGGACCAGTTTCCCTGGCTCCTCCCTGACCTGCACTGGCTGGCCAGCTCGAGTCAGGGGTGTTTCTGTTTCTCCTGGCAGGGCCCGGGGCCCCTCCTATGTGCTCATGGGACACGCTTGCTTGAGGCATTTTCTGTTTTCTGTATCTTGACTGCAGAAGAATCTTCAGGATAAGACAGAGGGTCCTGACCCAGCTCTCCCGCCCCACTGATAAGTCCATGTTAGCTGTGCTCACCCCCTGATAGACTCGGTAGACCCAAGGAGCAGCCATTTAGAAAGCGCTCATACATGAATTTGGAAGCTGGCTTTTTTGTGACACCCAGTCAACACTCAGGAAGCTAGGGAAAGATTTGGATGACATTTCTGGCTCTGGATCTTGCCAGAAACTCCCAAAGATTCCAAAATTAAATTAATTCTCTTTTAGAGATGGAAGTTGATAAATGCTGAAAATTCAGCTCCCTGCCCTCTTTATTAGTAAAATGAAAATATCCAGAACAGAATAATTTAAGATGCATACAAGAAAGTGGTTTAGATTCCAAAAGGATGCTTGTTCTGAGGTCCAGTGAAATAGCTTTTTAAAAAATGAATGATACCCCCGCCTATAATACCCCCGCCTCACTGTACCTCACTGTGTGCACTGTTTGTTGAACCCATGGCAGGCAAGGCGCAAGCTGGAAGAGAATGTGAGGAGCCGCAGGAACTGCAGGCTGGCACAGCAGCTGCAGCAGCAGACATAACAATGTAACCTAACAGCCCACAGTTGCAAGGGCTTTTCCAGGTGGAGCTTGTGTCTGCTTCAGTTCAGTTCAGTTCAGCCACTCAGTCATGTCCGACTCTGTGCGAACCCATGGACTGCAGCATGCCAGGCCTCCCTGTCCATCACCAGCTCCCAAAGCTTGCTCAAGCTCATGTTCATCTATCAGTGATGCTATCCAACCATCTCATCCTCTGTTGTCCCCTTCTCCTCCTGCCCTCAGTCTTTCTCAGCATCAGGGTCTTTTCCAGTGAGTCAGTTCTTTGCATCAGGTGGCCAAAGTATTGGAGCTTATGCTTCAGCATCAGTCCTTCCAATGAATATTCAGGACTGATTTCCTTTAGGATTGACTGGTTTGGTCTGATTTGCTGTCCAAGAACTCTCAAGAGTCTTTTCCAATACCACAGTTGAAAAGCATCAATTCTTTGGTGCTCAGTTTTCTTTATAGTCCAACTCTCACAGCCATACATGACTACTAGAAAAACCATAGCTTTGACTAGATGGACTTTTGGTGGTAAAGTAATGTCTCTGCTTTTCAATATTCTGTCTAGGTTTGTCATAGCTTTTCCTCCAAGGAGTAAGCATCTTTTCATTTCATGGCTGCAGTCACCATTTGCAGTGACCGTGGAGCCCAAGAAAATGAAGTCTGTCACTGTTTCCATTGTTTCCCCATCTATTTGCCATGAACTGATGGGACTGCATGACGTGATCTTAGGTTTTTGAATGTTGAGTTTTAAGCCATCTCTTTCACTCTCCTCTTTCACTTTCATCAAGAGGTTCTTTAATTCCTCTTCCCTTTCTGCCATAAGGGTGGTGTCATCTGCATATCTAAGGTTATTGATATTGATAATCTTGATTCCAGTTTGTGCTTCATCCAGCCTGGCATTTCATATGATGTACTCTGCATATGACAATACATAGCCTTGATGTATTCCTTTCCCAATTTGGAACAAGTCCATTGTTCCATGTCCGGTTCTAATTATTGCTTCTTGAACTGGGAGGCCTGGCGTGCTGCGATTCATGGGGTCGCAAAGAGTCGGACACGACTGAGCGACTGAACTGAACTGAACTGAACTGACCTGCATACAGGTTTCTCAGGAGGCAAGTAAGGTGGTCTGGCATTCCATGTCTTGAAGAATTTTCCACAGTTTGTTGTGATCCACACAGTCAAAGCCTTTAGCATAGTCAATGAATCAGAAGTAGATGTTTTTTCTGGAATTCTGTTGCTTTTTCGATGATCCAATCAATGTTGGCAATTTGATCTCTGGTTCCTCTGCCTTTTCTAAAACCAGCTTGAGCATCTGGAACTTCCAATTTACGTATTGTTGAAGCCTCACTTGGAGAGTTTTGAGCATTACTTTTCTAGCATATGAGACGAGTGCAATTGTGTGGTAGTTTGAACATTTTTGGCATTGCCTTTCTTTGGGATTGGAATGAAAACTGACCTTTTCCAGTTCTGTAGCCACTGCTGAGTTTTCCAAATTTGCTGGCATATTGAGTGCAGCACTTTCACAGCATCATCTTTTAGGATTTGAAATAGCTCAGCTGGAATTCCATCACCTCTACTAGCTTTGTTTATAGTCATGCTTCCTAAGGCCCACTTGACTTCGGACTCCCGGATGTCTGGCTCTAGGTGAGTGATCACAGCATCATGGTTATCTAGGTCATGAAGATCTTTTTTGTATAGTTCTTCTGTGTATTCTTGCCACCTCTTCTTAATATCTTCTGCTTCTGTTAGGTCCATACCATATCTGTCCTTTATCATATCCTTATTTGCATGAAATGTTTCCTTGGTAGCTCTAATTTTCTTGAAGAGATCTCTAGTCTTTCCCATTCTATTGTTTTCCTCTATTTTTTTGCCCTGATCACCGAGGAAGGCTTTCTTATCACTCCTTGCTACTTTTTGGAACTCTGCATTCAGCTGGATTTCTCTTTCCTTTTCCCCTTTGCCTTTCACTTCTCTTTTCTCAGCTATTTGTAAGGCCTCCTCAGACAACCATTTTGACTTTTTGCATTTATTTTTCGTGGGGATGATTATGGTCACCACCTCTTTATAAACCTTCATCCAGAGTTCTTCAGGCACTCTAGCTATCAGATCTAATCCCTTGAATCTATTTGTCACCTCCACTGTATAATTATAAGGGATTTTATTTAGGTCACACCTGAATGGTCTAGTGGTTTTCCCTACTTTCTTCAATTTCAGTTTGAATTTGGCAATAAGGAGTTCATGATCTGAGCCACAGTCAGCACCCAGTCTTGTTTCTGCTGACTGTATAGAGCTTCTCCATCTTTGGCTGCAAAGAATATAATCAATCTGATTCAGTATTGACCATCTGGTAATGTCCATGTGTAGAGTCGTCTCTTGTTCTGCTAAAAGAGGGTGTCTGCTATGACCAGTTCATTCTCTTCTCAGAACTCTGTTAGCTTTTGCCCTGCTTCATTCTGCACTCCAAGGCCAAATCTGCCTGTTACTCTAGGTATTCTTGACTTCCTACTTTTATATTCCAGTCCCCTATGATGAAAAGGATTATTTTTGGGGTGTTAGTTTTAGAAGGTCTTGTAGTTCTTCATGGAAAAATGTAACTTCAGCTTCTTCGACATTAGTGGTTGGGACATAGACTTGGATTACTGTGATATTGAATGGTTTGCCTTGGAAATGAATGGAGATCATTCTGTCATTTTTGAGATTGCACCCAAGTACAGCATTTTAGATTCTTTTGCTGACTATGAGGGCTACTCCATTTCTTCTAAGGGATTCTTGTCCACAATAGTAGATATAATGATCATGTGAATTAAAGTCACCTGTTCTGGTCCATTTTAGTTCGCTGATTCCTAAAATGTCAGTGTTCACTCTTGCTATCTCCTGTCTGATCACTTCCCTGGTGGCTCAGCTGGTAAAGAATCCACCTGCAAAGCGTGAGACTGGGTTTGATCCCTGGGTTGGGAAGATCCCCTGGAGAAGAGAAGGGCTACCCACTCCAGTATTCCAGCCTAGAGAATTCCATGGACTGTATGGTCCATGGGGTGGCAAAGAGTCAGCCACGACTGAATTACTTTCACTCACCCACTCACACAATTTACCTTGATTCATGGACCTAACATTCCAGGTTCCTATGCAATATTGTTCTTTACAGAATTAGACTTTACTTCCGTCAACAGTCACATCCACAACTGGGCACTGTTTTTGCCTTGGCTCAGCCTCTTTAATCTTTCTGGAGCTGTTTTTCCACTGTTCTCCAGTGGCATATTGGGCACCTACCGACCCGGGGAGTTCATCTTTCAGTGTTGTATCTTCCCTTTTCACACTGTTCATGTGGTTCTCAGGGCAAAATACTGAAGGGTTTACCATTCTCTTCTCCAGTGGACCACATTTTGTCAGCACTCTCCACCTCGACCAGTCCGTCTTGGGTGGCCCTGCACGGCATGGCTCATAGTTTCGTTGAGTTAGACAAGGCTGTGATCCGTGTGATCAGTTCGGTTAGTTTTCTGTGACTGTGGTTTTCATTCTGCCTGCCCTCTGATGGAGAAGGATCCGAGGCTTGTGGAAGCTTCCTGATGAGAGGGACTGGCTGTGGGAGACAGAAGTAGCCCAGGCGAGTGCTTTGTGGCGCGCGCACCGTGCTGAAAGTGGTCTCAGCTGTTACATAATCAGCATTTACAAAACATGGAGCGAAAGCAAGAGGTCGTGGGGATAAGACAGTCTGACACCACCTCTTGGCTAATTTGCTCTTTTGCTACAACCTCAAACTGGTAACTAACTTTGGTGACAGATGGTCAGAAAGGAGAAATACATTTACAAAAGAAAAGTCATGTAAAAATGAGAATTGTAAAGCTGTCAGAGGTGTTTATTTTTAGGTGAGGACCAAATCAGTGTAAGATTGCTTGAAGTCAGTTCTTATTTATTTGTTTCTCGAGTTTCTTATCTATTTATATTGTGGTGAAAGTGCATCAAGTTAAATTTATGACCTTAGACTTTTGTCGTGTACAGTTCAGAAATATGCATTCACATTACTGTAAATAGATTTCTAGAACTTTCTCCTCTTGCAAAACTGACACTCCAGAGCCATTGAATACGAGTTCCCTCACCTCCAGCTCCTGGCAATCACCACTGTACTTTTTTTTTCTGTGATTTTGACTCATTTATATACTTCATATCAGTGGAATCAGGCTTTTAGTGATTGGCGTACCTCAAATGAGTTTATTTTTTAATGAACACTTTCAGAAATAGTCTCCAGATCAGCAGGAATTAGCTAACAAATAACTGAAGAGCTCTCAGGACGTTGTCTTGAGCTGCAGGCTGGCTGTGTAGAGAGAGAGTGATTGACACAAGGTGAGCCTGGTCGGTGGGCCTGGCATGGGGCAGGGCTGCCATGAGTGAACCAGGCATGTGGCGTCATGAGTGACAGGGACAGGTAGGTGTTGGTAAAAGGAATATTATGGGTTAGAATGCAGTAAAATGCTTCTTTTAGAGACAAATGAATGAAAAGAAAGCAGCCCCTGGGATTATTTTAATAAGCACACCAAATGGGTCCTAACACAGAGTGATTCTGGTTCATTTGACACCTCAGCCACTTGAAGGTCACTTCAAAGCTCTCCAGAAGGGCACAGACTTTCTGCAGTGAAATGTTTTCACTGTGGCTTGTAAAGTCACAACAGAGCTTCATATACAACCTCAAAACTAGTTATGTAGTTGGAAAGAGTGGTATGATTTTCCCTTTTTGCTTTGACCACAAAGGTGCCATTTTTAAGCTCCCCAAAGAGAGCTCTGTGGAGGTAGAGCCTGACTGTGTGTGGCCAGCTAACGGGCCATGGGACAGCAATGCTGGTGGGCATGGGCTTAGCATTAGAGCCACCCTGCTATTTTAGGTCAGCTTCCCAGGTGGCGCTAGTGGTAAAGAGCCCCCTGCCAATGCAGGAGACACAAGAGATGCAGATTTGATCCCTGGGTCAGGAAGATCCCCTGGAGGAGGGCATGGCAACCCACTCCAGTATTCTTGCCTGGAGAATCCCATGGACAGAGGAGCCTGGTGGGCTACAGTCCACAGGGTTACAAAGAGTTGGACAAGACTGAAGCAACTTAACATGCAAGCACGCTATTTTAGGTGAGGTTGCAAGTCAACAAACAGCTGATCTTGAAGGACAAATGGCCTCCCTGGTTCTTTGGCAAAATGCAGAGATTCACAAGGTGAGTTCCTGGTATGAACACCAGTTAAATATTTCCTGACCAAGCCCAGCAACCCTGACTTGACCAGAGCGATGGCTTAGGTGTCAGGAGGGTTAGTCTTTTGGAGGTTGGTGTCTGAAGCCATGAGATTTGGTGGGCAAAGAGACACTGCAGAAAGAAAGGGACTAGAAAACAGCTTACAGGGCACCAGAAAGCAGAGGCGGGAAGGGGGAAGGGCAACTAGATGTGCAACGTGTGAAAGGAGAGGAGAGAGAGGGGCTAGCATTCAAATTGTGGCTACTTTCCCAAAGGTCACGAGGGCACTCACATCGAGTTCAGCTTTGAACACTGGAAAGGGTGACAAACCCGGAATATTGTAAAGTAAACACTGTATACTGCTTTGCCCTCTGGCTCTATCACTGAGATGGGAGGAAGTCAAAGGGGATGGAGGGCTTGAAGTTACCATAGCAACACAGGACTGGTCTGGGTGGCGATTCCAACATTGTAACTACCAATGCAAGAAACAATTGGGGAAATTTAAATATAAAATGGATACTAACTGGTAATAGGGAAGCCTTGCTGATTTTGTTAGGTGTGACTGTTAAGGCAGTCATGGAAAAATTCATGCTATCAGTTAGAGATGTCTTCTGAAATATTTACATGCAAAATGGCATGATACATGAGATATGCTTTATTTTTTTTTCCATTTGAGATCTGTTATTATTTTGGTTATTATTACTCTACCAATTTTTTAAAAACTGGAGTACAATTGCTTTTCAATGTTGCATTAGTTTCTGCTGTACAATGAAGTGATTCAGCTCTAAGTATTCATATATCCCCTTCCCCTGGAGCCTTACTCCACCCCTGGAGGTCATGGCCGAGCCCCGGGCTGGACTCTCTGTATTACACGGAAGTTTCCCACTAGCTCTCTGTTTTGCATTTGGTAGTGTGTATATGTTAAGGCTACTTTTTTCATTCATCCCACCCTTTCCTATCCCCCACTGCATCCACAGTGCATTTTCTACGTCTGCATCTTGAGATATATTTTAAAATAGTTCAGAAAAAAAGTGTATATGTGTGTGTGTGTGTATGAGAGAAACAAGGAGTGAGAGAGGTGGGAAAAGCAAACAAAGATCAGGAAAATATTGGGATTGTTAAATATTATTAAAATTGAACAGTGGGCAAAGGAGGACTCATCCTCTAGCTTTCTCTCTTGTTTATGTTTGAGATTTTCCACAACAAGAATGTCTCCTTCCCTGCCTTGAAAATGTAGGTATTGATTTAATTACACGAAAGCATCAGCGCATTAACTCTAGGACCCTCTAGACCGCACATCACACTTGGGAACGCGGAGCCACACATTCCGTTGGCCTGACTCAGTGGAATGCACAGCACACTGTAAATAGAGCTCGGTTTATGGCTCTGAGAGATGCTTCCATGGATACAAGTCTGTACAGTCAGGCTGGAAGGTAGAGGCCTCTTCTCTCTGCTGGAGATGTGTTTATTCTTTTGCAATTAACATTCTTTCAAAGATCAATGTGTGATACAGTTTGCCCAAGGGTCTATATTTTACAGGCAGTGTAGACATTCACCTTTGGTGGCCCAGGATGCCTGTCTACGTTGGGTCAATAAAGTGAAATTCATAGACTGACTCAGCATCAGCAAATAAAGGAGATGGGCAGGTGGCTCAGGGGCCTGGGCAAGACTTCCTGGGAAGTGAATAGCTCATCTTGTTCCCAAAGGCCCCCAGCAGGGGGAAGTCTTCTGGTGGGTGCAGCCTAGCCATTTTCAGCCTTTTCCCTCATCTCCAGTCAGTTCAGTTTAGTTCAGTTGCTCAGTTGTGTCTGACTCTTTGCAACCCCATGGACTGCAGCATGCAAGGCCTCCTTGTCCATCACCAACTCCTAGAGCCTACTCAAACTCAAGTCCATCGTGTTGGTGATGCCATCCAACCATCTCATCTCCAGTAGTCATCCACTTTTCCAGTAGTCATGCACAGTTGTGAGAGTTGGACCAGGAAGAAGTTGGACCAAGAAGAAGAGTTGGACCAGAAGCATCCATTCTTTGATGCTTTCGAAATGTGGTGTTGGATAAGAATCTTGAGTGCCCCTTGGACAGCAAGGAGATCAAACCAGTCAATCCTAAAGGAAATCAACCCTAAATATTCATTAGAACAACTGATGGTGAAGCTCTTCCTTTGGCCATCTGATGGGAAGAGCCGACTCGTTGAAAAAGACCCTGATGCTGTTGCAGAGAAGAAGCCACTTCTGACTCCATATTGGAACTGTTTCTTTGATTTGCATTTTGTTGCTTTATAATCATACAGAATGGTCTGCCTCAGAGAATCCTGCCTCTCTGCCTGACTGTTAAACCAAAGTGCCTTTGTTCAGAAACTTGTCCGCCTGTAGATGGCAGGAAGGAAGAAATTAACACATCCTCTGCCTGAGGTTTGCCATTCTAAGAGATGTTTGCAAGATTAATGCAAACATTAAAACAGTAAAACCCTTTTACTTTGCTTCCTCACCTCTCTCCATCTCCGTGCTATAAAACAACCTGGCATCCAGACCCTGATAAGATGGTTACTTTAAGGCACAAACCTGCCATCTTCTCTATCAGCTGGGTCCCTGATTAAAGTCTCTTCCATGCCTCAGCCCCTCTTCTCTCGGATTCACTGGCCTGTTGTATGGTGAGCAGAGTGAGCTTGAACTCAGTAACCATGCTGGGAGGGATTGGGGGCGGGAGGAGAAGGGGACGGCAGAGGATGAGATGGTTGGATGGCATCATCAACTCCATGGACGTGAGTCTGAGCAAACTCTGGGAGATGGTGAACGACAGGGAGGCCTGGTCTACTGCAGTCCATGGGGTCGCAAAGCGTCGGACCCAACTTAGAGACTGAACAACAATCTCATTTTCACCTCCTTCTGAGCCAGGTGAGAAATCAACCTGGTTCCTTTCTGACCCTTAGGATGTACTGCTGAAGGCTGCTGAACGTTTTCCATCTGTCCTTTTGCTTTCCCTGCTTTGGAAACTGTGGTCCCTTTTGGTCCCTTTAGAGTTTTATCTGAATTGCTGGCATTTCTCCAGTTGCAGGGCCTAGCCCAGCCGGGCCCAGCCCAGCCGGGCCCAGCAGACACTTACATCCTGGCATCTAATAATTTATTTTTATGAGTAACCTAACCAGGAATACTTGAAAAACATGAAAATTTCTAGTATAGAATATTAATATTGAAACCTGCTCTAAAGCTTCAGTTCATATTTTCCCTTTATTTGCAGGCTAAGGAGTCTTACTGGATAAATCATAGACTTCTAATTAGTAGGAACCTTAGGGAATATTTATTCCAGTGCCGCTGTGAGTGCCCAAATCTATCCATGCATCAGATAGATCAAGCAATTAACTCGCGACCAGTTTCATGATTGGAGCCAACTCTTTGCAACCCATGGACTGTAGCCCACCAGGCTCCTCTGTCCATGGAATTCTCCAGGCAAGAACACTGGAGTGGGTTCCTGTTCCCTTCTCAGGGGATCTTCCCGACTCAAGGATCAAATCCAGTTCTCCTGCATTGCAGGCAGATTCTTTACCATCTGAGCCACCAGGGACGCCCCTAGGGGTGAAAAGGTGGTGCTTATATAAAGTCATGTCCAGTGGGCACAAACAAATTCTAGCTTACAATAGGCGGATGGTATAGAAATTAAGCTGCCTGAATTTAGCATAGGTTGCAGGATACAGAGAAGGGCTCAGTTTTGTCCACTATTTTTGTATTCTAATGTCCCTTCACAATCAATCCCTGTATGTGCAGAATCATTCAGTTCTTTCTTATAATATTTATTTTATTATTTCACCATATAGACAATAGCTTTAGAAGTTCTACTGTTTGCATATAAAGAAAAGAATGGCTCTGTCACTTCTGGTTGAACAAATTAGGAACTTTTACAAGATTCTTGGCAGTAGAAATACAATATGCTTAAAAGCTGGTGGAAACAGGTTTTAAAGCTTATGTGTTATAAACATTATTAAACCATTTATCTGAAAGTTAATCCAGTAAAATAAACCACATTTTTCTTAAGCATATCTTTTAATACCAAAAGGCCAAAATTGTACTCAAGAACTAAGTATTAAATTATCTTTATTTTTGCTATTTGTTAAGAAGCCATTCAGCTGTTTTGGAGCAGATATTTGCCTGAAAACGTAAGTCACAACTGGCTATTTAAAGCTTTTCTTCATACTTATTTTTATATTATTTTTTCTTCATGTTTTCTGGCCTTGACTTTATTTCTCTTGTACTTTTTGTTGGGCTTCCCAGGTGGTGCTAGTGGTAAAAAACCTGCCTGCCAATGCAGGAGACTTAAGAGAAGCTGGTCTGATCCCTGGGTCAGGAAGATCCCCTGGAGGAAGGCACAACAACCCACTCCAGTATTCTTGCCTGGAAAATCCCATGGACAGAGGAGCCTGGAGGGCTACAGTCCACGGGCTCGCAAAGAGCTGGACAAGACTGAAGCGACTTAGTGTGTGCATGTATGTACTCTTTGTCAACAGGTTTGTGCAACTAAATCAGACGTCAGCTAAGGATTTTCCCTGAAGATTCGTACATGAACAAAGAAACAAATTTTCTATTTGAATTGGAATTGTCTATAGATTAATAAATTGGTATAAGCATGTATCTGTCTGAGTGTAAGTTTAACCTCTGAGTCAAGTTTAAAGAAGGTGAAATTCATCCCTAACATTGCCCTTCTTATCCCCAGATGATGGTGAAGGTTAAAAGGCCTCAGATAAATCCCCACCTATGTGTTGGCCTCAATGAGGGAACACTTTCGTCAGTTCCGGGGCACCGTCTGTAGGACAGTGGGCCCTGGTCATTTTCCATCATATCCTTCCAATCGCCTGACCTGGGTGGTAGCGCTCTCACCTGCCTGTACAGCCTTCTCATGGCTGATTGTAGAGCGCTGTGTATAACTGCATACAGCAATGTGACTGCGACGATCGCGATGATTATTCCGTCAAGATTTCAAGTGCTCTGTGCTGGTGACAAGAAGATAGATAAGACAGAATGACTGTCCTCCAGAAGCTTCAGTCAATTGGAGAGGATGAACAGATTAAAGTAGTGTGCTCAGTGAACCAGCTAAGGATACACTTTTCCTCTCCTCCACCATGAATGTGAGAATTGGGGTTTCTGTATTCAAAGACAAGGTACCAAAGACTATGGTGGGTGTTAGCATCTCAGGGGAGATACAACCCAAGCTAGGGTGGCACTGCCAATACCGTCACAGTGAACACAGGCCAAAAACGTTTAAAATGAGGCAGAGCATAAGACCGCAAGGCAAGACAGCCCCTGCCATCCTGAAGGGGAAGAGATTTGCGGTCGGATTCCTTAGAGAGTGAGACTTTCCAGGGTTGCAGTCCCAGAAGGCTCCTCCTCCCATCAGGAAGGCAGGGAGTGGGCTGAGTTTTTTTTTTTTTTTTTATACTTATTGATTTATTTGGCTGTGCCAGGTCTTAGTTGCAGCAGGCGGGATCTTCAATCTTTGTTGCAGCATGCGGCATCTTTCGCTGTGGCGTGAAGATCCACAGTTGCTGCTTACAGGATCTAGTTCCTCGACCAGGGATCGAACCCTGTATTGTGAGCATGGAGTCTTAGCCACTAAACCACTAGGAAGTCCCTGGGCTGAGTGTTTAATTGTGAATTTTATTTCAAGAGCCAAGAAAGAGAAATTGTACCTTTTATAAGTGAGATTGGTAGTAAGGAACAAATTTGCAAGGATAGGATAAGAACAAACAGGTTGATCAGAAAGGTCAGGAATTTTAAATACCCGGAATATCTGGCTTGGGTCTTTGGCTTTTATTCCATCGAAGAAGACAGGAGCGAGAGACACTGGATGTGGGATCCCAGTTACAGAGCTCTGTAGCCAAGTGGTAGCGACACGTACACCAGAGACTGAACCGTGACGGAAGGCGTGAGGCAGAAGGGATAGACAGGCAGGAGAGGTTTTGAAAAAATAATGAAAAGAGTTGGTTGTCCAACTAGATATGGAGGTTCAGGGAAGTTAGGAGGTAAAGAAGAGTCTGAATTTGTCCCTGGGGAATCATTAAGAGGCATCGTGCCTCTGACAGAAACTAGTGATATTGTAGGGGGTGGGCAGGGAGCTGGACTCTGTGATGAGATAATGATGAACTTAGTTTCAGTGTTAATTTTAAAGGAATGTCAGGTCATCCAATGAGCTAGGTGACCAGAGAGCCATTAGAGATACAAGAGTGGAAACTGGGACAGAGGGCTAGGCTTGATATTCAGATCCTTGTGGGAGAAGGTGCTGTCTAGAGCCATCTCACTACTCATTCATCTACCCATGCGTGTATGTACATATGTTTGGTTCAGTTCAGTCATTCAGTCATGTCCGACTCTTTGTGACCCTGTAGACTGCAGCACTCCAGGCTTCCCTGTCCATCACCAACTCCTGGAGCTTGCTCAAACTCATGTCCATCGCGTTGGTGATGCTGTCCAACCATCTCATTTTCTGTTGTCCACTTCTCCTCCTGCCTTCAATCTTTCCAAGCAACTCATTAACTTATTCATTGGCTCTCCATTCATACATTAATGTATTTGCTTTTCATTTATCCATCCATTAATTCCCCACATTCTTATTAGAATCCTTGCTGGGTGCCAGGTGTCATGATGCTCTTGAAAAAAGGGACAAGACACACTCCTGCCCCCAGGATGCTCACCGCTGAAAGTCCTGGTCTCTGCTGGACAGCACCTTGACTTTCCCCCTCTCCTCCCCTAGCTGCTGCCTCAGTTTCTTTTTCTGTACAAAGCAGCTGCCAATGTGAGATCTAGAGTGATAAGATTTCAGATTTGCTGAAGTAACGACCCGTGGACAGGAATGTGGGGTTATATTTTCTAAACATTCTGGGACATGTGTTGCTTTTAAATTTAAAACAGATAGAAAGGACGTTTGCCAGGACAGAAAAAGCGAGTTTTCCAGACAGTGATCATATTTAAGTTGGACTTCCAAGTAAGTGGAGCCCAAAGGCATTACCTTCCTGGAAGTTATATGCTGGGGACACACTGTCTTTGGGGCTGAACCCAAGGAAGCCTCAGCTCACACAGATGCAAGGCTGCTCTTCCGAGGGCTTTGGGGGTCTGGGGCTTGGGAGTTGAGTCCCACAGGGTTGATTTGTCTGGGAAAGACTCCCTGGTTTCAGACTCCTATCTTGGTCTCTGTGTTCGTTTTCGCACATGGATCTTCTCTTTGTGCATCTGGTCAATAGTTTATTCCCAAGAACGTGAAGTCATTGTTGGCCGGAGAACTTGAGCCCTTGGAATTTAACTCCTGCGTGAGTGTCTGGTTGTCTGGATTCCTTGTGTCCTCAGCACCCCTGGGGCTCGCTCCAAGCAGGCAGGTGTCGGAGACAGAGCGGTGGGTAGATCGGGGGGCTGGGGAGGAGACACGAGAAAGGATGCCTCCAGGCTTTTCTGCGCTGGTGTCATGACTCACAAATGTGATCTTCATTTGTTTCATGTGTTGCCAGGGGCGCCTGCAGCGGTGTTCTTTCCTGCCTCTTTCCAGCTCCAATTCTCCCCGCTCCCCCTGACCAGTCAGCTCTGCTCCACTGGGAAGAGTCTGCATGCTGGCTTTCCATTGAGCGGTCAGAACAACCTCTCCAAGAGCTTTGGGAAGACCTTAGGCCCTCTGTGGCACTGCCAGGGGCAGAGCTCTCAGATTCCAGGGAACACAGATTCCCTTGTGTCCTAGGTGGGTTTTGCCCCTTGGAGTGCAAATGCTCTGAATGTGGGGTGGTTGGCGCCCGCTGCTGTCCTGGGATCAGGAGGTGGTCCTGATGGGTTCAGGGAGGGTTCCTCCACAGTGAAGGGCTGCTGCGAGATTCACTCTTTAAATATAACCTTCACTTCTGCATGTGCAGGAGGTGGTGGAGGAGGGCCTCTCAACTCATCAGAAGTGACTTGGAGGCTGGGGCTGGGGCTTTCACCTCCTTTACACCAACCCCTTACACACACAGCACCCAGCACACACAAGGCATGTGTGGCTGTCTGCTGCTGGTTGAGGCTCAGCGGTCTGTGGTTCCTCTGTGAAAGCTGGGATGAGAGACGAACCTTAGGATGTGCTCTGGCTGTCTAGTGCTGCTAACACACACCCCAGGGCCTGAGTTTATAAAACAGAAGCTTATTATTATGCATGTGGATGCTTCGGGACAGAAATTTAAATACAGCACACAAGGCTGGCTTATCTCTGCCCCATGGTGTCTGAGGGAGACCAGAATATCTGAGACGGTCTTGAACAATGGAGCTGGTTCTTCCTTCACATGTCTGGTGCCTGGGCTGAGATGACATGAAAGCTGGCCTGGTGGGCTCTCTACCGGAGTGCCTACATGCGTGGCCTCTTCACGTGACTGTAGCTTCCTCCCAACCTGGTGGTCCTGGGGTCATCAGATTTCTGACCTGGAGGGTCAAAGCCCCAAGAGCGAGTGTTTTGTTAAAAAAGTCCTTTTCTGCCTGCCTTAGGGGCCTCAGAGAGTCATTTCCAACCCTCTTTTCAGAGCAGTCATAGATGCCTCCAGAATCCAGGGGAGAGAGGCCTGGCCTTTGGAGGGCAGAGTGTCAAAGCACTTGAGGTCTCGCTGTAAGGCTGCCACAGGCCCCCAACTGTATGAACCATCTCCCTCAGCTTCAGAAACAGGGAGGTGGGAAGTTGAGAAAATCCTTCGGCCACAGAAAACAGTGATAATTTTAAAAAGTTTTTAGCTTTGGGGGCCCCAACCCCGAGTCCCGAGAGCTCCCTGGTCCAATTCCTCTTTGGTGGGAGTGGCAGCAAGGGTCCCTGGGGCGTCACCAGAAGTGCCACCCTGGGGGCCTGCTTTGGGTCTGGGCACAGGGGCTCACATCGGCTTCTGAGTACAAGGCTCATACCTCCACTCACATCCACCTTAGGATTGTGAAGAATTTTCCATTCGAAACTTCCTACAAGCAGCTCTTTCTGGTCCCCCAAATCAGTATTTCATAGATCTTTTCTCTGATTTAGGGCTTCCCAGGTGGCACTAGTGGTAAAGAACTGGCCTGCCAAAGCAGAAGACATGAGACACAGGTTCGATGCCTGGATCAGGAAGATTCCCTGGAGTAGGAAATGACAACCCACTCTAGTATTCTTGCTTGGAGAATCCCATGGACAGAGGAGCCTGGTGGGCTACCATCCATGGGGTCACCAAGAGTCAGACATGACCAAAGGGACTTAGCATGCAAGCACGCACGCTCTTTGATTTGGGAGCATGACCCTAGTAGGGGCTCTCCCAGGGCAGCAAGGACTCACTGCGTGGCCAGAGTCAGCAGGGCTTAGCTCGGCTGCCCCACCCTTGTCCCAGAGCTTGACGTTGGTGGGAGAAGGGCACTCATGGGAGACGCGTCCTCAGATCCCGTATCTGGCCTGAAGGAAGTTGGCCTTTGTTTGATCTTTTATTTGAAGCTCCGTGGGAAGTTTCAGTTTCCAGCTGGGGATGGTGATGAGTGTCTGTGAAATGCATCATCAATGAACTTCACCCCATGAACATGACTGTAAATGCCTTAGAGATAAGCATTATCTGAGCATCATCATGACTGCCAAGGAGCTAGTGGAAAGAACATTGACGCTATTCTGGGTAGCCTTTGAAAAATCCAAAACATCGTTAGTTCCCTCCAATTCACCAGCTCCGTGTGGCTGTGGGGTCAGGTTTGGTTGCCACTGGAAAAGCATTTTTACCATTAGACCGTTCGGTCCAGGGGTGTTCTCAGTGGGAGCAATCTTCCTTAGGAAGGAATCTTCACTTATGACTCACGCCTGCAACTTGACCCTCCCAGGGGAGGCAGCCGATTCTGGTGCTGGAAAATAGCCGATGAGGACGATTCTCAGTTCTAAGTTCTGCTTCAAGGTGCTTTCAGAGCAGAGGAGCCCTCGTCAGCCTCTGGAACCTTAAGGAAGAGGCCTGCTGGGCACAAGGCTTGAGGCTTCACGAAGAAACGCCTTCCTGTGTCATCTTTAAAAGACTTCATTTGCATCTGGGGGTGATTCGAGATTAAAAAGGGGGACGTGAAATCTAGAGGGCAAGTGAAGCAAAGAGTAGAAGGGGAGAGGACCAGAGAGAAGACATGCCAGGAAATATGAATGGCACGTGCTCCAAATAGCATCTCAGCTCAGTCAGACCCAAGACAATGTTGGCTTATCATTTATTCCATCATGAGTAAAATACTCAGCTCTGATCCACTCAGGTGAAAGAAATAATTGTGACGGTATCTCCATAGGTGGAAGCCCTTACAGAAATCCTGTGTGGAACTCTAAAATAATCACCCTCTGCCTTGTCTCGTTCCTCAACAGCCCCACCCCATAGCGTGTCCAGTATTAGATAATTAGATCCGCGAGGCTTTGGCAAAGTCAGCTTTCTAATGTAAAGCATCCCGGTTGCAAAGGAGAACGCCCTTTGGTAAAAGCATGAGATAGGATCGTTGCCTGGCGGCTGTGAGTTCTCCTCCTGGCTCCTCCCAGCCTGGTTTCCACACGTCTGGGGCTGTGGATTGTTTATTTATTGCGTTTTTGGCTGCAGCACAGAGGTCAGGCACCTTGCAAATGGCAGGCAGCATTGACTAAACCTCCGCATTTCCACCACCTCAAAAACCCTGGAGGAGAGAGTGTCACATACACACCCGGAAAACAAGCTCCCAGATTTAAAAGAAATCAGAAACTACTGGTTGAGAAACATTGAATGTCTAAATGTTCTTCAGGTTTCACCTAGAAATGTTCATTTTGGTCCCCTGTGCTAGGCTTGAAGCCTCCAGAGCTCAGTTGTGTCTCTCTGGGTTTCTTGGGTGGCTCACGGAGGACCTCAGTAATGGAGGGGGCGTCGGTAGCAACCTTGTGGGCAGGTCTCATGGTTCAGCCTGGCCAAGTAGCAGGTAAACTGAGGAAAGCAACTGTGTTTTCATGGACAAACAGGCTTACGCTCGCAACAGAAAAAGGTCTCTGTGCTGGGAGCCCGGTGGTCCGTTCTGGAGGCTGAGGGCTGCAGGGAGGACCAGCTTCTCTGACTTTCTTAGACCAAGGATGGAGGATGGAGTGAGAGCCCTGGCCCACGGGGATGCACCCACGTGAGCATCCCAGCGCGGTCAGCAGTGGCTGGGTTTAGCTTTAGCAGAGTGAGTGCCCTGGGGAACCTTGTCTCCCTAGATTGGCCCCAACCACCTGACACGCTCCGTGCTCGCTCCTTGGAAGAAAAGCTGTGATGAACCCAGACAGCATATTCAAAAGCAGAGACACCACTTTACAGACAAAGGTCCGTCTAGTCAAAGCTCCGGTTTTTCCAGTGGTCATGTATGGATGTGAGAGTTGCACTATGAAGAAGGCTGAGCACTGAAGAGTTGATGCTTTTGAACTGTGGTGTTGGACAAGACTCTTGAGAGTCCCTTAGACTGCAAGGAGATCCAACCAGTCTATCCTAATGGAAATCAGTCCTGAATAGTCACTGGAAGGACTGATGCTGAAGCTGAAACTCTAATTCTTTGGTCACCTGATGCGAAGACCTGACTCACTGGAAAAGACCCTGATGCTGGGAAAGATTGAGGGCAGGAGGAGAAGGGGATGACAGAGGATGAGATGGTTAGATGGCATCACTGACTCAATGGACATGAGCTTGAGCAACTCTGGGAGCTGGTGATGGACAGGGAGCCTGGCGTGCTGCCGCCCATGGTGTCGCAGAGTCGAACACGACTAAGCAACTGAACAACAACCTGATGCTCTCAAGACAGGCAGGATTCCTCCGAGTTTCTCTGAGCTTGGGTTTTGGCATCTGCCCTTGATAAACAGAACACACCCTGCCGCCTCCTCTGCTCTGGATGGTTGTGGCTCATGTTCTGACTTTCAAGATCGAGAAGACTTTTTTTAAAAAATCACTTTACATTTTTTAAAAAATTGTAGATTTAATAACGTCTCAGCTTAAAGTTTTATTTTCTAAAGGCTCTTAGTAGCAGTGTGACAGAATGCCTAGAAAAACGAGGTACTTAATAGACCCAGGTGAACCCCTGCGTTCAAAATTCCTCATTGTCTCCAGAGGGAACATGACTCAGCCCCTCTGAACACAGGCCTCTCCTCTCAAGGGGCCATGTTCTCTGGGCAGCAGGGCCCACATCTGACTCACGGGCGCCTGCTCCTCTCTGCTTTCGGGCCAGCCCTCAGAGGACACGGAGCCTGTGAACTAACTGAAGGGTGCGGTCACCTTCGGCCCTGTGCCCTTGGCTTGGATGCAAGCTGTCTTTGAAGCGGTCCTGATGATGTGAGAAGGTCACTGGTGGCCCTCAAGACCAGGGTACTTGGCATTGTACAGAGTTTGGGGGTCTGTGGATGCTTGTTTCCAAAGATGGGTACCAACATTCTGCACGCGTTTTTAAGTCACTTCAGTCGTGTCCGACTCTTTGCCACCCTAAGGACTGTAGCCCTCCAGGCTCCTCTGTCCACCGGATTCTTCAGATGAGAATACTGCAATGGGTGGCCATGCCCTCTTCCAGTGGGTCAGTCCCACCCAGGGATCGAACCCACGTCTCTGATGTCTCCTGCATGGGCAGTCGGGTTCTTTACCATTAGCGCCACCTGGGAAATCCTCCCAAATTCTTGCCAGTCCCTATTCTCTCTTTTTAAAAAATATTTATTTACTTATTTGGCTGTACCAGGTCTTAGTTGCAGCATGTGGGGTCTTCGATCTTTGTTGCAGCATGAGGGATCTAGTTCCTTGTCTGGGGATTGATTCCAAGCCCCCTGCATTGTGAGCACAGAGTCTTAGCCACTGGACCACCAGAGAGGTCCCCCTATTCTCTTCTGAAATGTGGCTTCATCTCTCCTCTCATCTGAAGGTGGAGTCTTTGCCTCTCTCCTTGAGACTCGGATGGCCCTTTGACCTGCTTTGCCAGCAGAAGAAGTGATGCTGTTTCATCTTCAAACCTGTGCATGATGGGTTCCCCCTTTCCCCCCGCCCTTGAGGATGCAGATCCGGTGAGCAGGAGTGAGCTGAAGCAACTGGTCGCGTGTGAGCAGCTCTGGTTCCTGCCTGCTTCCTGTGAACGGATCACCCAGCACAGGACTTTTCCAGATCGGCAGGCTTGCATTGGACACTTTACAGGCTGGCTTCAGAGCAAGCATTCTCAGTCTCTGGAAAAGGAGGAATCATAGTCCTTTGATAATATTTTCCTAAGAGCAGTAAATCGTGTGTCCTCCTTTGAACGAAATCTTCCTCTCGCAGTCTGGAGCAGTAGCTCAGCTTTTCACTAACTAGCAATGTGGCCTCAGCCTTCCTACCTGTAAAGGCAAGATGGCACAATCTGTGTTTGGTGGAGATGCTGGAAAATTGAGGCCCCCTCCACCCCCGAACCAGCAGTGCTGGGCAGGGGCTTTGTGATGGCTGTGTCCAGCTTTCTGGGACCACTCGAGTTGGTCGGCCTCCTCTCTGGGCTTGCTCCATTTTCTGGACCCAACACCCATATATGTCTTGGACTGAAGCTGACTTTTGCCTGTCAGCATTCAAGTCTGATGTCACGTTCCTCCGCGGCTCCCGGGTTCCATGACTTGCCTTCCAGGCAGGGTTCCTGCGGCCCCTCCTGCCTGCCTGGGGGTTCTCGGGGCAGCCCCGCCCACTCGGCTCATCTTGGCTTTGAAGTTGAGACCCAGACACCCCTCAGCAGGCTCCGTCCTTTGACTTCTTTCTAGAGAGGGGGTTGGCTATGTGGAATCATTCATTTCTTGCCAAAATCATCTTCTTGTGTGTTTCTGGCCAAGGTTAAGGAAAAGAAAGAACAGCAAACGTCCTGGAAAAGAGCCCTTCTCTATGTTCTGAATGATCCTGAGCTTATTAGGTCTGTCCTTAAGTGAGACTCAATAAGAAAGCTCTCATATAAAACTTCAGGTTGGAGAATCCTACCTCCCAGCATCCCCTCCTCCCCAGGTCCATCTCTGCTGCATATCTGTCTGTTGGCTCCACACCAGGCTCCTGACCTGCTTATGCTTTGCGTCTTCCCCTCTATCAAAACCTGTTCTCAGGAAGGGCTCTTAGGAATCTACGTCTACTTCCCTGCAAACTACCGTGACCAGTGTTACCGTGTGCTGCTGTGAGCTAAGTCACTTCAGTCGTGTTTGACTCTTTGCAACCCCATGGACTGTAGCCCACCAGGCTCCTCCATCCATGGGATTCTCCAGGCAAGAATACTGGAGTGGGTTGCCATTTCCTTCTCCAGGGGATCTTCCCAACCCAGGGATCAAATCCAGGTCTCCCACATTAGAGGCAGACGCTTTAACCTCTCAGCCACCAGGGAAGGTTGTTACTGTAATGAGTATTAAATACAATAGGGGATAAAGCTTGAAGTCAAAGGAATGACCCTCATGTGGAACATTGACCTTGACTGGCAAGCTGATACTTAACTGAAGGGTTGTGTAGTCGGGATGAAAGAGTCTCGCTATTAGAGAAACTAGGAGAGCCTCTAATCACGTGTTGATCACTAACCACCTTTTGGAAGCCTACTCCAGAACTGAGCAGCAAATGCTGAGAACCTGCCCTGTGCTCAATCAGGTCACACACAGTAGGGGGTGCTGGTAGGGACCTTGACCTTGTCATGTTCCCTTGACTGTGCTCCTGCCTGGACTTCCGGGAGCCCCTTTTCCTGTCACGTGGCCCTTCCCATTGTCCATATATTCCCAGTGCATGCTTTTTCTTTTCCTCTCCTCCACGTGACTCTTGACTCTAAGTCCGGGTAACTCTGTGGTGGTTTATGTTGGGGGAGGCAAATTGAGATTGTATCTGGGGGGTCACCTGTCCCTGCTGGGCTCCCTCTTCCACTCTGAGCAGTGGATACCCCCTCCCTTAACCCCAGCAGCTGGGACAAGATTTGCAAAGTAAGAATGACTGGCACTGGAAAATTTGGGAGACCTCCTGCAAATGAGCCATCATGGTAACTGAGATATAAGTATCTTGTTCAGATTGAGTGTAAAGAAATTAGTCTTCTTTACCTTCACCTCTTGTTTTTACATGTCAATCAGTCATACATTTTTGTGTGTGTGTGGATTTTAAAGCCTGGTTCTATATGCGCACGATTCAATGAATGTTCCTGAGTCATTCATACTTTAATATGAAAGAAGGAGGTGGAAGAGCACTTAATATCTGGAGAGTGTCCTGGTGGTTCCAGACATCGTCAGAGCCGCTCTGCTCATGGGTTGGGAGCAGAGTACGTGGATGTCCGGGGGCCCACTTCACATTACTTGGCTTCTACTTGTATAGAAAATTGGAGTCATGTGGCAGTAATGTGGCCAAAACACATCCCATCACTCTCACTCCAATGTTTAAACCATGACTTGTCAATGGTACAGGGACTTAGACACAATTTTGAATGGATCCTGGGTCTAATATGGTTATGGATCAACTTCCCTGGTGGCTCAGATAGTAAAGAATCCGCCTGCAATGCAGGAGACCTGGGTTCGATCCCTGAGTCAGGAAGATCCCCTGGAGAAGTAAATGGCTACCCACTCCAGTATTCTTGCCTGGAGGATCCCTGGCAAGAATGGACAGAGGAGCCTGGTGGGCTACAGTTGATGGGGTGGCAAAGAGTCAGACATGACTTAGTGACTAACACGTTATGGTTATGTATCAGGGAATAAACTCTGATAATATTTAATTGGAAATGTTTTCTGTCTTTTGCTTAACTTGGTAAACGTGGTAAATGATGTAAACTCTGCTAAGAGAAAGTGATTTTTTACAAAAAGAAGAGTCATCTTAAAAAGTTACAAACATAATTTAGTTCATGATGTGAAATTTCCTGATCAAATCTGTACTGTAGACCTGAAAAATCGTATGCATTTTCATCTGTAACTGGTGCTCCAAGTCGCTTTCTTTCTCTTTTTAAAATTGAAGAATAGTTGATTTACAGTGTTGTGCAATTGGCTTTCTTAATGCAAGATTCAGAACATCTGCAAGGTCCCTCAAAACGAGTCCTGGGGTCGGGGTGGGTCTCCAGGGAGCTCTTGCCCCTGGTCCACCCAGGACTACTTGGCTCCACCATTTCTTCTTCTCTTTTCATCCACCCATTCATCAGCCCATCTTATTGTTTTTAGGCATTTCTATGAGAGCTGCACTTCTTTTAGGCATTCTGCATTCTGCACTTTTAGGCATTTCTAAGAGAGATGGATGAAGCACGAGCTGGAATCAAGATTGCCGGGAGAAATATCAAAATCTCAGTTGCGCAGATGACACCACCCTTATGGCAGAAAGTGAAGAAGAACTAAAGAGCCTCTTGATGAAAGTGAAAGAGGAGAGTGAGAAAGTTGGCTTAAAACTCAACATTCAGAAAACTAAGATCATGGCATCTGGTCCCATCACTTCATGCAAATAGACGGGGAAACAATGGAAACAGTGAGAGGGTTTATTTTTGGGGACTCCAAAATCACTGCAGATGGTGACTGCAGCCATGAAATTAAAAGATGCTTGCTCCTTGGAAAAAAAGCTATGACAAACCTAGACAGTGTATTAAAAAGCAGAGACATCACTTTGCCATAGCTTTGTCTAGTCAAAGCTATGGTTTTTCCAGTAGTCATGTATGGATGTCAGAGTTGGACTATAAAGAAAGCTGAATGCCAAAGAATTGATATTTTTGAACTGTGGTATTGGAGAAGACTCTTCAGAGTCCCTTGGACTGCAAGGAGATCCAACCAGTCCATCCTAAAGGAAATCAGTCCTGAGTATTCATTGGAAGGACTGATGCTGAAGCTAAAACTCCAATACTTTGGCCACCTGATGTGAAGAACTGGCTCATTGGAAAAGACCCTGATGCTGGGAAAGATTGAAGGCAGGACGAGAAAGAGACTACAGAGGATGAGATGATGGGATGGCATCACTGACTCAACAGACATGAGTTTGAGTGAGCTCCAGGAGTTGGTGATGGACAGGGAGGCCTGGCGTGCTGCAGTCCATGGGATCGCAAAGAGTCGGACACGACTGAGCGACTGAAAGGAACTGAAGAGAGCTGAAGACGTCCGCACCCTGCATCCCTACGCATGCCATTAACTGTTCAGCATTTGTTATGGTTTTTCGTATGGTGTCAGTCGTACTACCTTGAATGTTGATATTGTCTGGAGTTCGAGGAGGAGGCAGCTCATTTTAGTTTTACCTGCAGCCCCCTCTCTCTGCAGGATATAAGTCCATGGGGCACTGGGCCAGAGACAAAGGAATCACAAGTTCAGACTAAGTGTATCCAGCAAGAAACTAAAACTGGAGAATAGGTTTTTGCAACCCTCCCAACATCCTGCATAATGTGAAAATAATAGGTCAATTAGTCAATATATTTTTTTTTTTAAGGCATCAGGCCAGTCTGCTGTTGGAATTCATACAGACCTGACAATGAACTATTGTCTGAACACCGAGCTTCTTAGCTGGTTCCTTTATTGAGGGGCTGGTGTAATAGGCATCTGAAGAAACTGCTCAGAAATCTCACCAAGCCACTGCCACACCGTAGAGCTGTGGAACCGATCCTTCAGCTGCTTGAGCATCGTTCTGTTGGGAGTGGGCTGTGCTGTCGGGAGTGGAGGCAGTGAGACCAGAGGTGAGCATCTTTCCACGCACTCAACCCCCTTGCCAGTCCTGGCAGGCCACGGATTTACAAGGGAAAACCCCCTTTGACAATCTGTAGCCATCAACAGGTGATTAACTGAAGTTGGCCACCCCTCCCAGGGAGAGGGTGGAGGGCTTTCATTTTAATAAGCTTGCCAATGCATTTATTTAGAAAGACAAAAAAGGTTCAGAGCAGGAATGCTCTAATTAATCTATCAGCCAACCTGGAGGAAGAAAGGGAAATCTTTTAAAACTATTTTATGGTGTAGAGTTGCTTTCCAGGTGGCGCTAGTGGTAAAGAACCCACCTGTCAATGCAGGAGACTTAAAAGGCACGGGTTCATTTCCTGGGTCGGGAGGATCCCCTGGAGGCGGGTATGGCAACGCACTGCAGTGTTTTTGCCTGGAGACTCCCATGGGCAGAGGAGCCTGGCGGGCTGCAGTCCACAGGTCGTAAAGCGTCGGACACGACTGACGCGACCGAGCACACACGCCTAGCTGCTTCACGGTGTCGTGTTAGTTTCTGCTGTACAGCAAAGTACATCAGCTGTGTGTTTACATATATTTCCTCTTTTTTGGAGGAAAGGAAATATTTGAAACAACAGCTGTGCATCTACAAAAGGCAGCTTTTTTTAACTTTTTGAGTATGAATTTGTAATAATAAAGTTCATCTTTCTTTTGGCAATCATTTCCTACAATTATAAAACAATATAAAGCCTGACTATAAATAGGATAGGGTCAGTGTTACTTCAGCAAAAGCAAAAAAACGCTGAGCTGTGGATGGCTGGGGAAAAAATAAGGCTTTATTTTCCACACATTTTGCTGTATTTGCTAAATTCCTCCTAGAATTAATAACTTTATAGCCAGGAAGAGGATAGGAGAGAAGTTTCATAATCTCAAAAGTGCTGAATGAGCATGTTCTCAGAAACATTTGTAATTAGCCCTTGTTCTTCAGCAGTGTTAAAACTGTTTGCCTCTAAAAAGAGTTTATTGGTTTTTGCCTTTGTTAATGCCATTAGAGTGTTTATGTGCTACGCTGTGCTACCAACACAAAAAAAGCCTCAGCCTAACGTGTCAGACTGCTTTTCAATTGGACCTAACTAAGTTAATGAGGTGTAATGTAATAAAATCTTCTTTTAAAATTAAACTTTTGTGTTTCATTTTGCTGAAAAATAAGTTTTCTGCAAAATTTAAGTCACATGATAAAGTAAGTGTAGAATATATATTAAAACATCAAATTAAGGAGAGACAGTGGGCTTCCCATGTCGCTGCCCATGTCTCTCTTCTCCATCAACAACACCCAGGTTTTCTAGCGGGGACTGTCACCTACAGGGTTTGCAGCTCAGGACTGGGCTTGGATTGGATTAAGCCCATTGGTATATGAAGCGATTATATTTTCTAAAGATGGCCATTCTTCTAGATGTTCTAGTACCTTGTTGTTCTTCCATTAAGAGGCAGAGTCCGTGTACCTGCCTCTTGAACCTGGGTGTGTTTTTGTGGCTGTTTCACTCGGTAGCACAGGGTGAAGTCATGCTGCGTGGTTTCTGAGGTTGGGTCACAAAAATGCCACTCACTCACTCTTTGTTCTCCTGGGACCCTGCAAGGTGGGCACTCTGACAGTTCTGAGATCGCCACGCTATGAGAAAGTGAAAGTGAAGCCGCTCAGTCGTGTCCGACTCTTTGCGACCCCATGGACTGTAGCCTACCAGGCTCCTCCGGCCACGGAATTTTCCAGGCAAGGATACTGGAGCGGGTTGCCATTTCCTTCTCCAGGGGATCTTCCCGACCCAGGGAACGAATCCAGGTCTCCCGCACTGCAGACCGATGCTTTACCTTCTCAGCCACCAGGGAAGCCCTCCACTCTGTGAGGGAACCCCAAAGTGGCCCCGCTGGAGAGATCACACGGAGAAGCTCCAAGACTCTAGGAGGAGGGCCAGCTCCCAGTACCGACTACCCCTCCCCCACCTTTCCATCTCCCAGCCCCGTCTGACTGCAGATGTACAAGAGGCTCCAAGCCAGAGCTTACCAGGTGAGCTTACTCAAATTTCTAACCTACAGAAACCAGGACCCATAATGAAGTGATTGTTGTTCGAGTCCCTACGTTGTGGAGTGACTTGCTATCCAGGGACCAATAGCCAGGGACCAATAGCCACCAATAGTCTCATCTCTTTGGCCATGGTGATTGTTGTAGGATGGACATGTGACCCAGTCCAGCCTGATCAGTGTAAGCCTGAAGCAGTTTGCTGGGAGTGCTGGAATCCTTCGGGCTTGGTAGGTTGAGTACACAGGCTCGGGAAGATGCTGTAGCTATCTGACTGTAGCGAAGTGAGACAGCCAGCAGGTGAAACCAACACACACAGCAAGCCGAGCAGAGAGAGGGATCATGATGACATCATCGTGCTCTCGATCAAGCTGCATGTGAAGCCACCACTTGATTTATTCACTACCTGCTGAAGTCATCTATGGTCAAAAAATTCTGGAATTGTGAGTCACCATACAGATTGCAGAATTCAATACATCTTATGATACCTGAACCTTTTCTATTTTTTTTTCTGATCCATGACCAGCTAGACATTAGACAATCTTCAATGACAGGACACTCGCAGCCATCTGGACCATCAGTTCTATTTCCAAGGAGCTTTAATCGTTGAGCCAAAATCTGTCTCTCGACCACAGTTTTCATGAGGCAAATTGTGAATGTGTGTGCGTGGGCTCAGTTGCTCAGTTGTATCTGACTCTTTGTGACCCCCATGGACTGTACCCCACCAGGTCCTCTGTCCATGGAATTTTCTAGGCAAGAATATTGGAGTGGGTTGCCATTTCCTACTCCAGGAGATCTACCCGATTGCATCTCCTGTATGGACAGGTGGATTCTTTACCACTGTGCTACCTAGGAAGGGTAAGTTTCAGCAAGTTGCTTAAGAAAGAATTTCATGAAATTCAAATCACCATGATGGAGTGATGTGGGCTGGATGCTGTAATAGCTTGATTGACAACTGTTTGATCACTTTCTGCTTAAAGAGCATTGATTCATTGATCAACCTAAATCAGCATCTGATAACAATGACTGAATCCAACAAGATAAAATTGGAAAAAGATAAACATAATTTTTTTCCTTTATTCCTCTCAAAATCAACCATATAAGTAGAAGAGAAATGAAAACTGATAGAGTTCAGAGGTAACAGATACAGATAGACTTAGAAATTTCACTTGTCAAAAAGGCTTGATGCAAGGCAAGAGGGTTATGTACTTATTTTTTAAAGTTCTTGTGATCTTAAATTATTTCAGCAGATGCACAGTGTCCAAAAAACAGCTGGTGACTCTCCTTTCTCTGTGCTGGTTGGACTTACTCTGGAGTACAATGCAGGCTTTGTGAATGCCACATGCTAAGAAAGAAACTGACCAGTGTATGTTTAGAAGTAACTGGGGAATAGTGAGAAAAGCTGAAATCTTATCATAAGGGACATGGTTGAAGGATATGGACATGGGCCTGGAAACGACTCTGTAACATCTGGGCGTCTGGAAAGTCTGGTCAAGTCACTATTTTATCCTTTCGGGGAAGCCCCCTGGGGGAAGATTCACAATAGCCTGCCAAGGGAGAACTTTAAAAAGCTACATCTTCTAACATATCTCTGCCTTCATCTGCAGGACTGGAAAAATCCTTGAGGTGCTGATGGGAGCTCCAGAACCATTTCCTCAGAAAAATCACAGAAACTAAGTAACTTGAAAAACTTTTGAGTTTACAGATTCCTCTGAGGTACACACATCCCATGCAGAGAAGCCCTGTCCATTCGTTTCCTTCTGCCTGTTTCCTCTTCTCCAGAGAAGCAAATGTTACAAAGTCATTGCTTGAAATTGCCAAGCGTGAAGCGTTATTTTTGTAGAGATTTTCTTTCTCTTTCTCACCTTCAGAGCAGTGCAAAGATCATTAAAACCTTCTCTTTTGCTGGCAGTTTTTTTTTTTTTCCCATCTTTTCCTTAATACATTTTTTGTTTCCGTCCCTCTTTCTGATCTCTTCTTGCCTGCCTCTCCTTCCTCAACAAGGAAAGAAGGCAGGGATGCGGTGGCAGGGGTGTCGAGGCTGGGGAGCATGGCTGGAGGGAGGCTTGAACTGGCCACGGGATCTTTCTGTTTCTTCCTTGACCTCTGACCCTCCCTTCCTGCCCATGCGCCCTCTGCCGGGTCCCATCTTTCTGTTGTTGTTGTTTATTTTTGATTGGAGAGTAATTGCTTTACAATATTGTGTGGGTCTCTGCCATACATCAACATGAATCAGCCATAGGTATACATAAGTTCCTTCCTTCTTGAACCTCCCTCCTACCTCCCACCCCACCCCACCCCACTGGTTGGCACAGAGCACCAGGCTGAGCTCTCTGCATCATACAGCAAATTCTCGCTGGCTATCTGTTTTACATATGGTAATGTACATGTTTCAGCGCTCCTCTCTAAATTTACCCTGCCCTCTCCTTCCCACACCGTGTGCACAGGTCTGTTCTCTATGTCTGTATCTCCACTGTTGCCCTGCAGATAGGTTCATCTGGGTCCCATCTTCACTCCAGAATTCTGAAGATTGTGTGACACTCAGATAGGAGTCTCTATGTGATAGCCATGCTGACTTCACCGGAGAGATCTGGGCATTGGGAGTTGGTGGTTACTTGTGTAGCTCCTGAGCTTTGATAAAATATGATTTCAATGAACATTTGATGTCAGCTTGAATTGTAACTGAAATTATTTTTAGTCTATCTCTACAAATGGATTATAAATGTCTCGTGGGCTGAGGTTTCATGCTGTATTACCTTTCTGCCTTTCACAGGAAATGGTAACACAGCTAATATTACTGCCTCTGCAGTAATATTATAATGTGTGCTGTGTGCTCAGTCGCTCAGTGGTATCCAACTCTTTGCAATCCCACGGGCTATAGTTCTCCAGACTCCTCTGTCCATGGAATTCTCCAGGCAAGAATACTGGAGTGGGTGGAAGATGAGACCAGATATATGCCCACCAAAGGAAAGGAAATCAGAGTCTTAGAGAGATATCTGCACCCTCATGTTCATTGTAGGGTTATTCACTGTAACGGAGACTTAAGAAGCAAGGTAAGTGTCCATCAACAGACAAATGGATAAAGATGTATATTACATATATAACATATATGAAGTGAAGTACAAGTGTTAGTCATTCAGTCGTGTCTGACTCTTTGCAACCCCGAGGACTGTAGCCCACCAGGCTCCTCTGTCCATGGGATTCTCCAGGCAAGAACACTGCAGTGGTTTTTCCATTTCTTTTTCCAGGGGATCTTCCCCACCCAGGGATCAAACCCATGTCTCCTGCATTGCGGGCAGATTCTTTACCATCTGAGCCACGAGGGAAGCCTATATATGGACTATTATTCAACCATAAGAAAGCAGGAAAATTTGACCTTTGTGACAACATGGACTGACCTTGAGGGTGTTACGTAAAGTAAGTTAGAGAAGACATACTGTATGACCTCACTTCCATGTGGAATCTGAAGAAACTGAAGTCATACAATCAGAGTGGAGTGGTGGTCACCAGGAGAGGGGGGTGAGGGAGAGCGTTCACATTTCTAGTTAGAAGACGAATGAGTTCTGGGGATCTAATGTGCAGCATGGTAACTGACATTGATACCATGTATGATACATTTAACAAGTGTTAAGAGAGTAGATCTTCCATGTTCTCTCCACAGGAAAGAAATCATAACTATACGTGAGGGAGGTATCAGCTACCCCTAAGGTGGTGATCATTTTACAGCATACAAGTACATCATGTCAGCACATTGTCCACCTTAACCTTGTGCTGTGACATGTCAATGACATTTCAGTAAAGCTAGAACAACAATGAAAAAGACAACTCCAAGTGATCAGCTCTTGGATAACCGAGAGTCGGTTAATAATCGTAGGCAATGAGAGCACAGGTTATGGAGTCCAGCTGCCAGACTAGAGCTGAGCTCATGTCACAGCTACGAGGTGAGTCACTGTGGGTGAGTCCCTGGGCTGGTTCCCAGTTTTCCCACACAGAAAGTGGGATCATACTGTATCATAAGGCTTTGTTGTTTAGTTACTAAGCCGTGTCCATTTCTTTGCGACCCCAGGAACTATAGCCCACCAGGCCCCTCTGTCCATGGGATTTCCCAGGCAAAAATACTGGAGTGGGCTGCCATTTCCCTTCTCCAGGGGATCTTCCTGATTCAGGGATCGAAACTATGTCTCCTGCATTGCAGGCAGATTCTTTACCACTGAACCACTTGAGAAACCCATCATGAGGTTTATGAGGGTTAAATGAAATAATTTATGTGAAGCAGTTAACCAAGTACTTGAGGTCCATACTCAAAAATGTTAGTTATTGGGACTTCCCTGGTGCTCCAGTGGTTGGGACTTCACCTTCCATTGCAGGGGGTACGGGTTCGATCCCTGGTCAGGAAGCTAGGCTCCCCCATGACTCATGGCCAAAAAACCAAAACAGAAAACAAGCAATGTTGTAACAAAGTCAATAGAGACTTTAAAAATGGTCCACATAAAAAAAGATTCTTAAAAAAACTGCTAGTTATTGCTATTTTCCTGAATATGGTCTTTACCTATATTTGGGGGAGCCTCCAAAATTTCCAGCGGGAAGCACAGTTTGCGACAGACCCAGCTGTGTCCGAGACACCAGCCCCTTCTTCCCATCGACGCTGCAGCACAGCTTGTTGTCACAACACAAGGGGATTAAGCGTTCCACGAAGTAAAAACTCGTGGAGACCCTCCAAACATCCGATTCCCATGAATGTCTTACCAAAAGGGAATTGAAATGACTGGCTGAATTTATTCAGTGTATTTATTGCCAACTTCTGGATTTTCTTCATGTTCTATCCCATGTTCCAGTGTGTCCGGTTGTCTTAAATACTGTTCGGTCTGATTTCGTTTATGAAAATCAGGTGCAACCGAGCTGCCTTAAGCAAATAAAGCGTTCATTCCTTCCAGCCTCCAACCTTAAGCCTAATGTTATATGTTCCGCACTCCAGCTTCACTTCCTTGCTGACACGCATCCTCCCAGTTCTGCCGGCCCAGAGCGTAAGTGATGGACATCTGTCAGTGGACCGGGGCTGGCGGATGGTGACCAGGGAGTGGTCCAGGGCTTTATTTGACGACAGCATGGTGTGTTCAAAGGATTCCAGATCTGCAGCAGGGGACCCAACACAGTTCTCATGAAGGGGAGCCTGTTTAAGGGGCTCAAGAAGGGGAGCTCATCATTTGTCTAAAAAAGGAGCGTGCTCTCTGGCAAGGGTCTGGGTGGGAACCCTGCCTTCTCTCTGTGTCGACAACCTGCCGAACCACCCCTGGCCTCCAGGAGGGGAGCACAAAGGGCCTTGTCTGGTGGTAGCCACCCTGGCTCCATTTGGCATAAAACCCACAAGGAGAAATGTACAGAGGAAACTATTCAGGAGTGGGAATGGGGTGTATTTCAGACATGAAGTCTGCAGAGAAAAATCTGTAGACTTTTTTCTTTTTTTTTTTTAAAGAAAAACAAGCCCCTGGAAATGAACATTTGGCGAGAGATCGTTTATGCAGGAAATCTTCCCAGAAGGAGAAAAAAGAAACCGAGCTAAGAAGCAATCCAAATGAGAACATCCACTCCCTGCTTCACAAGGAACAAAAGTGGGAGATGGAAGTTGAGATGTGAAAAGCTCACTGAAGCTCAGCTGGGGTCCTGGGGGCGCTGAGCAGAAATCCAGAGAGAATTGTCCTCCGTGCTGGTTCTCTGTCTGTGTAGCCACTGCTCTGGGCCCTCACCTCTCCTTGTGGCTGAGGAAATCCCGCAGCGAGTGACCACGTGCCCCTGGGCTGTTTGTGCTTCCATTCATTGTCTCTTCTTTTCCCCTTTCTTCTTCTCCACTGTCTGGACACTCACCCCTCCCCTGCTGCTCCCCTCGCCCCCATTTTTTTTTTTTTTAATTGAAGTAGAGTTGATTTACAATGTTGTGTTAGTTTCAAGTGTACAGCAATTTCTTTTTTAACCTTGTAAGTAAAGCGAGAAGAGAATAGAGAGCATAGAATAAAAGAGAAGAGCTGCTGCTGCTGCTGCTAAGTCGCTTCAGTCGTGTCCGACTCTGCGACCCCATAGACGGCAGCCCACCAGGCTCCCCTGTCCCTGGGATTCTCCAGGCAAGAACACTGGAGTGGGTCACCATTTCCTTCTCCAATGCATGAAAGTGAAAAGTGAAAGTGAAGTCACTCAGTAAGCGTCCAACTCTTCGTGACCCCATGGACTGCAGCCCACCAGGCTCCTCTGTCCATGGGATTTTCCAGGCAAGAGTACTGGACTGGGGTGCCATGGCCTTCTCTGAGAAGAGAAGAGAGAATAGAATTTAAGAGGCAGGACAAGACAGTGAGCTCAGGGAACATTCCAGGCCCCTGGATTCTGGAGTCATGTGCAGTGTTACCACCGTCTCCGCTGCCCCCACCCCGAGGCGCAGCAAGGCTGAGGGCCTGGACCCAATGGGCTCCGATCTGGGTGTTTTGCTCACAAGATGCAGGAATTAGGGAACTGCAGAAATCTGATGTGCAATGAGCAGCTGGAAGGAATCCTTCTGCAAACTGTAGTGTAGAACTCCCGGCTCTGAGATGCCCAAGTAGTGTGGTCAATTTGGCATCAGTGCCAAGTCAAATGGTTTGCTGCCTCTCACAGAGAAAATGATCTGTTTGTTCATTGATTTAGTAAGGGCTGCAGCACCCACCTATGCCCTTGTGTGCCCCCTGTGAAGTACAAAGCATTGTGCACCCTTAATGTTCTGAAAGTTTTAGAGACGAGATAAGATTGTCAAGCAAGTGGCAGCCTTTTTCACCTCCAGGGAAGGTGTCCCCTCCACCAGGAGCAGATGCCAACCATCTGAGTGGTCTTGGGGGGCCAAGAAAGACCCAACCCTCACAGGTGCTGGAGGGGGCCAAACTCTCCCCCATGGAGAAGACAGAACCCCAGCCTCAGGAGTGGGCCCCAGGCCCCATGATCAGCAGCCAAGGAGGCCCTGTAAGATTTCCAGAATCCTTCCTGGATTAGCCTGGGGGAAGGCGAATCCAAGCAGGGTCTGGAGGCTGATGGGTAGAACTTGACGTGGGAGGAGGCTTGCAGAAAGTGCCCAAGACCACTGGGCCCATAAGCTGAGCCCAGGGCATGTGGAGGAACTGGGGGAGCTGCTGGAGGGGGTGAGGGAACCAAACAGGGCGGGTCTGGGCTCCCACTCAGAGCTGGAGGCGAGGTGTGGGGAAGAAGAGGGAAGTCTGGACATTGTTCGGAGTGGACATTGCTCTGAGCAGAATTGTGTCCCTCAGCCTCCAAAGATGCACTGAAATCCTAGCCCCTGCACTTGAGAAGGGACCTGATTTGGAAATAGAGTCTTGGCAGTGAAATGGACTTAAGATGAGGTCATTAAGTCTGTATGACTGGGGTCCTTGTAAGAAAAAAAGAAGGAACACAGAGACAGATGGACCCAGAGGGAGAAGAATCTTGTAAAGACAAGGGGGAGAATGGTGTGACGATGCATGTCATCACCTCGTGTCTACCAGCGGGGACCCCGAGACTGCTGGGGACACAGATGCCAGGAGGAGAGCAGGGCACAGGCCCTCCAGAAGAGCTTCAAGAGACAGTGGCCCTGCTGACCCCTCGATTGGGGGCTTCCAGAACTGAGAGAGAATAAGTGCTTGGTGCTTTGCACAGGCGGCCTTGGAGACAAACACAGGGAGGGTGGTTGGGTGCATCCCTTTGAAATGAGACCACTTTGGTGCCATGCATGGGCCCAGTGACCCGGGGTACCATGTCGTGTGGCTGCAGGAGCAGATGTATCACACCCCCCGCTCCCCAGGACCTTTCATGGCACCAGCAAACTTGCTATTGAGACAATTCCGGTCATGACATGGATGGCTGTCTTCCCTGGCTGAGGGTTCCCTCCGCGTGTCCATACACAGTGAAACTGGTTGATCACACTTCCTCCAAAATAGCACCAGATGTTTAAAGGTGCCCCAGCCCATTTCCAGTACATACTGTTTCCCACTGACAAGGTTTTCCTGTCTACATGCTCATTCACTATCTCTATGAAGATATCATTAAAAATTCATTGAGCACATCTTCAGGCAAACACATTTACCGAAGACCTATGTTCAACCAAACACAGTAAGACTTACAGTAATGGGTCAAAACATAGCCTAAAAGGCCTTTGTAATTCATTGCAGATGGTCGCTGTGTTTGCAAGGGGCTCGGTGTGGGGGGTGCTTCCTGCAAAATCAGTTATTCAACTGAGCAACTCAGCCACTGGAAGTCAGATGCAGGAGCAGAAACCACAGGCACGGAAACTCAAGTGAGAAAGGGGACTTTATTACAAACACAGGAGCACTGCTGGACTTGCCCAAAGGCCAGACCAGGAAGGTGCTCAGAGTACCGCAGAGCACGAACAGAACTGAAAAAGAAGCCGTTGTTTGATTTTAAAAAACTGGAGTGGCTAGCAGGTGCAAATCATAACTTTTCAGGACTTCTTTATGCTTAGTTCATAGTCGAGCTCTATTTTTATTATCAGTGACTTGTGCAGGGGTGGGCAGGGGGCTCAGTCTTCTCTGGTTTGGGGTCTCTCAAGGTGGCCCAAATTCTGAAACGGCCCATGGAATTGAGGCTGCCCTGCACTGGGCCTGGGGCAGGCCTTTGGAGGAGGGGATCTTCCCCCACACGCCCCCAACGCCCGGGTCAGCATGTCTGCCGGCCCATCCTGGTGGGCAGGCTTCCTCAGCTTCTCGGGGTGGGAGGGGAGGAAGGTGCTTATCCCATTTATATAGCGTGGTTCTACCTTAATTGCTCACCTCTCCCTCTCAGACACACAGTTCAGACAAACAACTCTTTTCCTGGTGGATCAGGCCCACCACTGGTTTCATAAACCTCAGTTCAGTTCAGTCGCTCAGTCGTGTCCGACTCTTTGCGACCCCATAAATCGCAGCACTCCAGGCCTCCCTGTTCATCACCATCTCCCGGAGTTCACTCAGAGTCACATCCATCGAATCTGTGATGCCATCCAGCCATCTCATCCTTGGTTGTCCCCTTCTCCTCCTCCCCCCAATCCCTCCCAGCATCAGAGTCTTTTCCAATGAGTCAACTCTTCTCATGAGGTGGCCAAAGTACTGGAGTTTCAGCTTTAGCATCATTCCTTCCAAAGAAATCCCAGGGTTGATCTCCTTCAGAATGGACTGGTTGGATCTCCTTGCAGTCCAAGGGACTCTCAAGATCTTCTCCAACACCACAGCCAGAGAGAATTCAAGATATTCAGAGAGGAGGAAAGACAACGTGGCAGATAATGGATCTGCCAATAAGGAGATATTTAAAATGGATCACCAAGGCCCTACTGTGTAGCACATGGAACTCTGCTCAGTGTTATGTGCCAGCCTGGATGGGAGGCGGGTTTGGGGGAGAGCAGATGCATGCATGTGTATGGCTGAGTCCCTTCTCCTTTCACCTGAAACCATCACAACATGTCAATTGTCTATACCCCAGTATAAGACAGAAAATTTAAAAAAAAAAAGAGTGCAGACTCCAGAGCTGGACTTCACGGCTTCTCATCCTGACTCCACTGCATACTGATTAAACACTAACCACATTATTAATCCCCCTGATTCAATGAACATGAACTTGGGTGAACTCTGGGAGATGGTGAGAGACAGGGAGGCCTGGCGTGCTGCCGTCCCTGGGCTCGCAAAGAGTCAGACACGACTCAGCAACTGAACAACAGCAACAACCTGCATCCATTCCCTCAGCTGTCAGATGGGCCGAGACTAGCCCCCATCTCGTAGGGCTTCTGTGAGATTAAACGAGCCACTGAATACCATGCCTGCAAACATACCAGCTAAAATTACGAGAAACCCTTCAGAGAGCCTGTCACCTTCTGGATCAGAGAAGGTGGAGAGTCCCTGTAGAAGTGTGTTATGGTGCAGGAGCTGGGAAGCTGGCCAAGAGCATCTCCTACTGAGGGCCAGGCACTGGGTCACGGTCAGCAAAGGGAATGGAGGGCAGGACGGTGCCGTGAAAGACTCGACGGTCAATATAGATGGAGGGATGCCTCGGCTCCTGGGACGGCTGCTTTGTCCTCAGACGGCGGACTCCATGTGGAGGTTATGAGAAGGTCACCATAGAAAGCGCTTTATGAGAGTGGCCTGAGTCATTCCCAGATAAGACTGTGCGGTGGGGTCGGTCCTATGGGAACTGGGTTAGGCCACTGACCTCAAAACGGACTCAACTCTAGAGAATTGAAGGAATCCTTCTCTTTCATGTTGGCTTCTCCAGCCCGTCTTCTTTGAGAAAGTCAGTCATGGGAGGCAAAGTCTGACGACCTTGACCCCTCGACGCAGACCTCCTTGCTTTGCCAGGATGTTCTGGAGCTTGCAGACACAAAAGGAGAGCAGAGCCTCCCTGCTTTGGAAACAGTGAATCCAGACTGTCAACTTGGCCCAGGGTAGGGGAGAGGAGGAAGGTTGACTGAAAGTTCAGCCTCATTCTCAGCATGCTCTCCTTAAGTTTCAAGCCCACCCATCCACAGATGAGGAATTAGAGGCTCAGAGGGGTTAGTTTGCCAAAGTCGCACAGTAAAAGGTTGAGTTGGGCGAGGCTGGCAGATGAGGCTAAGGCCTGCTCCCTGATTTTGAGTCATGTGTTTTTTTTTTGGAGGGGGATGGTATGCTGGAAGTTTCCTCCAGCCCCACCAGGAACTTTTTGACCCCACACGCAGGGCAGTTCAGCCAGACTGGGACAGCTGAGGGGTCACCGTCTGGGGATGTGTCCAGGTAGGAACACAGGGGTTAATCACTCCTGCTTGTGAAGTTCAGGGTCAGGGTCTGTAATGGGCCACCAGGCAGCCCTGACGCCAGGGCTCAGGCTTAGGATGAGGCCACTGGGCTTTGCTGAACAGGTGCTGTCGCCAGCTGGTTGTGATTCAAAGCCCGCAAGGCCACAGAGGGTCCCTGGCGGGAATGGGTCCCAGTTGCCCGTAGCAACAGTTAGCCCGTGGGCACACTGTTCATCAGCTTTTCTCCACTCCCTGGACGGCCTTTCCCCTCCCCTACTCTGGATCCTTCCTGGGGTCCCCTCTCTGATAAACCAGCACATCCCCGGAGACGGCTTCCCTGACGGCAACAGCTCACGACACCTGTCCATCCGCAGGACCGCGAGGCCCAGACGCGGCTCAAACACCAGCCCAGGTGCGGCTGGGAAGGCGTTTCTTAGATGTGATTCATATCTACGACCAGCAGACTTTGAGTAAAGAAAACCATCCTCCAGAGTGTGGGTGAGCCTCATCCGACGAGTGGAAGGCCTTAAGAGCAAAGACGGGGTTCCTGAAAGAAGGGGCCTTTCTGCCTCAAGACTGACACAGATGCCCCCAGCTTCCAGCTAGCTGCCTGCGGGACCCGAACTCAAGACCAGGACGGCAGCACCAGCGTTCCCCTGGGCTTCCTGCCCGCCAGCCTGCCCTGCGTGTGGATTTCAGCACTGTCAATCCAGCACACACGCAAGCCAGTCCCTAAAAATGAGCCTCCTGTCTACACACTCACACATATACTCACTCACACACATACTCACACACATACTCACTCACATATACACACTCATACACACACACATACTCACAGATATACACACTCAGACATACACACACACACTCACACACATACACACACTCACACTCAAACATACCCATACATGCACATGCACACTCACACGCACACTCATACACACATTCACACACACTCACTCACACATATACACACTCAAACACACACATTCACATGCACATATACTCACAGATATACACACACTCAAACATACCCACATGCGCATGCACACTCACACGCACACTCACACACACACATTCACACACATGCTCACACACTCGCTCTCTCACACACACTCACACACACAGACTCGGCCCATGAACTGTCACCCTCTCTCTGCTGTGGCAGCACTCACAGACCTCTGTTTCCTTTCGGATGAACTTTGTGTGCTACTATTTTACTTTATTACAATATTTAGTTTCAATTTTCCTCTCTCCTGTTGTGTGTTGGCCACACCAAGCTGAGCCCCTCTCTGCCCCCAACACAGGCCCTTAGCTGTCCAATGGAGAAAGGAGAGCTGGAGTCCTGATCTCAAAGTGGTTGCTGCCGCGGGTCTGATTCCGAATCCCCGCTGACGGTCTGAAAGGCTCAGGCAGCTTCTCCATGGCCAGCACGCCCACTTTTATCCATTTACTCTTTCATATGTACGCATCCCAGCTTTACGATGTCGTCCCTGGTTAGCAAAGTACACATTCATTGGTTTATTTAACACTGATCTATGTATCTGGCTGGGCCAGCTCTTAGTCCCACCCCCACGGGATCTTCAGTCTTCACTGGGGCACATGGGATCTTTAGTTGCAGCATTTGGGTCTAGTTCTCTGACCAGAGATCAAACCTGGCCCCCCTGCATTGGGAGCAAGGAGCCTTAGCCCCTGGACCAGCATTGGCACACATTGCTGATGAAGCTCCAAGTTGAATAATTAGGTTGTTGCATTATCCATCAGCCCAGCTGGGAGCTGCCGGTAGGACAGCTGTCTGATCCACAGGTGGGCACAAAGGCTACTGAACACAATTGGGATTTTGTATAGTTTTGGCTTAAACTGTGAAAGGCTAGAGACAGGCATGGTTCCCTACTCTCTTCATCTGACACGTCTTTTTTTTTTTTTGACGTGGACCCTTTTTAAAAGTCTTTTTTGAATTTGTTACAACATTGCTTCTGTTTTATGTTTTCGGTTTTCGGCCATGAAGCACGGCGGTCTCAGCTCCCCAACCAGGGATTGAACCAGTGCCCCCTGCATTGGAAGGCAAAGTCTTAACCACTGGACTGCTGGGGAAGATCCCCCAGACAGATCTTGTTGTTGTTGTTCACATCGCTCAGTCGTGTCTGACTCTTTGCACCCATATAGACTGCAGAACACTAGGCTTCCCTGTCCTTCACTATCTCCTGGAGTTTGCTCAGATTCATGTCCATTGAGTCAGTGATGCCATCTAACAATCTTATCCTCTGCTGCCCCCTTCTCCTCCCGCCTTCAATCTTTCCCAGCATTGGTCTTTTCCAGTGAGTCAGTTCTTCGCATCAGGTGGCCAAAGTATTGGAGCCTCAGCTTCAGCATCAGTCCTTCCAATGAATATTCAGGACTGATTTCCTTTAGGATTGACTGGTTTGATCTCCTTGCTGTCTACAGGGACTCTCAGGGGTCTTATTCTGTACCACAGTTTGAAAGCATCAGTTCTTTGGTGCTCAGCCTTCTTTATGGTCCAACTCTCACATTCATACACAGCTACTGGAAAAACCATAGGTTTGACTCTATGGATCTTTGTTGGCAAAGTGATATCTCTGCTTTTAATACGCTGTCTAGATTTGTCATAGCTTTCCTTCTAAGGAGCAAGTGTCTTTAAGTTCATGACTGCAGTCACCATCTGCAGTGACTTTGGAGCCCCCCGAAATAAAATCTGTCACTGGTTCCACTTTTCCCCCTTCTATTTGCCATGAAATGATGGGACTGGGTGCCATGATGTTAGTTTTTTCAGTGCTGAGTTTTAAGCCAGCTTTTTCACTCTCCTTTCACCCTCATCAAATGGCTCTTTAATTCCTCTTTGCTTTCTGCCATTAGAGTGGTACCATCTGCATACTTGAGGTTGTTGATAGTTTTTCCAGCAATCTTGATTCCTGCTTGTGATTCATCCAGCCTTACATTTTGCAAGATGTACTCTGCATAGAAGTTAAAGAAGTAGGGTAATAATATACAGCTTTGACGTACTCCTTTCCCATGTCCGGTCCTAACTGTTGCTTCTTGACCTGTGTACAGATTTCTCAGGAGGCAGGTAAAGTGGTACTCTCATCTCTGTAAGGGTTTCCCACAGTTTGTCATTATGCACATGGTCAAAGGTTTTAGCATTGTCAACGAAGCAGAAATAGATGTTCTTCTGGAATTTCCTTGCTTTCTCTATGATCCAATGAATGTTGGCAATTTGATCTCTGGTGCCTCTGCCTTTTCTAAATCCAGTATGGACATCTGGAAGTTCTGGGTTCATGTACTGCTGAAGCCTACCTTGAGGGATTTTGAGCATTACCTCGCCAGCATGTGAAATGAGAGCACTTGTGTGGCAGTTTGGACATTCTCAGGCATTGCCCTTCTTTGGGATTGGACACATCTTAATGAGGAACAAAACGAGGCAAACAGGCTCCATTCGCTGCTTGATGTGTGAGAGGAGACTTCCTAGTCCCAACTTGACTGTGTCAGGAATTTTTATCTCAGGATCCAGACGGCACTGTTTTGAAAGCCTCTAGGGATGTTGATATCTCCACCTGCTCCTCAACCGCTACTCCTTGAGGACAAAAACAACGGACTTTTCATTCCAGCTGTGAGATTTTTTTTTCCTACTGAATTTGTCTTGGATCCTGCAACCAAAGCTATCGCATACTTTACTTATATAGCCCTTTCATAAACACTTCTGAGGTTTTGGACGCAGTAGATTTCTCTTGACAGATGGAAAACTGTGTTGCCGAAGGGAAAACCAAAGTACAAAATGAATTTGACTGAAAACTGACTTACGTCCAATTCCTAGGCTGCCCTAACATTGGGAACTCTCTTCTCTTTTCCAAAGATATTAATTAATCATGGTCATTCTTGAATATTTACTCTAGGCCAGCTCCTGTTCTAGGTAGCTTACAAGATTGCTAAGTTACATGCACAACTAAAACTTCACGGAACGTTACAAAAACAAGATGAAAAAATATATATTAGAAAAACATAAACAAAGCAAACAAAAAATGTGGTTATATCCAACACAAAAACTTTAAGAAAAAACAATCATTATGATAAAAAGTTCATGACATAGAAAGGTTAAGTTCATTTAAAGTATATAATTCTTAATTTCTGAATTTGGTAAAATAACATAGCCTCAAAATATGATTGATTGACTGTATCAATCAATCAAGAAAAATAAGCAAATTCATGATCCTGGTGTGAGAATTTAACATATTTCTTTCAATTACTGATATGTCAAGCAGACCAAAATAAATGTAAAAATGTGGAAAAAATTGAAATGAATGATCAACTTGTTAGATATAGTGGACATTTATAGAATCAGAAGGGGGCTTCCCACATGGTACTGCTGGTAAAGAACCTGCCTGCCAGTGCAGGAGACATGAGAGGTGCAGGTTTTATCCCTGGGTTTGGAAGATCCCCTGGAGGAGGGCATGCAACCCACTCCAGTATTCTTGCCTAGAGAATCCCATGGACGAAGGAGCCTGGCAGGGTACGGTCCATAGTGTGGCACAGAGTTGAACACAACTGAAGTCACTTTCACTTTTCACTTTCATGCATTGGAGACGGAAATGGCAACCCACTCCAGTGTTCTTGCCTGGAGAATCCCAGGGGCGGGGAAGTCTGGTGGGCTGCCGTCTATGGGGTGGCACAGAGTCGGACACGACTGGAGCGACTTAACAGCAGCAGAAATGACTTAGCACACATGCACGCACAGAATCAGAAATTAGGGAATACACATTCATCTCTACACTCTACACATGGAACATTCACAAAACTTAGAGACCTCATGCTAAGCCATAAACCAATTTCAATAAATTCAAAGAACTGGAATCACACATAACATATTCTTTGGCTACTATGTAATTGTTTAGTTGCTAAGTCATGTCCAACTCTTTTGTGACACCATGAACTGTATCCTGCCAGGTTCCTCTGTCCATAGGATTTCCCCAGCAAGAATATTGGAGTGGTTGCCATTTCCTTCTCCAGGGAGCTTCCCCAGTCAGGGGTCGAACCCATGTCTCCTGCTTGGCTGGCAGATTCTTTACCTCTGAATCACCAGGGAAGCCCCAGTTAAGTTGAAATAAATAGCAAAAATTAAATGTGAAAACCTACAATTTTTAGCTTAACAAGTATGCTTCTGAAGAATGTGTAAAAAAAAGAAGCAACATTTAATTTAATGAAAATTTAAAATACAATTGAATGACAATATATGTGTATATATATATATAAATCATGAGATATTGCCAAAGCAATAGTTTGATATATATATATGCCTTAAAAGTTTGTCTTAGGAAAGAAGAAAAGGCAAAAACTTGAGAAGCTGAGTATCCAATGCAAGAAGTTATCAAAGTAACTCCAGAAAATATTTAAAAGGTAAAAGAAGGAATGAGCAAAAATAAGTGAAGTAAGAAGCAAAGATATAATCAACACTGTCAAAAGGAATTCTTAAATAGATTAATAAATAGACAAAGCATTGCTGAGATGAATCAAGAAAAATATAGAGGAGTCATAAACAAAAAATGAGGAGTGAAAGAATACCATAAATAAAGATAGAAGAGAGATACTAAGAAAGAATGCTATGAAATATATATATATAATATATATGTTATATAAAATATATAGAATATAGGATATATTATAATATATAATATATTCATTATAATGTAATTACATTAAATTAACTATTATGTTATATATTTATATTATTTATATATTATATAATTATATTTAAATCATATGCATGTGTGCAAGCTACGTTGCTTCAGTCGTGTGTGACCTATGACTCTGTGTGACCCCACGGACTGTAGCCACCAGGCTCCTCTGTCCATGAGATTCTCCAGGCAAGAATACTGGAGTGGATTTCCAAGCCCTTCTACAGGGGACCTTCCTGACCCAGGGATTGAACCCATGTCTTTTATTTCTCCTGCATTGGCAGGCAGGTTCATTATCACTATTTACCATCTGGGAAGCCCTTAAATCATATATTTAACAATAAATATATATGTACTATATATAACAATATACTATAAACATTAAAAAATGAAATAAAAAATTCGAGGAAAATATCACTTATCAGAACATACTCAAGAAGAAATAGAAAGCTTTGATAATTCCATTATTCTTAAAGAATTTATGGAAAGTTATTAACCTTTCCTCAGAGACTCAGATGGTTTTATAGATGAGTTTTAAAACAAACTTTTAGATTATTGCATTGGCCAAAAAATTACTTGTATTTTCCATAAGATGTTATGGAAATATTATTCATTCAATCTCACACAAACCTTTTCAGAGAATACACAAAAGAGGAAGCAATGTAGCATAACATAAGAGATATGTAGTATAAGAGGTCGTTATGACCTTGATGACAAAACCAAACAAAGACTGAATAAAGGGAAGCTGTCAGACAATCTCACTCATGAACATGTATGCAAAAATCCTAAATAAAATGTTAGGAAATCAAAGATAGGATTGTAGCAAATCAGAGAATACACCAAGATAAAGATGAATTTGTCTCAATAATGTAAAAGTTGTTTATAAAAAAAATTTATAGATGTAACATATTATCTCCTGCTTTTCAATAGATGAAGCATTTCATAAAGTAAAAATATATATGTAAGTCAAGAATGGAAAGGGACTTCCTTAATGATTAATCAATGGTGTGTACCAAAATGATAGCCCACATTATTCTCAATGGTGAAATGCTAGAAGCATTAATTTTAAACTGGATACCATTTAGGAGCAAGATGAAGATACCACAATCACCATCTTTTTGACAGTAGAAATCATAGCTAGCACAATAAGAGAATGACATTACACGTCATGAAGTTAAGAAAAGAAAAAGACAAAACTATCACTAATTATTAGGTGATATGGTTTAATCTACATTAAAAGGCCTCAAAATATCTATAGAAAATTCATTAAGAGTGTTTCTGCAAGATGACTGGATTTAAGATTGATATAAAAAGTCAACTGCATTTGTAAAACACCAGTAACTCAAACTCTTCCAGAAAATTGCAGAGGAAGGTAAATTTCCAAACTCATTCTATGAAGCCACCGTCACCCTAATACCAAAACCAAAGATGCCACAAAAAAGAAAACAAGGCCAATATCACTGATGAACATAGATATATAAATCCTCAACAAAATTCCAGCAAACAGAATCCAACAACATTTTAGAAAGATCATACATCATGACCAAGTGGGCTTTATCCCAGGGATGCGAGGATTCCTCAGCATTCACAAATCAATTAATGTGATACACCATATTAACAAATTGAAAGATAAAAACCATATGATTATCTCAATAGATGCAGAGAAAGCCTTTGACAAAATTCAGCACCCATTTATGATAAAAACTCTCCAGAAAGCAAGCATAGAAGGAATATACCTGAACATGATAAAAGCCATCTATGTTAAACCCATAGTAAACATTATCATTAATGGTGAAAAATTGAAAGCATTTCCTCTAAAGTCAGGAACAAGACAAGGGTGCCCACTCTCACCAAACTGTTCAACATAGTAGTGGTGACTTCAGCATTGGAAGTCTTAGACACAGCAATCAGAGAAGAAAAAAAAAATAAAAAGAATCCAGATTGGAAAAGAAGTAAAACTCATTGTTTGCAGATGACATGATCCTCTACGTAGAAAACCCTAAAGACACCACTAGAATATTACTAGAGCTAATCAATGAATATAGTAAAGTTGCAGGGTATAAAATTAATATAGAAATCCCTTGCATTCTATGTACTAACAATGAGAAAACAGAGAAATTAAGGAAACAATTCCATTCATCATTGCAACAAAAATAATAAAATACTTAGGAATAAATTTGCCTAAAGAAAAAAAAAGACCTATATATAGAAAACTATAAAACACTAATGAAAAAATCAAAGATGACACAAATAGATGGAGAAATATACCATGTTCATGAATCGGAAGAATCAATATAGTGAAAATGAGTATACTACCCAAAGCAATCTATAGCTTCAACACAATCCCTATCAAGCTACCAATGGTATTTTTCACAGAACTAGAACAAATAACTTCAAAATTTGCACGGAGACACAGAAAATCTTGAATAGCCAAAGCAATCTTGAGAAAGAAGAATGAAACTGGAGGAATCAACCTGCCTCACTTTAGACTGTACTACAAAGCTACAGTCATCAAGACAGTACAGTACTGGCACAAAAACAGAAATACAGATCAATGGAGCAAAATAGAAAACCCAGAGATGAGTCCATGCACCTATGGACTCCTTATCTTTGACAAAGGAGGCAAAAATATACAATGGAGAAAAGACAATCTCTTTAACAGGTGGTGCTGGAAAAACTGGTCAACCACCTGTAAAAGAATGAAACTAGAACACTTTCTAACACCATACAAAAACATGAACTCAAACTGGATTAAAGATCTAAATGTAAGACCAGAAACTATAAAACTCCTGGAGGAAAACATAGGCAGAACGCTCCCTGACATAAATCACAGCAAGATCCTCTATGACCCACCTCCCAGAGTAATGGAAATAAAAGTAAAAATAAACAAATGGGACATAATTAAACTTAAAAGCTTTTGCACAACAAAGGAAGCTGTAAACAAGGTGAAAAGTCAGCCTTCAGAATGTGAGAAAGTAATAGCAAATGAAACAACTGACAAAGAATTAATTTCCAAAATATATAAGCAGCCCATGCAGCTCAATTCCAGAAAAAGTAAACGACCCAATCAAAAAATAGGCCAAAGAACTAAACAGACATTTCTCCAAAGAAGACACACAGATGGCTAACAAACACATGAAAAGATGCTCAACATCACTCATTATCAGAGAAATGCAGATCAAAACCACAATAAGGTACCATCTCAGGTCGGTCAGAATGGCTGCCATCAAAAAGTCTACAAACAGTAAATGCTGGAGAGGGTGTGGAGAAAAGGGATCCCTTTTACACTGTTGGTGGAAATGCAAACTATTTACACCTCTGTGGAGAACCGTGTGGAGATTCCTTAAAAAACTGGAAATAGAACTGCCATATGACCCAACAGTCTCACTGCTGGGCATACACACTGAGAAAACCAGAATTGAAAGACACGTGTACCCCAATGGTCATTGCAGCACTGTTTACAATAGCTAGGACATGGAAGCAACCTAGATGTCCATTGACAGATGAATGGCTAGGAAAGTTGTGATACATATAATGGAATATTACTCAGCTATAAAAGAAAGAATGTGTTTGAGTCACCTTTAATGAGGTGGGTGAAACTGGAGCCTATTATACAGAGTGAAGTAAGTCAGAAAGAAAAACACCAATACAATATATTAATGCATATATATGGAATTTAGAAAGATGGTAATGATGACCCTTCATGCAAGAGAGCAAAAGAGACACAGATATAAAAAATAGACTTTTGGGCCTCTGTAGGAGAAGGTGAGGGTGGGATGATTTGAGAGAATAGCATTGAAACATGTATATTACCATATGTGAAATAGATGACCAGTCCAAGTTCAATGCATGAAATGGGGCACTCAAAGGTGGTGCACTGGGACAACCCAGAGGGATGGGATGAGGAGGGAGGTGGGAGGGGGCCTCAGGATTAAGAACACATGTACACCCATGGCTGATTCATGTCAATGTATGGGAAAAATCACAATATGGTAAAGTAATTAGCTCCAATTAAAATAAATAAAAATTTAAAAGATTGATATAAAAAGTTAACTGCATTTATAAAACACCAGCAATAATTTATAAAATACAGTAATAGCTACTATTTGCTGTAACACACCTGTTTTCAAAGTTAGGCACTAGAAAGAAATCTAACAAAAGTTATGCCAGAGCTGTGTGAAGAAACATTTTAATACTGTTAAAAGATATCAAAGTTCTAAATAAATGGAGAAACACGGTTTTTGTGTGTGTGTGTTTTTTTTTTTTTTTAACCATCCAGTAAGTCAATTGTCTCAAATGTCTAACAGGTTTTCAAGGAACACAGCAGTTTCTATACAATTTAAATGGAAAACAAAGGCTCTAGTATAATAGGATCATAGTTAGGGCATCGCCAACGTGCTGTGTGGAACTCTGGAGTGCATCCTTTGCTTCGCACTGCCCTTCTGAGTGTTTTATCTTGTCTACACATGGGGAACGCAGGCATCTGAGAAATCCAAGAGGAAGAATCCAGCTGCCTATGCAAATGACAAATGACCAACCCATTTGGATAAGGATTTTTGGTCTCTGAAAGAACCTTCTCTGGGAGGGAAGTGTACATTGCAGTGTCTTGAAGACACAATAAATGTATTATGGGCTGTGAAAAATAATAAAAAAATAAAGTAAGGCTAACTGAAATAGTATGGTATTGGCTCGGTGAGAGACATAGTGACCCACAGAACAGAACAGAGAACCAAAAACAGTCCCACACCTTTTTTGAATTTGAAACATGATACAGGTGGCAGCGTAGATTACTAGAAAAGGATTAACTGTTCCGTAAGTGCTGTTGGGACCATTTGCTATCAAGATGGGAAAAAATGAAATTGGACCCAGACATCACACCATACACAAAAATCAATTCCAGATGGATGTAAAGCCTTCCATGTGAAAGGCAAAGTCTTGAACCTAAAGAAAAAGATACTGGAGAGTATCTTTAAGACTTTGGAAGGAGAGAAGTTTACCCTAAGCATTAACTATAAAAGAAAAATTGATATACTCAACTGCACTGAAAGGAATGATTTCTGTGAGTAAGAATAAAATGAAAAAGATAGTAAAAATAAAATGAAACATGCCCCTGTCTAGAATATGTTTTTTAATTTAAGCAACAAGTGAAGTTACTCTTTGTACATTAAAAATCCCTTCAAATTGTCAGTGTAGTGAAAGTCATGTCCAACTCTTTGCGATCCCATGGACTATACAGTCCACGGAATCCTCCAGGCCAGAATACTAAAGTGGGTAGCCTTTCCCTTCTCTGGGGGATCTTCCCAACCCAGGGATCAAACCCAGGTCTCCCGAATTGCAAACAGATTCTTTACCACCTGAGCCACAAGGGAAGCCCAAGAATACTGGAAGTCTACCCCTTCTCCAGCAGATCTTCCAGAACCAGGAATCGAACTGCGGTCTCCTCCATTGCAGATGGATTCTTTACCAACTGAGCTATTAGGGAAGCCCAAGGAAAAGAGAAATAACGCAATAAAAAAAATCAACTGGATATTTTATAGAAAAGGAAGTATAAATGGCAACTAAGCATAAAAATATAGTCAATATCTTTTTTAATCAGGGAAATGTAAACTAAGAACATACAATATATATCTTGGCTGAACTGTATTAACAAAAATCAATATGGCTGAAAACATTAAGTACTGGAGAAGATTTAAATGCTGCAGAGGTGAGAATGTAAGTTGGTACAATCACTTTGGAGAAAAATGCAGCATTATCTTATAAAGCTGAGAATGTGCTGAACACACTCTCCAAGCCAGAAGTTCCAATTCCACTCCCAGGAGTGGGTACATGCACCATAGAGAACATCTGTGTATGTGTGTTGGAAAACAGGTACAATTGCATCCTTAATAGTGTTATTAGGGCAAAAACCCTGGAAACAGCCCAAATGTTCATTGTTAGGACTGGATAAATGTGTTGTATACCCATACAATGGAATATTAAATAACAAAGAATATGAATTAATTTAGCAACATATAACAAATTGGAACACTCAGAACTGAACCTTTAGAATGGACTGGTTGGATCTCCTTGCAGTCCAAGGGACTCTCAAGAGTCTTCTCCAACACCACAGTTCAAAAGCATCAATTCTTTGGCGCTCAGCTTTCTTCACAGTCCAACTCTCACATCCATATATGACCACAGGAAGAACCACAGCCTTGACTAGACGGACCTAAAGGAGATCAGCCCTGGGATTTCTTTGGAAGGAGTGATGCTAAAACTGAAACTCCAGTACTTTGGCCACCTCATGCGAAGAGTTGACTAATTGGAAAAGACTCTGATGCTGGGAGGGATTGGGGGCAGGAGGAGAAGGGGACGACAGAGGATGAGATGGCTGGATGGCATCACCAACTCGATGGGAGTCAGTCTGAGTGAACTCCGGGAGTTGGTGATGGACAGGGAGGCCTGGCATGCTGCAATTCATGGGGTCGCAAAGAGTCGGACACGACTGAGCGACTGAACTGAACTGAACAAACTGGATGAATCTTGGAAAAAATTTTGAGTGCAATAAGCAAGTGGAGAAGGTTGCATATTCACTATGGTACTTTTTTTTTTCCCCCAAGGCCAGAGCTGCATTTTATTTTATTTTCCATTTATTTTTAAAATTGGAGTATAATTGCTTTACAATGCTGCACTGGTTTCTTCTGTACAGCGATGTGAATCAGCTATCATATCCTCTCCCTCTTGAACCTCCCTCCCAGCCCCCATCCCACCCCTTTAGGTCATCAGAGAGCACAGAGCTGAGCTCCCAGTGCTGTACAGCAGCTTTCTGCGGGCTAGCTATTTTTATGGTACCATTTTTATAAGGCTCAAAAGCAAGCCATGTACTGCTGAAAGATACACGTGTAAACTATTTTTAAAAGGTGCAATGATAAACACAATTTTCAGGATTTTCCTTATCACAGGTCAATCAGGAGGAAACATCTAGGTCATTTCAAAGGAATTGGTCTGGTTGTTAAATGATGGTTCTCAGTTATGTCTTGTATAATTATGTTTGATAACCAACATAGACCCTGGCTATATTATTCCATTAATGAAGTATTTTGTTAAAGATTTTAGGCACAAAAGCAAATCATCCGGTGACTTGTTGGCCTTATTACAAGTGTCAGACTTCATTTTTCCCACTCTTATTTAGCTTCATTTTCCCATTCTCATTTCCTCTGGGACTTCTGAGCATCTGAATAGTCACCAGCCAGATCAGGAGCCAAGCCGTCATGACTTCGTGAACTCTTCTGCATGAAAAATAATCTCTCCTCCCCTTTAGTCAGCACCCCTTTCCCTGCCCAGCTTCCTACAAACCCAAGACCCAAGCCTCTAGCTGACTGTTTGGAGAAACGTTTTCCGAGATCTCATTAGGGGACACTCACATTCTGCCCACGTTTTCTCTTCTTTCCTCCTCGGAAGGAAGACCAACAGTCGCGAGGTACATGGTTGGGGCTGTCCTCAGAGACTTTTTACAGGAACGTGGGCTTCTTGGGGCTTGACTGAACCCAATGTTCTGGCCCAACGGGTGTGTGGGCGGCTTTATGAACTGACTGACTTTCTGTCTACCTCCGTTTTTTCCTTCCTTACATTAGTGGTGATTCTATTAGCAAACTGTGGGGCCCTTGACATTCAGACTTCATAAAACCCAGCAGAAATGTAAAGCAGAAACATCCACAGAAGGTGAAGACCCGTCCACAGAAGGGGGACCCATCCCCCTGCCTCACCTCAAGATTAGGTCAGCTTGGCTCCTGCCTCAGAGAGAGCTGGAGCCATGATTCATCACCATCACTTGCAAAACTAGGATGGCAATCTTTCCCAGCTGCTGGCCAGGGCAGAAACAAACACGGCTGTGCACCCATTCCCGACGAAGTGAGTGGGACTCAGAACTCCTTCAAAAGCTGCTGTGGTTCATGAGCACAAGGCCAAGTTTCAGCTGTGAATAATGCAGCAACCAGCCCATGTGGAAACTCATGACTGAGTTCATGGGACCAACTGATTATGGACATGATTGAATTAAAAGCAGCCTCTGTGTCCAGTGAGCCATTGAGAAAACTTAAACCAGGAACGCTGAGTTTAGTGCACTGAGAGGATAGTTTGGGGTTGATGATACAGATGAAGCAAGGTGTGGGGGGGGAGCAGAAGCGGGGCCCACAGCAAAATCTAGGGGAACAGAGCAAGCAGCTCTGGGCATGGCAGCCGGAAGACCTCACAGGGTCTTCCCCTCTCAACATCTCAGGCCAGGGTCTGGGTTCATCTTGACACCACTCGTGGGATTTGTAGATCAGGTGACGTGGTTGGATGCACGGGCCACGGTCAGCCAGGCACACCTCTCTGGGTTCCCAGCAGAAGCTGACTTTGGAAAAGACACTTAATCCTTCTGGGTTTCCTTTTATTCATCTGTCAATGAGCTTAATAATAGTGCCAGTCTCCTAGGAGGGTGGTGAGGATTAATTGAGTTTCTTCATGAAAAAGGACTCATTCCAAGTCTGGCACATGTTGGGGTTTAATATTACTGATCAGCTGATGCTTGTGGTTGCTGGGCCACAAACCAGTGCCACAAAGATGCTGAGATCCAGTTCTTGTTCTGTCTCAGGTCACTTCTGTGTTTCTGGGTACCAACTTCTCTCACAAAGTCGGGGGCTGGGGGACCAGGGGGGACTCACACAAGCACCTGGATCTGGGGAGGCAGAGACTGAGACTCAGGCCAGCTGTGAGCCTGTTATTTCAGCTGACATATGATCGTAAAGAGCAGCTTATGAGATTATCCTATTTTACAGTGGTTACTCTGAAAATCTGTCACTATGTCCTAAAAATGTAAGTTCAGCCATGGGATGGGGGAAAAAAAAATACCTACAGGAATCTAGTTTTTACAAAGACACAAAAGAATCCAATGTTATTTGGTTAAACATTGATTTTTTAAAATGCCTTCAATGTGACAGGGCACGTTTTAAGAGCACTGTATCTGTGCACGTCCCCTGAGAGGCTGTGGAATGCTCTGACACTCCCAGAGGCTGAGCTGGGGTAAACCAACCCACCTTACCCCAGGCTTTCACCCTGTCCAGTGCGCCCCACCCCCCCAGCTGCCCCTCCAGCTGCGCTGGCTGCTAATTCTGAATTCTGGACCTCGCCCTGTATTTCTTCTCTTGGACACTTAACAGTTTTGTCTTAATCAGGATTTCAAGGAGCAGTTGGCCACATAAACTCTCAATAATTTCCCTGTGAATCCCATAAGCAACGTGAGAGCAGGTCACGCGGGCCTCCAGGCTGCTTTTCATTTGGTTTCAGCTCCTGTCTTTGTGATGACTCAGTCCCGTCAGTTCCAAAGTTGTGTTCTTTATCCAAAGTTAAACTCTCTTGATCTGGGCAGGAGAAGGGCACGAAGGGCTGCCCTCTGTTGTAAGCTGTGAGCTACCTTTGGGTACCCAGCACCCTCTTGTCCATGCAGAGAAGCCATGCGGTGGGGAGGTGAGATGCCGGGCGGATGTGAGAGGAGGGTGATGTCCTCGGGCCCACGGCTCCTGAGTCCGCCTCCCTCACTGGTCCTGGGGTATTTGCGGGAGGAGGGTTGGAGCCCTATGACATCACAGGAAATGGTGCCTGCTTGCATTGTTTTCTCACTCGTGTTCTCTCAACATGTTTTCAAAATGTTGATTTTGAACCGGGTGTCCTGCTGTGATGAGTGAGAGTTTTTCAACCAGAAGCTTCTCCTTTGATAGCAGAAAGATATCAGTCACATGCTCATGGAGGGGCAACTCTAATTCAGCTCCCTGAGGATGGATGTTGGAAGTAGGTAAAAAGGCAATAAGACCAAACAAGGCCACATAAATCCGTTTATGAACCACATAAACCAGTTTCAAAGTGCTTGTCTGGAGCTTCAGGATCAAGAGGCCAACATACTCAAGCAGTTCTGTCTCCACTGCTCTGAACTCGCAAAGCACCAGACTAACCATGAGAAGCAGACGAGATCTCAGCTTCAGGTTTCACCCACTGTCCTGAAAGTTCCGGAAACTTTTGATACAAAGAGAAAAACAAGGTGCTGGAGGGTGGGCGGGGAGGACATGTACACACACACACACACACGCTTGAAAACAGGTGTTTGCATTTTCAGGTTTTTACTTATTTATTCATTCGCTCATAATAAACAATTTTGAATATGTGCGGTATACTATATATCTTCTGTTAGGTAGAGGGAATATAGGCATGAATGTGATGCTATCATTTCAAGGATTGTATAGACTATCGAAACAGAAAGGTATTTATTACATGATACACTGTAAATAATAAATAATACAATGCACTATAAGAATCCACTAAAAACCATACAGGCAAAATGTGGTGGAAATATAGGTGATGGGCTTATAAATAAGCCTGCAAAACCAGGGACATTTTCATAGACGCAAGAATTAGGTCTTAAAGAACAAGAGAAATTCACCTCAAGAAGAACGTAGGAATAATGTCCAGACAAGTTCCAATTACTACAAATGGTTAGTTTAGTCTATGTTGGATAATCAAGGCTAGATCATACTTGTGTCTGTGAGGGCTAAGTTGTTGAAAATAGAATCCTCTAGTTTACACGGACTTCCCTGGTGCCTCAGACGTTAAAGAATCTGTTCGCAATGCCAAAGACCCAGGTTTGGTCCCTGGGTTGGGAAGAGCCTCTGGAGAAGAGAATGGCTACTCACTCCAGTATTCTTGCCTGGAGAATCCCATGGCCAGAGGAGCTTGGGGGATACAGTTTACCCGGGAAAGAACTTAGTACAGGTCTTTAACTGGCAGAGAATCAGCGACAGTGCTGAGGAAATAGACTCCGTGCTGACTTTTCAGGAAATATGTCCCAAAGGCACACAGCAACATTGACCCACCAAGAGACTTCCGACTTCTCAATGGTCCAGAAGCCACTGGTCCAGAACCACAACCCCTCAACAAAGGGACCCCATGATGAAGAGGCAGCCATGGTCAGAAAAGCTGATGCGTCTACTGCCTCCAGGACTTTCTATGACCCACAGTAGTATGCCCTATTCCTTGTCAGTTGACTCCCAAGGTTTACTAAACACTGAGACCTCCACTAACACTGACATAAAAAGGCTCTAAGCACATCCTTGACTGTGCTTCTCGGATACACAACTTCTGCCTCACTTTGCCATCCAAAATTCACTCAAGGGTGATGGTTCTCACCCTTGGTCACATAGTGAACCCTAGATGCAAGAGCCTGAGAAATGTGGGTAATAGCTGTCCAGATTCTGGATCACAGAAAAGTGTTCTGAAGCAGGGTGGAATGGAGAAATAATAGTTAAAACAGAAACACATGCATATATACATACAGATAGCTTATGTGTATATTTGTATGTCTTCCTTTTTGATGGATCTTTTTGTTTTTTGTGAAATGTCCCTCCTTATCTTCTGAAACACTCCTTGATTGAAAGTCTACTTTAATATTAATAGAGCCATGCTGGTTTTCGAGTGCTTATATACTGTTTGTTCGTTTGATCTTTCTATCCTCTCCTTAATACTTTCAACCTGTTTTTGCCTTTATATTTTAAGCATATCTCTTACAGACAGAAGACAGTTGGGTTTTGCTTTATAATCTCTATCTTTTAATTAAAATGCTCAGTCTCTTTCACTCAATGTAATTATTGATATGGTTGGTTTTAAGTCACGTATTTTACTTTATATATACGTAATAAACCCCATCTTACAATGCTAGTATTTTTAATTAAATAGTTATTTATCTGTTACAGGAATTAAGAGAAGAAAAGATGTATCTTTTGTATCTATCCATATATTTAACTTTTTTATGTTCTTTAAGCATTCTTATATATCTGTGTTTCCCTCTGATATCATTTCCTCTCACACTAAATAACTTCTTTTAATATTTCTTGTAATGAAATTCTGCTGGAAATAAATTCTCTCAGCTTTTATTTATCTGAATATATCCTCTTTTAAAAAAGATCTCTTTAAAAATTTCATAACATTGTCTTCTGACTTCTGCTGTTTCTGATGAGAAGTTAACCATAATTTGAATTATTGTTCCTCTGAATGTGACAGATCATTTCTTCCCACTCATTTTATCTTCCCTTCCATTTAAAAACTTTCTTTATCTTTGACTCTCAGAATTTTGACTATGATCCAACTTGGCCTGGTTTTCTGGACATGTTGGCTCTGTGAGTTGGTGTGTTTTCACCAAATCTAGGGAAATTTGTATCATACTTTCCTTTTTTTTCTGCTCCTTGACTTTTCTTTTTTTTAATTAATTTATTTATTTTAATTGAAGGTTAATTTCTTTACAATATTGTAATGGTTTTTGCCATACTGATCATACTTTCTTCCAATATATTTTCCTGCTTTTATTCTTCCTTTTCTTTTCTGGGATTTATTACATGCACTTTAGATCATTTGCTACCTATAGGTCATGGAAGCTCTGTTTGTTTTGGCTTGCTCATGCTTCTGTCCATTCTTCAGATAGAGTAATTTATATGGATCTGCCTTTGAATTCACTGACCATTTCTTCAGTCATATCTAATCTGACCACTAATTCATATTTCCATTTTAAATTTTGTTGTTTTACTTCTGGAATTTCCATTAGTTTCTTTTTTATAGTTTCAATTTCTCTGCTGAGACTATCTCTTTGTTTATTGAGATCATAATTTCCTTTAAGACTTTCAGCATATTTATTATATCTGTTTCAAAGTTCTTATATAGTAATTCTAATATCTGGGTCATTTCAGGGTCTGTTTTTGTTTACTATTTTTGTCCTTGATTGTGGGTGAAAGCTTTCTGCTTCTCACATGTCTAAAAATTTTTGTTAATATGCTGGACATTTTGGACAATACAGATGGCCTTTAATTTCTGGAGCTGTATTTATACCTAAGGATTGGTCTTTCTGGTGCCTCAGCTGAGTACTTAAGATGTTAATAAGGTCTCTCCACTGTGGCTGAACTAGAATTCCACTCTCTTTAAGAACCATGTATCTTTACTATCTCTGTTCTTTCAACCTTGTAGCAGCTCTCTCTGCTAAGCCTATTGGAACAATACTGAAGCCAGCCCCTGACCAAAGACTCACTGAGAATTATTATATACATTCTTGCTGCTTCCCACTTCTATCTTCCTTCTTCCCCGGGGCAACACCCTTCTCCCCCAGGGCAACACCCTTCTCTCTTATATTCTAAGCCCTGAAATCCAAACTATGCTTTCCCATTACAGGAGGACCTCCCTCCTTGATCTCCTTGCTGTCCAAGGGACCCTCAAGAGTCTTCTCTAGCACCACAATTTGAAAGCATCAATTCTTGAGCACTCAGCCTTCTTTAGATCCAACTTTCATATTGGTAAATGACTACTGGAAAATCCATAGCAAGGAGACCACACCAGTCAGTCCTAAAGGAAATCAACTCTGACTATTCATTGAAAGGACTGATGCTAAAGATGAAGTTCCAATACTTTGGGCACCTGATGCAAACAGTCAACTGACTGGCAAAGACCTAATGCTGGGAAGCTTGAGGGCAGGAGGAGAAGAGGGTGACAAAGGATGACATGGTTGGATGGCATCACAGACTCAATGGACATGGGCTTAAGTAAACTCTAGGAGACAGTGACGGACAGGGAAACCTGTGTATGTTGCAGTCCATGAGGTCACAAAGAGCTGGACACAGCTTAGCAACTAAACAACAGGACTGCCCTGCTCCGCTCTGAATTCTACCTCCTGATGCCCAAAGTTAAGAAATTATCCCCAACTCAGACCCCAATTGAGACCTCACCCCAGAGAGCGAAGATGAACATTGGACTCACACTGTGTGCTTCCCTTTTCTCTGGGATCCCAGTGTGGCAGTGCCTATTGTTCAGTCCCTGAAAACAAAGTAGTCACGTTGGTTCAGGCTTATAGTTGTTCAGGCTTCTCCTGTGGTTCAGTGGCAGACACAGGAGACGTGGGTTCAGTCCCTGGGTTGGGAAGATCCCCTGGAGAAAGAGATGGCAACCCACTGTAGTATTTCTGCCTGGGATATCCCACATACGGGAGAGCCTGGTGGGTTACAGTCCATGGGATCGCAAAGAGTCAGACATGACTGAGCACCCATCCATATCAGAGTTGTTTGTGGTGTAATGGTAAATCTGGTACCAGTTACTCCAATCTGGTGAGAAAAAGAAGTTTCTCTATATGTATATTTGAAATGCATAAAATAACAAAATAAAGAGAAAAATCAAAATGTAGCCATATTAGGGCATCTCTTTTAATTCTAAATCAATTTGAATTTAAAACACTTTATAAGTGAATATAGATGACATGTAAATTTTATGTTGTGAAAAAATCTAAATATAAGATATATATATTTAGAACGTTGCATTTGGGTGTGACAGGCAGGAAAATTCTCGTGTTGCTAACAACTCCTGGAGATTTTAGCATGAATTGAATAATCTTATTTCCCCATTGAGAGTTTCCAAGAATGAAGTGAGTGTTTCCATTAATAAATTGGCCAGACCAGAGGAGCTTGGAATAGCATAAAATAAATGACTTCAAGAGAGATGATTTAAGTAGAATGGAGAGGTTGAGGTGGAGATATAGAATGAAGTTGCTGTTCCATTTTGAATACTACAGAAAGTGTGACTCAAAGAGGAGACAACTATTTATTTTAGCTGCTTGAACTCTAATGGGGCGAGCGTGTGATTGACATCCCAGAATACTACACAACCAAGAGGCTCACATAAGCCCTCTGGGAAGGTCTTTATTTAATATTCTCTTTGCTTCAGTGGTCAAATCTGGGCTCTCCAGGGAGAGCCTAACGGGCCAGCCACATTTCAAGCTGAAACCTAATAAATGCAATGAAATTTTAAATGAACTCATGTTTAAAGGACTCATAAAAGAGATATTGTTATGTGCCAAATATATTGAAGAAAGACTGTGTCCATAATATAAATGAAAGGAAATGTCAGCTCTCTATGCTTAATTCAATTGCAGGTAATTTTTCAGTGTCTGATTTAAACGACTGCTTCCTATTACAGTCAGCTAAGACCTTTGGTCCAGGCAGGATGTATTACAGCACCTGACCCTGAGGAGTATGTGGTAACCAGGCAGCAGCAGACTCCTACCTGGACCATGGAAACTTATTAGGGTTCACCTGAGGCCAGGATTAAGGCAGGGGAGCATGTGACTGACAAAAGATCAAGGCTGTGTGAGCTGGGGGTGAGAGCTCAGGCTTTGGAATCACACCTGCCGGGGTCACAGTGCTGACTGTGACTCTAAGTAGGTTAACTTGACCTCTCTGAAGGTAGTTTCCTTATCTGCAGAATGTTGATCATAATTGCATCAACTTCTCAGAATCCACATGATGCTTCAGCGAGACTGTTTGTAAGGTCCTGAGCACAGATCTTGAAGATCTTTTTAAATTAACTTTAATTATTATTATTTTTGGTTGCCCTGAGTCTTTGTTGCTACGCACAGTCTCTCTCTGGCTGTGGCGAGCAGGGCTGCTCTTGGTCGCGGGGCCTGGGCTTCTCATTGCAGGCGCTTCTCCTGTTGCACAGCACAGGCTTTAGGTACACAGGCTTCGGCGGTTGTGGCTTGCACACCTAGAGTGGGGACTCAGTAGTTGTGGTGCATGAGCTTAGTTGCTTCACAGCATGTGTAATCTTCCTGGACCAGCGATCAGACCCATGTTCGCTGCATTGGCAGGCAGATTCTTATCCACTGTACCCCCAGGGAAGTCCTTTGAAGATCTTAATGTTCAGTGAAGGGTAGACATGAAATGCATGTCCCATGACCTCTCTGTAACCTGCATGTCACTAACAAAATAAAGTCAACACCTTGTGGTTTCTGCAGTGTTAAGATGCTAGTGGATCCCAGGTTGCTGCTAAGTCACTTCAGTCGTGTCTGACTCTGTGCGACCCCGTAGATGGCAGCCCACCAGGCTCCCCTGTCCCTGGGATTCTCCAGGCGAGAACACTGGAGTGGGTTGCCATTTCCTTCTCCAATGCATGAAACTGAAAAGTGAAGTCGCTCAGTCGTGTCTGACTCTTAGCGATCCCATGGAGTGCAGCCCACCAGGCTCCTCCGTCCATGGGATTTTCCAGGCAAGAGTACTGGAGTGGGATGCCATTGCCTTCTCCGGGTCACAGATTAGGAATGAACAAGAGTCCTCTCCCTTTTCCTCCCCTCCCCCACCCCTGCAAACTTACCCTCAAGGGACCCTTGCTCTCTGCAGCACCTGGGCAGCCCCACATTCACCCACTGACTAATTAGGTCTGTCACTGTCATTTCAAAATGCTTGTGTTGTTGATGTTAAGCAGATATTTGCACACACTATTTAGGATAATGGCAAAGATTCATCCTGGAATTTGAATTGGGTGAGCAAAGCTTTTTGAGGCTGAAAAAGGGGACCCCAGGAATGTAGGAGGTTTTGGGAGAAGACCACCCTGGTTAGTTCACCACTGTGCAAAGGATGCTTTCTGGAAAGCTGGGTGCTGGGAAGAGCTCATTAAATGCTTGAAATTTATTTGCATGAGTGACACAAAATCCAGAGACACTGACTTTCAGATGACCATTATATCTACTACTGCGGGCAGGAATCCCTCAGAAGAAATGGAGTCGCCATCATGGCCAACAAAAGAGTCCGAAATGCGGTACTTGGATGCAATCTCAAAAATGACAGAATGATCTCTGTTCATTTCCAAGGCAATATGAAGACCTACAAGACCTTTTAGAACTAACTCCCCGAAAGATGTCCTTTTCATTATAGGGGACTGGAATGCAAAAGTAGGAAGTCAAGAAACACCTGGGGTAACAGGCAAATTTGGCCTTGGAATGCGGAATGAAGCAGGGCAAAGACTAATAGAGTTTTGCCAAGATAACACACTGGTCATAGCAAACACCCTCTTCCAACAACACAAGAGAAGACTCTACACATGGACATCACCAGATGGTCAACACCGAAATCAGATTGATTATATTCTTTGCAGCCAAAGATGGAGAAGCTCTATACAGTCAGCAAAAATAAGACCGGGAGCTGACGGTGGCTCAGATCATGAACTCCTTATTGCCAAATTCAGACTGAAATCGAAGAAAGTAGGGAAAACCACTAGATCATTCAGGTATGACCTAAGTCAAATCCCTTATGATTATACAGTGGAAGTGAGAAATAGATTTAAGGGCCTAGATCTGATAGATAGAGTGCCTGATGAACTATGGAATGAGGTTTGTGACATTGTACAGGAGACAAGGATCAAGTCCATCCCCATGGAAAGGAAATGCAAAAAAAGCAAAATGGCTGTCTGGGGAGGCCTTACAAATAGCTGTGAAAAGAAGAGAAGCAAAAAGCAAAGGAGAAAAGGAAAGATATAAGCATCTGAATGCAGAGTTCCAAAGAATAGCAATGAGAGATAAGAAAGCCTTCCTCAGCGATTCAGCAATGAAATAGAGGAAAACAACAGAATGGGAAAGACTAGAGATCTCTTCAAGAAAATTAGAGATACCAAGGGAACATTTCATGCAAGGATGGGCTCAATAAAGGACAGAAATCCATGATCTTCGTTTTCTGAATGTTGAGTTTTAAGCCAACTTTTTCACTCTCCTCTTTCATTTCCATTCTTAATGAAAATTTAGGATGCCTCTATGACACTGAAAGTGCTTCACCCTTATTCAGATTGTTTCCTTCTATCATTTTCTTATAGTCTGTTCCAGTTACTACTACAAAAAGCAAGTGATTGCTTGGTGATTTAAACCTTGGTGATTTTAAATAGGAACCATCGTTTATTTTGCTCTTGATTGTGCAACCCTCCTGGTTTGATGCAGCATCAAGTGGGGTGATTCAACCAGGAGATCCACTTTCAAGAATGATCATTCCCATGGTTGGCAAACTAGGGCTGGCTGTCATACTCTTTAGTTCTTCTTCACTTTCTGTTATAAGTGTGGTGTCATTTGTATAGCTGAGGTTATTGATATTTCCCCCAGCAAACTTGATTCCAGCTTGTACTTCTTCCAGCCCAGTGTTTCTCATGATGTACTCTGCATATAAGTTAAATAACCAGGGTGACAATATACAGCCTTGATGTACTCCTTTTCCTATTTGGAACCAGTCTGTTGTTCTATGTCCAGTTCT
>SJYT01037900.1:658602-796933 GCA_006410635.1 Cephalophus harveyi | reverse complement strand
AGCAACAGTTAGAACTGGACATGGAACAACAGACTGGTTCCAAATAGGAAAAGGAGTACGTCAAGGCTGTATATTGTCACCCTGCTTATTTAACTTATATGCAGAGTACATCATGAGAAACGCTGGGCTGGAAGAACAAGCTATAATCAAGATTGTTGGGAGAAATATAAATAACCTCAGATACGCAGATGACACCACCCTTATGTCAGAAGGTGAAGAGGAACTAAGAAGCCTCTTGATGAAAGTGAAAGAGGAGAGTGAAAAAAATGGCTTAAAGCTCAACGTTCAGAAAACAAAGATCATGGCATCTGGTCCCATCACTTCATGGCAAATAGATGGGGAAACAGTGGAAACAGTGTCAGACTTTATTTTTGGGGGCTCCAAAATCACTGCAGATGGTGATTGCAGCCATGAATTTAAAGATGCTTAGTCCTTGGAAGGAAAGTTATGACCAACCTAGATAGCATATTGAAAAGCAGAGACATTACTTTGCCAACAAAGGTCTGTCTAGTCAAGGCTATGGTTTTTCCAGTGGTCATGTATGGATGTGAGAGTTGGACTGTGAAGAAAGCTGAGAGCTGAAGAATTGATGCTTTTGAACTGTGGTGTTGGAGAAGACTCTTGAGAGTCCCTTGGACTGCAAGGAGATCCAACCAGTCCATTCTAAAGGAGAAATCAGTCCTGGGTATTCATTGGAAGGACTGATGCTGAAGCTGAAACTCCAATACTTTGGCTCATTGGAAAAGACTCTGATGCTGAGAGAGACTGGGGGCAGGAGGAGTAGGGGGCCACAGAGGATGAGATGGCTGGAAGGCATCACTGACTCCATGGACATGAGTCTGAGTGAACTCTGGGAGTTGGTGATGGACAGGGAGGCCTGGCATGCTGCGATTCCTGGGGTTGCAAAGAGTCGGACACGACTCAGCAAGTGAACTGAACTGACTGAATCAAGTATCTATGTAATTAATTTATTTTGTTGTATCTGCTTGCTGACTTTGCAGGGCTTTAAAGAATGGGGAGGCTCTTCAGGGGTGAGTGGGGCTCATTTGAAGGTCATTAAAGGTGAAGAGGAAGTGGGACTGGTTAGAACCATTTGTTGTCTCACTGCCCTGGAACAACTGTGGTTTGGGGTCTCCCCGCCATGGCATTTATATTGGGCCACCCTGGTCCCACCATTCTCTTTGTGGAATGTTTTACTTTACTTCCTTTATCAAAATTTTGTCCATCTTTGGTCCCTTCCTTCCAGGCATTTTTCTGGGTATTGGTGGTAATTTTGCTGCTGCTAAGTAGCTTCAATCGTGTCTGACTATGTGACTGCACAGACGGCAGCCCACCAGGCTCCCCCATCCCTGGGATTCTCCAGGCAAGAACACTGGAGTGGGTTGCCATTTCCTTCTCCAATGCATGAAAGTGAAAAGTGAAAGTGAAGTCGCTCATTTGTGTCCAACTCTTAGTGACCCCATGGACTGCAGCCTACCAGGCTCCTGCATCCATGGGATTTTCCAGGCAAGAGTGCTGGAGTGGGATGCCATTGCGTTATCTGGGTGCTAACTCTGGGCAGTGCCTAAAATCACACCTCGTATTTTGCCACATACAGTGGTTGACGGGGAACAGAGGCTCTGGAGATGGGTTCAGACAGCCAGTGGGCCTCCTGGTCCTGGCCGTCCTCATCATATGCTTCAACCACATGCTGACCTCCGTGGGGGCTGCAGCCCTGGGCTCTGAGGAATCCCCTTGGGGTCCTGACGGGGCGTGAGGGGAGCGGCACGTCACCAGCCATGTGAGGAGGCCTTTCCCTCTCCTGCCGGCCCGTCTTGTCAGGTGTGTGAGTGCAGAGGCTTCTCCAAGGGACTTCCCCATGGTCTCCAGCCCCAGGCCCAGGGAACCCTTCAGGGGCAGGACGGGTAGCAGGGGTTGAGTGTGGCCACATGCTGGGTGGTTGGGTCTGGAAGAACCAGGGCCTGCCTTCTCACTGGAAAAAAAAAGTAAACATGTTAGGAGACTACTAAAGTACTACAGAAAGCCCAGCAGAGGGTGTGTTTCTATGAAAAACCAACCAACCACCCGCTGTGGTTACTCCTTGCTGGACTTGCCGTTGAAGGTGGATAAACCCTAACTGCTCTTAGTCACGGTTTCCTGTAAGTGGCCTGTGAGTCCCTCAGGCCAGGTCCTCAGCCCACCAGGCTCTGGGTCCTCTTGACCCTGCCCTGCTCTTCCCGGGATGGGAGGACACGGTTTTTACATTATGATTTGTGATGCTCTTTGACTCGATTATTAAACCTGCTCTTCAGTCCCTGAGTATCTGCAGAGACTCCCTGACCACCCACCACGCTCCTCACTCTGCTGGGGGTCCTTCTACCCATCACCATTTCACACCCTGCATCTTGTCTGCAAAATGAGAAAGATTTTAAATATCAGAAGATGTCATAGATACAAAATCATGTTCCCTACAGATTAGTTTAGAAGCTAGAAAAAAAGGAAATTTCAAAGTGACTTTTTATACTCACTCCTCCTGCCTCAATTCACTTGGAGATGAGGTAAAACGTGAGTTGGAGATGGCAACACCTGATGAACCAAAACTACACATCTAGACAGCACATTCAACAGCAGAGACATTACTTTACCGACAAAGGTCTGTCTCGTCAAAGCTATGGCTTTTCCAGTAGTCATGTATGGATGTGAGAGTTGGACCATAAAGAAAGCTGAGAGCTGAAGAATTGATGCTTTTGAACTGTGGTGCTGGAAAAGACTCTTGAGAGTCCCTTGGACTGCAAGGAGATCAAACCAGTCAATCCTAAAGGAAATTAACCCTGAATATTCATTGGAAGGACTGATGGTGAAGCTAAAGCTTCCATACTTTGGCCACCTGATATAAAGAACTGACTCATTTGAAAAGACCCTGATGCTGGGAAAGATTGAAGGCAAAAGAAGAAGGGGGCAACAGAGGAGGAGAAGGTTGGATGGCATCACTGAGTCAATGGACATGAGTTCAAATAAACTCTGGGAGAGAGCAAAGGACAGAGGAGCCTGGCATGCTGCAATCCATGGGGTCACAAAGAGGCAGGCACAACTTAGCAACCGAACAACGATGACAGGTTCAAAAAGATCACGTCACCCCTTTAAGTGAAAGGTGCTTGAGCAACTGAGTCATCACAGTGACAGCCTGTGGGCTCTCCGATTTAGAGCCCGGATAGGAGGCAGTGCAGACCTGAGATCCTGCACACGGGGACTCTCCTGAACCAGGGGAAGCTTAGTGTAAATACCCTGAGACATTTTTACTTCCTTTTAAGAGGATGAACCATAATTTTCTGGGTGTTGTCACAGATTTCCTGTGTGAAGGATTCTCTCAATCAGAAAATGTTTCTACTGGGACCAGAAAGACAAATGAAAAGCATGAGCCTCCCACCTGGGATGAGAGCAATTCTTGGCCGCCAGTTCCAGTGGACACGCAGGAGCCAGGAGTGCCGAGGCCAACGCTGACCTCAGCTCTGCTCCTCGGGCTCCCAGCCCCAAGGCCTCAGGGCCTTGACCTTGACCCTCAATTCAGCCCCAAACCCCAAGGCTCCCCATCCCAGTGTCTGAAGAGGTCAGAGGTGGAAACTTTATTGACTCACCGTGGGACTTTCCAAGTGGGAAGCCAGGCTCTTCTTCCCGTATATTACAATAATAAAAAATAATCACCGCTGCCATTGAATTTTTATGCTAACCACACCAGGTCCAGACATCTGCATTAAACTAAGCTGCAGAACCTTGGGTAAGGATTTTTCCACAGCTGCAAAGCTCTGCAAAAACTAGGAAATGTCCAACAGCTGCTGCAGCCACGAAAATATTACAGGAATGAAGACATTTCAAATGTAAGAGAAATGGCTGATTATGCACATCAAAGCGGCCTTAATGAAGAGTAGTTTCTTTTGGCTAACACTACAAAAGTGAGGAATGAGCCATTAGTTGAAACTATGAAGATAAAGACCTTTCATTAATCATGTAGGAGACTGGAGAAAGGGGTTTTCCTGAGCGGGGTTGAGGAGATCATATTCAAATAAGAGGCACCCTGAATAGCATGGGATGGGATAGAACCTCATCCCTGTCAAAGAGGAAGAATCAGCTGGAAAAACTTTGAAAAGGACCAATTTTAGTGCTGCTTTTGAGGACCCAGTTTAGTATGATGGAAACTGAAAACATTATCATTACCCGATCTCGTTGCAGTAAATAAATATGGCGTTCACATCTCTCATTAAATGTGAAGTCAATTGTCTTTTTTAAAAGAAAACAAACTTGTAGCATTTGCAGAAGCGTCTCAGCCTCTCTTGCTTGGTGCATTCAGAGGTCAGCAGGCCCATGCGTCCTGGGCAGGAAAGAAGTTGCTTATCTGACTCGGCCACCCCTCCCTGACTGTGGACTACTTTCACCTTCCCAAGGTATCCTGTTTTGGGATCCTGTGAGATTATTTCAGAGGACACAAATCAGGATTCTCTGGATAAACAAAACCAATAGGATATACAGAAATGAGAGAGAGAGAGAGATTTGGGGCTAGAAAGTCCGATGTCTGCAGGGTAGACCAGCAAACTAGAAATTCAGGCAGCATTCTCATGCTATAGCCTTGAGTCAGAAAATTCCTTCATTTTAGGGAAAACCATGCTACTTTTTTTAAGGCTTTCAACTGATTGGATGAGGCCCAGTCACATTATGGAGGATAATCTTTACTTAAAGTCACCTTATGCTGAGCATATCTACAAAATACCTTCACAGCAACACCCAGACTAGTGTCTTACCGAAAAACTGGGGGCCATAGGCCAGTCAGGACGACACATAAAATTAACCTCACACCCGTATTCATTTCAAGAACATTCCAGAAGGTGGGGGTGGGCGTGGAGCAACGTGGGTTGGTGGGATAGTGTTAATACTATTTCCCAGAGGTGGAATAAATGTCATTCTCTTATTTTTAAATTTTAATAAAATTTCCAAATTCTGAAAACAATAAGGATTATTTAGGGCTAAAAGGATATTGCCATTTAAAATCAGGCCATAGGTTGCTACAGCTGTGAGGCCAGGTTGTGAAAGTGTGAAAATCTCTCCTTTGCTCACTCAGACTCACGGTTCACACTGGAGGCGTGAGGAGCCAGACTGTAGAAGGCCCACAGCCTACCTCCTGCTGCCCTGGGCAGGGGGAGGCCTCTGGGCACCGGGAAGTCTGGCTACCACCTGCACAGCATGAGGGGATCTATTTTCAGAAGGCGAACTGTTTCAGGCTGCCCAGGACTCTGTGGTGTTGCTTTTTAATTGGAGTATAGTTGCTTTGCAGCATTGTTATTAATAGTTTCTACTGTACAGCAAAGTGAATCAGCCATATATATGTGTAGATATATCCCCTCTTTTTAAAATTTCCATTTAGATCACCACAGAACACTAAGTAGAGTTTCCTGGTAGGTTCTCAGTAGTTACCTATTTTATACACAGTAGTGTAAATCCCCATCCGCCAATCCCCATCTCCCAATCCATCCCACTCTCCCTTCCCCCCTTGGTGTTCATACACTCGTTGTATGTCTGCGTCTCTATTTCTGCTTTGCAAATAAGTTCATCTATACCATCACCGACTCAATGTACATGAACTCAAGCAAACTCCGGAAGACAGTGGAAGACAGAGAGGCCTGGCATGCTGCAGTCCCTGGGGTCACAAGGAGTTGGACACGACTTAGCGATTGAACAACAATATCATTTTTCTAGATTCCACACATGTGCGTTAACACAGGACTCTGTTTTGCAAAGTGTCTGCCAGTCATTGAGAGATAGGATCGTTGGCCCCAGAGCCACGGGCATGCTGGGGTTCCTGCCCGCAGGACCACACCCTTGTCCTTGATGCAAGCCCTTCTCCATCCTTCTTGCCCTTGCTGCCGTCTCTGGCAGGGACATTCATGACTTCTTGACCTTTAGGTTCTTGATCTGCAAATTCAGGAGGAGAAAAGCTTTCTGCTCTCCTTTTCGCTTTTTTGCCTGTGGAATCTGCCTCTTCCAGGGTGAGTGCAGAGCCTTGTCTTCAGTTAACCCCTCCAGGGCCCCTCTGGCCAGGACTGACCTCCCCCTCCTCTCTTCTTCTGGAGGCTAATTCTTTCTATCATTCATTTGAAAACATTTGATCTGTTGCTAATATTTAGGCCCAGATGTTGTCTCTTCAACAAGATTGGGAACTAAAAGCTTAACTCAAGTGTCACCTGTGTTTAAAACCTGCCCTGTACTGCTCCCCACCTCCCCTGCAAACACAGCCCCTCCCTGCTACAAAAACACCCACCATGTACACACACACACACACACACACTGTTCCCAGAGCAGAGATATAATAAATATTTATGAGTGATGCTGATGACTTATACTGCCTCACAAACTCGTATATAATGACAGTTTTTTCAGAAAAGAAGTTTACCTCAGAGTGTTGTTTTAGGTAGTTTTACCACCTTAAAATTTCATTTATTGAGCAATTACTATGTGTTAAAGACCATTCTTTACATGTGCTGTCTTGTTAAATCTCACAACAGCCCTGTAAAGTGGAATTCATATGGGCATTATTTATTTATTTACTTGTCTTTAATTATCAAGTTGTATTTATTATAGCACTTACTACATATTAGGTGTTCTATTAAAAATTCAGTTTTAGTTTATTAACCCTGGCTTCTGCCACTTATATTCCTCTTCATCTTTATTTTTTAAAATTAATTTTTATTGGAGTTACTTTACAATGTTGTGTTAGTTTCTACTGTACAGCAAAGGGAATCGGCCACACATACACACATCCCCTCCCTTTTGGACTTCCTTCCCATTCAGATCACCGCAGTGCACTGAGAAGAGTTCCCTGTATGCACATTATTAAAATGGTTAATTGTGACTTAGAGTGCTTAAATAACTTGCCCAAGGTCACGGATACTTTTTGCATCAGGCAAGCAGCCCCTGCTTTTCAGAGGCTAAAACCCCAAGAGAGAAGAATCACAAAGAAAATCAGTCCCTCCGCTTTTCAGTTTTCTTCTCACTTCTTGTTGCAACCACCGTGACATCATACAGAGATCGCTTCCAGTCTGTTATTTTCACTTTTGACTTTAGTATATGATTTTGGTTTTCATTCATATTTTTATTAGAAAATAGCTTTTCTCCATGCAATGCCACTTCTGAGGCAGTACCCGTGAACTGGCAAAGTTCATCACACAGTCAGTCCCAGTTTACCAGTTGACTGGTCCACAATAAACTGAGATACCAATGCAAGCAGAGAATGGAGAAGGGGGTTCAGAGCGAAAAGGTGGGACAGGCATTTTAGAATTCATCAGGATATGAACACTAGAGCCTCTCTTTTTGTAACGACCACAAAAAGCATTTTTTTGAGAGTAGAGTTCTTTAAGTTCTACTGAACATCTGAGGAACTTAATGTTTATTTTTTTCTTCTGAAAATAGACCACTAAAGTTAATATCAAATGGGGTAGAAACTGTTGCTGAAGCAGGCTGTGGAAATGTCTGCCCACCCTGGCCCTCCATCCTGGTTAAATCCATCCCCAACCACCATGATCAGAACATCCCCCTCCCCCTCCAAACCCTGACCCCACTGCCATCTGTCTGTCCATCCTGTCCCTGACCTGCCAGGATGTCACAGGCGAGTCTCAGAGGGGCCTCCTGGCAACTATGGAAACTAAGGCTCTTCTAAGGAGGATTGCGTCACGGTAGAAGTGCAACTCCAGACTGCCAACTCCCCTTGGTTTGCCCGAAACTTTCCTAGTTGTTGCATTGAAAGTCCTGTGTCCAGGGAAACCCCCTCAATCCTGTGCAAACTTTTGGTCACCCTACACCCTTCACCATAATATCTGTACTTGGGATCAGGCCCTACCCCATACCCAAGACACATACGTTTTTATCTAGAAAGAATCCAAAACATGATTGCCTTGTTTCTTAGATGAAATTATGAGCCTGAGGATTTTCAGAAGTTGCTATTTTTTTGTCTTAAAAATCTTCTAGGGTCTTATTAAACCAAAATGATGTCAGAAAGTAATGTTTTTTAGTCGTGCCCCACCCCCAACCCCACTGCTGGGCTTGGCTTTTCCATAAGAACCTTCATCAGCTCTAATGACACTTCCTTTTTACATCCTGTGTTGACCCAAGGACGAAAGAGCAGATAAAACCAAGGAGGGTCTTGGAATGTAGGAACAGAAAAACCAGACCCTTATCATTCATTCCTCCCATCCCCAAATTTTGTAACTATTAATGAATTTCAGGTCCTCCTGTCTCCCCTCCTTCCCCATGTGGGGAGAAGGTATTTGCCTTACTCTCCCCACACCCAACCTTATCCAATCAGCAAATGACCCGAAAGACTCCTATCCTGCTCCTTACACCCTGGGTATGAAAATTAATGAAGGGCCCCTGTTCACCGCTGGCTCTCCCTGACTATCAGGAAGCTGGCCCACAGTGCTGGCTGTGACTCTCCCCTCCCCACTCTAATGAACCGGATTCTTCTTTCATTCTGCCTACTGTCTGGAAATTCTTTTCCAGCCCGCACCTGGACTTCCCTCATGTGCTTTGAATACCAAGAATTTCTACATCTCTATTGCCTCTGCTCAAAGACATTTCTTGTACTGTTTCATGGACAGCATTTTAAGATCAAGTTGACCTTCTCTTTAGAACATTTCTGGTAGAACCTGATTCACGCTGTATTGAGTTCTTTACAGTAGCTGTGAACCCTCTCTAACTCTCAGCTGTTTTCTTTAGCTTTCAGGGGTGGGGGTTCCAGCTGTCAGAAGACCAGCACACAGTCAGGGCCACTGCAGATGCTTTGCTGTATTTGTAGCTTCCATTCCCAACCCCCACCCAGCCCCCCGCCATCATGCACTGACTCAGAGACCAGGATCAGGATGATCCTCCTTGGCTGACACTTGGTCCTTCAGGACCACCCATCCCAGGTCTCACCCAGCCTCTCTGGAGAGCGAGGACACACACAGAGCATAACTCTATGAGTCACTCCCTGTGATCCTAAGCAAGTCACTTAACCTTCCTGGTCTCAACTTACTGTACATAGATGATTAAAATGCCTGACACTTAAGATTATTGGGATAAAATATTTGTTAGAAAAGTACTCCAGAAACTCTGAATCACATCAGTTCAGTTCAGCCACTCAGTTGTGTCTGACTCTTTGTGACCCCGTGGACTGCAGCACGCCAGGCCTCCCTATCCAGCACCAAATCCCGGAGTTTGCTCAAAATCCTGTCCATTGAGTCGATGATGCCATCCAACCATCTCATCCTCTGTTGTCCTCTTCTCCTCCTGCCTTCAATTTTTCCCAGCATCAGGGTTTTTGCCAATGAGTCAGTTCTTCGCATCAGGTGGCCAAAGTATTGGAGCTTATGCTTCATCATCAGTCCTTCCAATGAATAGTCAGGATTGATTTCCTTTAGGATTGACTGATTTGATCTCCTTGCAGTCCAAGGGACTCTCAAGAGTCTTCTCCAACACCACAGTTCAAAAGCATCAGTTCTTCAGCACTCAGCTTTCTTTATGGTCCAACTCTCACATCCATACATGACTACTGGAAAAGCCATAGCTTTGACTAGATGGACCTTTGTTGACAAAGTAATGTCTGTGCATTTCAATATGCTGTCTAGGTTGGTCATAACTTTTCTTCCAAGGAGCAAGCATCTTTTAATTTCATGCCTACAGTCACCATCTGCAATGATTTTGGAGCCCCCCAAAATAAAGTCTCCCACTCTTTCCATTATTTCCCCATCTATATGAAGTGAAGGGACCAGATGCCATGATCTTTGTTTTCTGAATGTTGAGTTTTAAGTCAACTTTTTCACTCTCCCCTTTCACTTTCATCAAGGGGCTCTTTAATTCTTCTTCACTTCCTGTCATAAAGGTGGTGTCATCTGCATAACTGAGGTTATTGATATTTCTCTTGGCAATCTTGATTCAAGCTTGTGCTTCATCCAGCCCAGCATTTCATATGATGTACTCTTCATAGAAGTTAAATAAGCAAAGTGACAATATACAGCCTTGACATACTCCTTTCCTGATCTGGAACCAGTCTGTTGTTCTATGTCCAGTTCTAACTGTTGCTTCTTGACCTGCATACAGATTTCTCAGGAGGCAGGTAAGGTGATCTGGTATTCCTATCTCTTTCAGAATTTTCCACAGTTTATTGTGATCCACACAGTCAAAGGCTTTGGCATAGTTAATAAAGCAGAAGTAGATGTTTTTCTGGAACTCTTCTGCTTTTTCGATGATCCAATGGATGTTGGCAATTTGACCTCTGGTTCCTCTGCCTTTTCTAAATCCAGCTTAAACATCTGGAAGTTCTCAGTTCTTGTACTGTTGAAGCCTTGCTTGGAGAATTTTGAGCATTATTTTGCTAGCGTGTGAAATTAGTGCAATTGTGAAGTAGTTTGAATATTCCTTGGTATTGCTTTTCTTTGGGATTGGAATGAAAACTAACTTTTCCAGTCCTGTGGCCACTGCTGAGTTTTCCAAATTTCCTGGCATATTGAGTACAGCACTTTCACAGCATCATCTTTCAGGATTTAAAATAGCTGAAATTCCATTACCTCCACTAGCTTTGTTTGTAGTGATGCTTCCTAAGGCCCACTTGACTTCGCATTCCAAGAATGCAACTTTGCGTTCTGGCTCCAGGTGAGTGATCACACCATCGTGATTATCTGGATCATGAAGATCTTTTTTGTATGGTTCTTCTGTGTATTCTTGCCACCTCTTCTTAATATCTTTTGCTTCTGTTAGGTCCATACCATTTCTGTGCTTTATTGAGCCCATCTTTGCATGAAAATTTCCCTTGGATTCTCTAATTTCTTAAGGAACCTCTAGTCTTTCCCATTCTGTTGTTTTCCTCTATTTCTTTGCATTGATCACTGAGGAAGGCTTTTTTAAAAAATCTCTCCTTGCTATTCTTTGGAACTCTGCATTCAAATGGGTATATCTTTCCTTTTCTCCTTTGCTTTTCACTTCCTTTCTTTTCCCAGCTATTTGTAAGGCCTCCCCAGACAACCATTTTGCCTTTTTGCATTTCTGTTTCTTGGGGATGGTCTTGATCCCTGTCTCCTGTACAATGTCACGAACTTCCGTCCACAGTTCTTTAGGCACTCTATCAGATCTAATCCCTTGAATCTATTTCTCACTTCCACTGTATAATCGTAAGAGATTTGATTTAGATCATACTTGAATGGTCTAGTAGTTTTCCCTACTTTCTTCAATTTCAGTCTGAATTTGGCAATAAGGAGTTCATGATCTGAGCCACAGTCAGCTCCCGGTCTTGTTTTTGTTGACTGTATAGAGCTTCTCCATCTTTGGCTGCAAAGAATATAATCAATCTGATTCAGTGTCGACCATCTGGTGATGTCCATGTGTAGAGCTTTCTCTTGTGTTGTTGGAAGAGGGTGTTTGCCATGACCAGTGCATTCTCTTGGCAAAACTCTTATTAGCCTTTGCCATGCTTCATTCTGTACTCCAAGGCCAAATGTGTCTGTTATTCCAGGTATCTCTTGACTTCCTGTTTTTGCATTCCAATCCCCTGTAATGAAAAGGACATCTTTTTTGGGTGTTATTTCTAGAAGGTCTTGTAGGTCTTCATAGAACCATTCAACTTCAGCTTCTTAAGCATCACTGGTTGGGGCATAGACTTTGATTATTGTGATATTGAATGTTTTTCCTTTGAAATGAACAGAGATGTCTTAGTAAGGATTTGGTGTTGACCTGAAGGGAGGGAAGACCCCAGTAGCTTCTGGAGGCCCTGCTCTTAGATGCATTTAAAAAGGAAATGGGGAGCAGACACACTCTTTTATAAATAGTAACAGATGTGTATTGAGTCAGCCTCCCACAGTGGGTTCGTGGGTCATGTCGTTAGAAACAGGTGAGATTAGTGTATGAATTCAACTGTGATGGTGCAAAGACCCTCACGAGGAGTCCACGGCCAGGCCCTGCTCATCTGAGCACACATCAGCCCTGGGGCACAGTAAACGTAGGGCTGGAGGATACGGGGATGCCGTGGGCTACGAGGCAACCCTCCATTTCCAAGGAGACTTGAGAGCCAAAAAAAGCTTGCAGATTCTTCTTTAGGAGTTCTGAGCAGGAACCTGCAGAACATCCAAAACCAACAAATATTTGGTGAGATCCACTCAGGATAGGGGTGCTTTTTTTGTCTTGCAAATTTGACCAGGGTCTCCAGGGTCCCAGACACCTTTATTCAGATGCAGACAAGGAAAACCCCCAATGGCACTGCTCTGTTTGGGTTTTCAATGACTATGTACTGAAATAGAAGGTCTTCAGAAAAGTTATTAGTGACACAACTATCTGAATAAATCATTCAAATCTTGTTTTAAGTACTACCCTCCATGGGGTTAAGATCTAATTCTGCCTTCATGGTAAAATTTTCTGTGAAGAAGAAGTGAAGTCGCTCAGTCGTGTCCGACTCTTTGTGACCACATGGACTGTAGCCTACCAGGCTCCTCCCTCCATGGGATTCTCCAGGCAAGAGTACTGGAGTGGGTTGCCATTTCCTTCTCTGGGGATCTTCCCGACCCAGGGATCAAACCCAGGTCTCCAGCATTCCAGGCAGATGCTTTAACCTCTGAGCCACCAGGGAACCACCAATTTTAACTAACCACTTGGTAGAGCCAGTATAAGTTCCAAGCAACAGAATGCCTGACTGAAAGCAACTTAAACCCTAAAGTAGTTTGTCTCACATAGTATGTTTGAAGATAAAGGTCCAGGTTTGGTGCAGAAATTCTGAAAATGTCATCCGGATGCAGATTCATCCTTCTAGTCCTTGAGATATCAAGATTTTATCCCCAGGCTTGTACCCACAAAATAGCTGTCACAGTTCTAGTATCGAATCCTTGCAAGAGACATTTAATTTAGAAAGAAAAAAAGATTCTGGATGAAAAAAAAAAAAGGAATTTCCTTTTACTACAGAAGAAAATATTTCCCAGATAACCCCCTAGCAGCTTCCTCAAACCATCTCATGACCAGATTTGGGTCAAACAGCCACCCTTTTCTGCGAAGCACTCTGGGAAAAGAGTATGTGGCAAAGATGAAAGATTGTCATAATTGGCCTAAACCCATCATGAATCATTGTCTGGGGCTGGTCAAATTGCCACTCTGAATAATATCAGGGTTTTTGTTAGCAAAGGAGAAGGGTGGGAATAAATATCGGTAGGCAGATTTCACCGCAACGGAATAAAGCAGCTCCAAGTTTTGAAATTCCAGGGGCGATGTAATCACCTTTATGTGGCTACAAGTCAACTGTCTTAAAGGATCAATGACAGCTGTGATGGAATTTAATATTTATGACTTAACAATAGAGTTTGAAGCAAGAATAAGACTTTGGGTCAGGAGCCAAGATGGAGGCAGTGGTCGCTCTCCTTGAGGCGCAGGTTCCGGGCCGCCACCCTCGGCGGGGCCGCCTGCAGGCCTGCTGGGGGGCCAGACAGCTGCAGCCGCAACACCCCGAGCCAAGAAATTTGCCAGCTATCGATGGGACCGAGACAAGACTGGAGACAAACCCCATAGGCAAACTTATGAGATTGATTTGATACCTGTGGTCCGATGGTGCTGGATGCTTTAATCAAGACTAAGAAAGAAATTGATTCCACCCTGACCTTCCGGAGATCATGCAGAGAAGGCATCTGCGGCTCCTGTGCCATGAACATCAACGGAGGCAACACTCTCGCATGCACCCGCAGGATCGACACCAACCTCAGCAAAGTTTCCAGAATCTACCCTCTGCCACGTATGTATGTGATAAAGGATCTTGTTCCTGATTTGAGCAACTTCTATGCTCAGTACAAGTCCATCGAGCCTTACTTAAAGAAGGATGAGTGAGTCCCAGGAAGGCAAGGAGCAGTATCTGCAGTCCATAGAAGACCATGAGAAACTAGACGGGCTCTCCGAGTGTATTCTCTGCGCCTGCTACAGCACCAGCTGCCCGAGCTACTGGTGGAACCGAGACAAGTACCTGGGCCCCGCGGTCCTCATGCAGGCCTATCGCTGAATGATCGACTCCAGAGACGACATCATGGAGGAGCGCCTGGCCAAGCTGCAGGACCCCTTCTCTCTGTACCGCTGCCACACCATCATGAACTGCACGCGGACCTGCCCCAAGGGGCTAAATCCTGGGAAAGCTATTGCTGAAATCAAGAAGATGATGGCAACCTATTAAGAGAAGCAGACTTCTGCTTAACCGCCATGCTCAACCTGACTGTAGCCGGCTTAGAATGCAGTTCACCTCCGAGTTCCTTCAGAGGTCGTGATTTCCCACAAATACAGCATGTACAATAAACAGTCTAAGAAATTAAAAAAAAAAAAAAAGACTTTGAACTGGTGTTATGAAACAACAATAATTAGACTGAAGGGGAATTTAGTCGTCGGTACATCAACCCTATATATTCAGAGCCAAGATCTTCCCAATGAATCCAAATGAATTATTCATATACTTTCCAACTTCAGTTATTTATTTTTATAAGACAAGAAAGGCAATGGTAAATTTTAGTGGAATATTTCTGAGAAACAAGTTAGGTAGTGAATTTCTGTGTGGAGCTTATAAATACTGGCACAAGAGAGAAGGAACATTTGTATTAAAGCAAATGGCTTGGAAACTGTGTCAATGAGTAGCTAGCTGATCTCATAGGTTAAGTGCTGTTGAGAAATAAGCCCCAAAGAACCTAACTCAAGTGCTCACTCAGGCTGTGAGTTTCAATCATGGGATAAGCTCTCAAGTATAGTTTCTCTTGAAAAAGCCATATTTTTCTGGTTCCACTGAGCAGTCAAGAAAGAGAAAACGTCTATTATCTTAGCATAAATTCATCATTACCAACTCAGTGGACAGAGGTGGAGCAAATTCCAGGAGATAGTGAAGGGCAAGGAAACCTGGCGTGCTGCAGTCTGTGGGTTCACAGAGTCAGACACAACTTAGAGACGGAACGACATTATTAGCAATACCTCTGAGCAGTTCCTACTTTCCCTTTGCTTTACCTTCTCTGTTAATTTTCATCTTTCTTTCTGTAGTGTATGTAGCTGTTAAACCATCTCCCATCCTGTCTGATGCAGATGGCAGGGTGTAAACAAACACTTATCCAATCAATCAGACTCAAAGCATGCATCCCACATGTGTTCAGTGACATTGTGACTATAAAGAAAAGCCTTTCCTCTCTCGTACAGGCTATTTGTAATTTTTATTTATTTTATTATATATTTATGATTTATGATTGTTAATAATTTGATATCATTGTTAATGGTTTGTTATTCTTCGTTTATTTTTGGCTGCTGGGTCTTCGTTGCTGTACCGCTCCGTCGCTTTCCCTAGCTGTGGTGAGCCGGGGCTACTCTGTAGCTGCGGTGTGCCGACTTTTTGCGGTGGCTTCTCTTGTTGCAGAGCGCGCGCTCGAGGGCACTTGGGCTTCCGCAGTTGTGACGTGTGAGCTCAACAGCTGCGGCTCCTGGGCTCTAGCGCACAGGCTCAGTACTCGCGGTGCATGCATTTACTTGGTCCTCAGCATGAGGGCTCTTCCCAGAGCAGGACTTGAACTCGTGTCCCCTGCATTGGCAGTTGGAGTCTTTGCCATGGAGCCACCAGGGAAGCCCCGCACAGGCCATTTAAACCATCCTGAAAGCTGCTTGCTGTGTACATGAAGCCTTCCTCCATGAGCAACGAGAGGCTGAAGCGCAGAGCTCCGAGTTCCGCATCCAGGACGGCACAATGCCTTGCTGCCTGGGCCTGTCCCTGCAGAAGAAGCACAGCCGTGAAAATGACAAAGAGCACCAAACTGCACTTAAACTCTGGAGATTGTTCTGAGGGGATACACCAAATCAAGAAAATCTACTCCGGAAAATCTACCCAGCATCGGTAGGAGCTGAGAGAGTCTGTGGCATTTGAACCATGGCTTCTTCCTTCTCTCACATTCTCTGCTGCTGCTAAGTCGCTTCAGTCGTGTCCGACTCTGTGCGACCCCACAGACGGCAGCCCATTGGGCTCCGCCATCCCTGGGATTCTCCAGGCAAGAACACTGGAGTGGGTTGCCATTTCCTTCTCCAATGCATGAAAGGGAAAGTGAAAGTGAAGTCGCTCAGTCGTGTCTGACTCAGCGACCCCATGGACTGCAGCCCACCAGGCTCCTCCGTCCATGGGAGTTTCCAGGCAAGAGTACTGGAGTGGGGTGCCATTGCCTTCTCCGCTCACATTCTCTAAAAGATATAAAATTATATAAAGTCATAACTTTGCAGTGTGATATTGGATTTCTAATATGGTATATATGTGTGATATGCTTAATAATAATACCAAAAGGAGCGGGAAAGAATAGTTATATAGGAATAATGTTTCTGTCTCTCACTGGAATTAAGGTAGTATAAATCTGAATTAGATACTCACTAAGATATATAAAAACCCTAAACTAACCACTAAGAAAGTATTCAAAAATACAGTGAAAAATCATTAAAAGAATGAAGATGTTGCACTAGACAATATTTACTCAATGCAAGGGAAAGCAGAAAGAAGCAATAGGGGAACAAAAAGGTCATATATGGACATACCCCCAAAAAGTTAAATGTCAGGTGTAAACACAATGATATCAATAATAATATTATATATGAATGGATTTTGAGTGAATAACAATCCAATGATAAAAAGATAAATCCATCTGGAAGGTAAAATAATTATAAATATTTATGTACTTAACAGAGCTCCAAAGTATATGAAGCAGAAACTGACAGAATTAAGGGAAGAAATACACCATTCAACAATAACAGCTGAAGACATTCGTATCTCCATAATGGATTATAGAACTGCCAGGCGGAAAACCAGCAAGGAAACAGAAGACGATAGCAGCACCCTAACGAGAGTCAATGGACGTGTCTATAAAACTCCATGTAACAACAGCAGAATATACATTTTTTCAATATACATGGAAACTTCCTGAAAATTAAAAAAATGTTGTACTATAAAACAAGTCTAAATGAATTTAAAATGACTGAAATAATTGGAAGCATGTTTTATAAATACAATGGAAAGAAATTAAGGATCAATAACAGAAAGAAATTTAGGAAAAACGCGAGTATGTGGAAATTAAATAACCAAGAGGAAATCATAAGAGAAATTAGGAAATACTTTGAGATGAAAAAAATATTTAAGACATAACATACCAGAACTTATGAAATGCAGCTAAAGCAGTGCTTAGAGGAAAATCTATAGCTGTAAATGCCAATAATAGTACAGAAAAAAAGATCTCAAATTAATAACCTCACCCTCTGCCTTAAGGCACTGGAAAAACAACAGCAGTCTAAACCTAAATCAAGTGGAAGGAATAATAAAGATTAGAGCACAAATTAGCAAAACGGAGAATAGAAAACAATGGAGAAAATTAATAAAAGCAAAAATTGGTTCTTCAAAAAGATAAAATTGACAAACTTGAGCTAGAAAAGTACGTGTATTTCAAGAAAATGTAATCAACTTTCATCAGAAAATCTAGTCATCTTCCTGCAAATGCACTTTTCTACCAGGGTCCTTCGTCCCTGGGATTCTCCAGGCAAGAACACTGGAGTGGGTTGCCATTTCCTTCTCCAATGCATGAAAGTGAAAAGTGAAAGTGAAGTCGCTCAGTCATGTCCGACTCTTCGCGACCCCATGGACTACAGTCTACCAGGCTCCTCCGTCCATGGGATTTTCCAGGCAAGAGTACTGGAGTGGGGTGCCATCGCCTTCTCCGGTTTTCTAGATAACATGTGTTAAATTTCAAGCCAGCGATCTTACTCTCCTCTTTCACCCTCATCAAGAGGCTCTTTAGCTTCTCTTCACTTTCTGCCACTAGAGTTGTATCATCTGTGTATCTGCGGTTGTTGATATTTCTCCCGGCAATCTTGATTCCAGCTTGAAACTCAACATTAAAAAAAAAAAAAAAACCTAAGATCATGGCATCTGGCAACTTCATGGCAAATAGAAGGGGGAGAAATGGAAGCAGTGACAGATTTTATTTTCCTGGGCTCCAAAATCACTGTGGACGGTGACTGCAGCCATGAAATTAAGACATTTGCTCCTTGGAGAAAAACTATGACAGTGTATTAAAAAGCAGAGACATCACTTTGCCCACAAAGGTCTGTATAGTTAAAGCTATGGTTTTTCTGTAGTCATGCATGGATGTGAGAGTTGGACCATAATGAAGGCTGAGCACCGAAGAATTGATGCTTTTGAACTGTGGTGTTGGAGAAGACCCTTCAGAGTCCCTTGGACTGCACGGAGATCCAACCAGTCCATCCTTAAGAAAATCAGTCCTGAATATTCATTAAAAGGACTGGTGCTGAAGCTCCAATACTTTGGCCACCTGATGAGGAGGGCTGATTCATTGGAAAAGACCCTAATGCTGGGAAGGATTGAGGGCAGGAGGAGAAGGGGACGACAGAGGATGAGATGGTTGGATGTCATCACCGACTCGATGGACTTGAGTTCGAACAAATTCTGGGAGATAGTGAAGGACAGGGAAGCCTGGTGTGCTGCAGTCCATGGGGTCACAAGGAGTCACACACAACTTAGCGACTGAACAACAAAAAAATTTATACTTTTATGTATTTATCTTTTATGCTTACTCTGGATTAGGCCAATGTGTTACCTAAATAATAGTAACATCAGACTACTGTGATATCTCTGTAGGAATGGAGCCAGCAACCTGCAAAATTGAGTTTGCTCATATAATCTCATGATTCAGGGTTCCCTGATGGCTACCGTGAGAAGCCATCCAAACATAGCTGTATTATGCAGACAGTAAAAGACATCTGGGCTCATGTGGTGCAGGAGGAGGAGAGAAAATGGAGGGAAGAAAGAAAAAGGAAGGGAGATAATACGTAACAAAAAGAGACACAGAGAAAGAAAAAGATGCTCAATACCTAAATTCTCATTAGGTTCAATGAAGTTCTCTTTAACAATCAAGCTTTCAGTCTTTTTAGACTGAATTTGGAAAATCTTCAAAAAAATAAAATCATCCTAGGAACACAAGTAGAAGCTCAAGAGTATTTTTTAAATTAATTTTTATTGGCATAGTTGCTTTACAACGTTGCATTCGCTTCTACTGTGCAGCAAAGTGAACCAGCCACACGTATACATATATCCCCTCTTTTTTGGGATTTCCCTCCCATTTAGGAAGGAAAAATGTAAATATACTTACACATAAAAAATATGTTTATCTATAATAAAATATAATGAATTAAGTTTCATCCCCAAAGGGTTGAAGGGTATTCTATTTTTAGTAATATAGATTTGTGCCACCTTGAAGATGATTGTGGAAATAAGAATGCATCCTAAAGCAACCGGGTTTGTCTTCTGATTTTGTTTTCCCTTAATCCTCAGCACCCTGATATCCCGGCCCTCATGGGGCTGGTGCTCACTCTCCCCACACTGCCCATTCTCTGACGCATCCGCTGTGTCTCACTCAGCTTCACTGAGTTTCACTAAGCATCAGAGACGTCTTCCCCTTTTGGTTTGATTCTCTGCAGGACTGGCCTCGTGGCATGTGGTCTGGGTCATCACCAAGGCTCCTGCACACCAGGGCCTCAAGCTTAGAACAGGGCTCTGTGGCCAGCAGCCTGAACGCCTTAATGCCTTCTGTACAAGGCAGTCCCGACTCATTCTGCACTGGGTCCAGCAGCCGGTTTCAAATGCAATCACTCCACCCTGGTGCTCCCCAGATCTCACCCCTTTTTCTTCCTCATCACATCAGAGGATGTAACTGAAGAATGTGGGACTCTACACTCTGTCCTGACCACTCCTCTGTGCGGTAAATCTCAATTTTTATAAGCTTTGGGACTTGAATGGCACCTCACAGCCAAGAACTTTCCACCATCAAATTTCACTGTGGTTTGCCTAACTGTGGACATATTTTACCTCATTTCTCCAGCTGGCAGAGGACAGGAAGAAAAACAGGATGCCCAGTTTAGGGATGAAGGCAGCAAGAGAAATCAAGTCTTCCTAACTCTGGTCTCCAGTCAGACAAGCCAGACTAAGCAGGGAGCAGTCAGGAGCCCCAATACGAAAGTGCTGATCACAGGATGCTCAGTCCAACGTGGACAGGACAGCCTTGCTGCCTGGGAGGGCCCATGGAGAGTTTGGTCTGGCTGCCTCTTATTATTTTGTTTTAGATGCTCCTATCATTTACCCTTATTGCAGATTTGTGGTTTCAATAAATGACTAGAGGGACTTCCCTCGTGGTCCAGTGGCTAAGACTCCGAGCTCCCAATGCAGAGGCCTGGGTTTAATCCTTGGTCAGGGAACTAGATCCCACATGCCACAGTGAAGATCAAAGATCTTGTATGCTGCAACTAAGAAACCAGTGCATCCGAATAAATAAGTAAAAATATTTTTTTTTAAAAAACAGTAAATAACTAGAGCAAAGCACATCACAGCTTTTCTTGGGCAAGGTTGGGTGAAATCCACGATTGGGCCTGATATTCTTCAAGGTATGATGATCTCCTTCTTTTAAGATAATTATCAGATCTCTAGTGGAGATTGAGGGCTCCCTTAGTTGTGGGATTTAATCCATCCTACCTGGTCATAGCAAACACCCTTTTCCAACAACACAAGAGAAGACTCTAGACATGGACATCACCAGATGGTCGACACTGAAATCAGATTGATTATATTCTTTGCAGCCAAAGATGGAGAAGCTCTATACAGTCAGCAAAAACAAGACCGGGAACTGACTGTGGCTCAGATCATGAACTCCTTATTGCCAAATTCAGACTGAAAATGAAGAAAGTAGGGAAAACCACTAGACCATTCAGGTATGACCTAAATCAAATCCCTTATGACTATACAGTGGAAGTGAGAAATAGATTTAAGGGACCAGATCTGATAGACAAAATGCCTGATGAATTATGGATGGAGGTTCAAGACATTGTATAGGAGACAGGAATCAAGACCAACCACAAGAAAAAGAAATACAAAAAAACAAAATGGCTGTCTGAGGAGGCCTTACAAGTAGCTGGGAAAAGAAGGGAAGTGAAAAGCAAAGGAGAAAAGGAAAGATATACCCATCTGAATGCAGAGTTCCAAAGAATATCAAGGAGAGATAAGAAAGCCTTCTTCAGCGATCAATGCAAAGAAATAGAGGAAAACAGCAGAATGGAAAAGACTAGAGATGTCTTCAAGAAAATTAGAGATACCAAGGGAACATTTCATGCAAAGATAGGCTCAATAAAGGACAGAAATGGTATGGACCTAACAGAAGCAGAAGATATTAAGAAGAGGTGGCAAGAACACACGGAAGAACTGTACAAAAAAGATCTTCACGACCCAGATAATCACGATGGTGTGATCACTCATCTAGAGCCAGACATCCTGGAATGTGAAGTCAAGTGGGCTTTAGGAAGCATCACTACAAACAAAGCTAGTGGAGGTGACGGAATTCCAGTTGAGCTATTCCAAATCCTCAAAGATGAAGCTGTGAAAGTGCTGCACTCAATACGCCAGCAAATTTAGAAAACTCAGCAGTGGCCACAGGACTGGAAAAGGTCAGTTTTCATTCCAATCCCAAAGAAAGGCAATGCCAAAGAATGCTCAAACTACCGCACAATTGCACTCATCTCACATGCTAGTAAAGTAATGCTCAAAATTCTCCAAGCCAGGCTTCAGCAATACATGAACTTCCAGATGTTCAAGCTGGTTTTAGAAAAGGCAGAGGAACCAGAGATCAAATTGCCAACATCTGCTGGATCATGGAAAAAGCAAGAGAGTTCCAGAAAAACATCTATTTCTGCTTTATTGACTATGCCAAAGCCTTTGACTGTGTGGATCACAATAAACTGTGGAAAATTCTGAAAGAGATGGGAATACCAGACCACCTGACCTGCCTCTTGAGAAATCTATATGCAGGTCAGGAACCAACAGTTAGAATTGGACATGGAATAACAGACTGGTTCCAAATAGGAAAAGGAGTACGTCAAGGCTGTATATTGTCAGCCTGCTTATTTAACTTCTATGCAGAGTACATCATGAGAAACGCTGGGCTGGAGGAAGCACAAGCTGGAATCAAGATTGCTGGGAGAAATATCAATAACCTCAGATACGCAAATGACACCACCCTTATGGCAGAACGTGAAGAAGAACTAAAGAGCCTCTTGATGAAAGTGAAAGAGGAGAGTGAAAAAGTTGGCCTAAACCTCAACGTTCAGAAAACAAAGATCACGGCATCTGGTCCCATCACTTCATGGGAAATAGATGGGGAAAAAGTGGAAACAGTGGCTGACTTTATTTTTCTCCTAAATCACTGCAGATGGTGATTGCAGCCATGAAATTAAGACACTTAATCCTTGGAAGGAAAGTTATGATCAACCTAGACAGCATATTCAAAAGCAGAGACATTACTTTGCCAACAAAAGTCCTCTAGTCAAGGCTATAGTTTTTCCAGTGGTCATGTATGGATGTGAGAGTTGGACTATAAAGAAAGCTGAACACTGAAGAATTGATGCTTTTGAACTGTGGTGTTGGAGAAGACTCTCGAGAGTCCCTTGGACTGCAAGGAGATCCAACCAGTCCATCCTAAAGGAGATCATTCCTGGGTGTTCATTGGAAGGACTGATATTGAGGCTGAAACTCCAATACCTTGGCTACTTGATGCGAAGAGCTGATTCATTGGGAAAGACCCTGATGCTGGGAAAGATTGAGGGCAGGAGGAGAAGCGGACGACAGAGGATGAGATGGTGTGATGGCATCATTGACTCGATGAACATGGGTCTAGGTGAACTCCAGGATTTGGTGATGGACAGGGGGCCTTATGTGCTGTGGTTCATGGGGTCGCAAAGAGTCGGACACGACTGAGCAACTGAACTGACTGACTGACGTATTAGCTAAGCTTCTTTCACCTCAGTCCTGTTTTCTCGTCTGTTTGTGTTGTATCTGTGTGTGTGTGAGAGAGAGATACACATTTTGTTGTTGTTGTTCAGTTGCCAAGTCATGTCAGACTGTGACCCCATGGACTGCAGCATGCCAGGGTTCCCTGTCCTTCATGGTCTCCTAGAGTTTGCTCAAACTCATGTCCTTTGAGTCAGTGATGCCATCCAACCATCTCATCCTCTGTTGTCCCCTTCTCCTGCCTTCAATCTTTCCCAGCATCAGGGTCTTTTCCAGTGAGTCAGTTCTTCGCATCAGGTGGCCGAATTATTGGAGCTTCAGTTTCAGCATCAGTCCTTCCAATGAATATTCAGGGTTGACTTCATTTAGAATTTATATATGCATGTCATATATATAAATCACATATAAAATATGTTTCTGGCACAAAAGAGGTCTCAAAATGTTTTTTGGATTCAAATCTATATATTGATGAATCAGATACACTGTTCTCTATAAAGTTTCGAAAAGATCCTAGCTATCTGTCTTCTGCTTTTCCAATTTGACTTTGTCTTTCATGGGTCCACTGAAGAGGCCTCACTTCTCTCCCCAGGCAATAGTTTTGTGGAGTTGTATTTTCCAAGTAAGGAAAGGCTTTTGGCTCCAGGTATAGGATTAAACTCAGGTGAAACATCACAACAGGCTATCAGAAAGATTCATTTTCTACTTTGTAGTCCATGATACCCATTTTAAGTAAATCACAAGGATTCTTACAATAAAGAGTATTCCTCTAACAAAAATAGAGATACATGATCTTCCCCTTTTCTTTTTATTACAAACCTCATGACTTTCTCTTAGAGAAAAAGGTCTACGCTGCAAGATCATGGCAGCCATTTAAATATACAAACAAGGCTCCTCCAGCCCTAAGCGGACTTCCTTCCCCCTTCTAGAGCTCTAAACCTCCCCTCTTCATTCTCAAACGCTGAAGGCAGTCATAGATTTTCAGGAACACTGGCTCATTTTCAAACATTCCCTAGAAAGGGTGTAACCCTGCATTTCTCATTTATCTCCTCCCCTTACATCAGCCTGACACTTGCCACCCCAGGCATTTTTACTGCAGTTCATTCAAGGGTGAACCAGAGATAACTTGCTGCTCCTCAGAGGGGAATGCTGAACAAGCGAGGCATCCTCCAGGAAGCAAGTTGACAAGTAAGACACAGCGCCATGATTTCCATCCCTTCTCCAAAGCTGTTTTCTTTCTAATCCTTTTTTTTTTTTTTCATACATTTGATTCCTTCAGAAAAGTGTTGCTATTTTCCCAGAAAAGTCTCCAGTGGAGCAAGCTTTCCAAGCCCACTGCTCACTGTGTGCGAGGCCAACACGTGAGAGGCTATTTGTTTACAGAAATGGAATAAACTCTCCGATTGTTCTTCATCAAGACCTGAATCCCCATAGCGCCTTCATTAGCAGGAGACTTGCTGGCGTGTAAGGAACACACTTCTTGGAAGCCATTTATTCTCTGGCCTTCTTGACAGCTAGGATGATGTCACATACACTCTTCTTGTTTTGTTCCAGATGTATAACATTAACACAAATGTTGGCGGTCATTGCTTGTCTCTTCATAGTCCTCAAAATGGCTTGCACTTCTAAAAATGGAGCTGGCATCATTTCCAGCATTGACACAATCGGCAGTTCAGTGGGTGTGGGAGGTGGGAAGTGGGATGGGGTAGGTCTACTTCCATTCACTGGGAGCCCCAATAACACTATAGACCCAAGAATACATCTAGTTCTCAAAGTAGCAGCTTGTTTAGCTATTCTCATGCATCAACGAGTAGCGCCTTGGATTGCCTTTACCAGGCTATGGGAGGGCTACTGAATGCACTTACCAGGCTGGTTGATTGCAGAGACTCTTGTACCGGTATTGTGATGCTAACTATCAGCGTCTCCATCATGTCCTAGCTCCAGTCACCCCACATGAAAACAGAGTGCTCTGGAAGCAAGCGTAGCTGGATACAAGTCCCCTACACCCCTCTTCTAGCCAGATGGCCAAGGCCCCATCCTTGTCATTTATTTTATTGAGGTTCACATAGGCTGGGAAAACGTAGTGGTCTCAAGAAGGCTGTGTTTACATAACAAATGATCCCAAAATGTAGTGGCTTGAATGATTATCCTTATTTCTTTTTTAAAAATAATTTTATTGATTGATTTTGTTGCCGCACAGGCCTTTCTCTAGTCATGGCGAGCAGAGGCTACTCTCTAACTTCAATGTGCAGGCTTCTCATTGTGGGCGCTTCTTTGTTGTGGAGCACAGGCTCTAGGGCACATGGGCTGCAACAGCTGCAGCACATGGGCTCAGTAATTGCAGCTCCCAGGCTCCAGAGCACAGGCTCAAGAGCTGTGGCACACGGGCTTTGCCGCTCCATGGCACGTGGGATCTTCCCGGATCAGGGACCGAATCCATGTCTCCTGCACTGGCAGGCAGATTCATTACCACTGAACCACCAGGGAATCCCCTCCCCCCGCTTTTTTTTTAATTTCTGATAGTTTCTGTGCATCAGGAATTTGGTTAGGGCACGGCTGGGGTGGCCTGTATCTGCTGTGTGACTCCTGGGGCCTCAGATGGAAGACTCGAAGGCTGGGGGTTGAAATCACTTGAAGGCTCGCAACTCTCATACTTGGTTGTTGATGCAGGCCATTATCTGGGGGCCCACCAGGGACTGTGGGCCAGGACACTCCCATGCGACTCTCCATGTGACCTGGGTGACCAGCGTCTAAGCGTGGCCGCCTCTAAGCAGAGAGAGAGGCAGACCCGTATGCCTTTATGACCCGGCCTTGGCAGGCCTGAGGCATCCTGCCCACCGTGTTCTATTGGCTGAGGCGGTCACAGAGTTCTGCCCTGGTTCGGGGGGAAGGAATGCAAATGCCCCCTCTCTTTGCGGATGCGTCAATCACACAGTCAGTGTGCGTGGGATAGGATGTGTATGGTTCGGCCACCTCTGAGAAATCCAATCTGCTGTGGGTACCTCCGTGTACACTGGCTTCCCGACGGAAGTGGTGGACTCATCATCAACATTAAATAACAAAGCCACTTCCTGAATAAATCCTAATGGAACTCTGTGAGATCTTCAGGGACTCCAGGTCTCCTGTGGAAGACAACAGCAGTCAGAAAGCCCGATTCAGTGAAAGCCCTCGAAGAAATGGTCAACTGCTGCTGCTGCTGCTGCTAAGTCGCTTCAGTCGTGTCCGACTCTGTGTGACCCCATGGACAGCAGCCCACCAGGCTCCTCTGTCCGCAGGATTCTCCAGGCAAGAACACTGGAGTGGGTTGCCATTGCCCTCTCCAAATGGCCAACTGGAATCAGCCGATTGCTGCACTCTTCTCCCAGCTAGGATTTTGGATCGATGTCGGGAGAGCATAGGGCTCAGCCAGTCAACAGCCATACTGAGTGACACTGTAAAAACAGGGTCCTGCATTGGAGTGTGCCTGGAGTTTCTGTAAGCTTTGCCACATCTGATTCACCAGAGAGCAAGCCGATTGCAACGTTGACAGTCTTTCACGGAGATTCCATGGGAAACAAGAAGGACACTTCTCTGTCTGAAGATTTTACATTCTAGCTGGAGGAGATGGAAAATAAACATAACAGAGTAAGCAAAGTAACAAGCAAGTGAGAAAATAGCTGGGAGGGATGGGCATTGTGGTAACACTGGCCCAGTATGCCGGTGGGGACACAGCCAGCGCAGGTCTTCAAGAAGCTTCATGTAATTCACGGGTTGTGTGGGTGCTCAGTCACTCAGTCGTGTCTGACCCTTTGCAACCCCATGGACTGTAGCCCGCCAGGCTCCTCTGTCCACAGGATTCTCCGGGCAAGATACTGGAGTGGATTGCCATGCCCAACTCCAGTGGATCCTCTCGACCCAGGGATTGAATTTTTGAACCTGGCTCTCCTGCATTGCAGGTGGATTCTTTCCCATCTGAGCCACCAGGGGAACACTATCCATGGTTTCCCACCTTTTAATTCTCTCCCCTCCCTTCCTTAGCCCAGAATTCTAAATATTATGACAAGGAAACTGATGAAAAGAGAAATAACTTTTGGCTTTTGAAAATATTTTCACCATATTTTTTATTTTTTCAGATAACACTGTGTATAAATGTTGTTCTCTTCATCTGCAAGAAAGTAAACAGACCTGAATTCAGCCCAACCGAGAGAGAAGCTTCCTTGGGAACCTTGTTGACAGTCCATGCATGAGGCTCCTTTTGCCTTCTTCCCACCTTGACTGATGCGGTAACCTCTCCGGGTCTCACGCCTCCATCTCCCACCAAAACCCCCAAGCCCAGGATCTATAGGGAACAGCAAGACAAACACCAGATGCTCACAGTTTGCTTATCTTTCTTTCTAGGTGATGGGATTATGATTTCTCAGTTTTGTAAATGATATTCAAGTTTCTTAGTGTTTTCTGTGCTCACTGAGTTTTTTTGGTCAATGAGCAGGCAGTAGTTTGTACTCAAAAAAAAAAAAAGAATTCACAACTTTTGAATAGCAAATGCTGTTACTCCTCAGCTTAAAATCCTTCATCAGCCCTTCCTTGTCTCTCCATTGCCTGAAGCAGAAAGTCCAAACCCTCTGACTTGGTCCCTCCCCGCTGCAGGACCGGCACCCTCCCTGGCCTGACCTACCTTCACTCTTCTTCCCTGACCTCCCACCCTCCCCTCTTCAAGCTCTTCCCACCCACACCCCACTCCCTGCCCCCACACCACACCCTGACCGGCTGTGCCTGGGACCTGCCCCGTCTCTGCCGACACTGCAGCGTTCAAAAGACTCTCCCTGCCTCCCCGCCAGGCCTGCACCCCACCCGGCACACCCTGTACCCATTTGGGAGGCATCTGCTGCCCACCTCTGCTGAGTCTCCCTCTGGACGTCCTCTCTTACTCAGCCTCTTTCCTTTTCTTTTTAAATTGAAGTGTCGTTGACTTACAACATTGTGTTAGTTTCAGGTGTACAGGAAAACGATTATTTTATGTATATATACTTAGAGAGAGAGAGAAAATATGTGTATATATATACACACACACATGTATATATATTCTTTTCCAGGCTCTTTCCCATTATATGTTATTACAAGCTATTGAGCATAGTTCCCTGAGCTCTACAGCGCGTGCGTGCTAAGTCGCTTCAGTCGTGTCCGACTCTTTGTGACCCATGGACTGTAGCCCACCAGGATCCTGTGTCCATGGGGATTCTCCAGGCAAGAATACTGGAGCCGGTTGCCATTTCTTCCTCCAGAGGATCTTTCTGACCCAGAGATCGAACCTGCATCTCTTATGTCTCCTGCATTGGCAAGCGGGTTCTTTACCACTAGCACCACCTGGGAAGCCCGTGCTATACAATACGTGCTTGTTAATCTATTTTATATGCAGCAATATGTATCTGTTAATTCCAAACTCCAATTTATCCTCCCCCCTTTCTCTTTTGGGCTTCCCTGGTGGCACAGATGGTAAAGTATCTGCCTACAATGTGGGAGATGGGGGTTCGATGCATGAATCAGGAAGATCTCTTGGAAAAGGAAACGGCAACCCGCTCCAGTATTCTTGCTTGGAGAATCCCATGGACAGAGGAGCCTGGTAGGCTACAGTCCATGGGGTTGCAATGAGTTGGCACGACTGAGTGACTAACACTTTCCTTTCTCTTGGTTACCGTAAGTTTGTTTTATATGTCTATGAGTGTGTTTCTGTTTTGTAAATAGGTTTATTTAATCATTTTTTAGATTCAGCATATCAGTGATATTACATGATATTATATTGGTACCTCTTTGTAGTTTTGGTCTGCATTTCTGTAATAATTAGCAATGCTGAGCATCTTTATGTGTGTCTGTTGGCCATCTGTATGCCTTCTTTTGAAAAATGTCTATTTAGGTCTTCTGCCCATTTTTAATTGGGTTGTTTGGTTTTTATGGTATTGAGCTGTATGAGCTATTTGTATATTTTGGAAATTAATCCCTTGTTGGTTGCATCATTTGCAAATATTTCTTCCATTCTGCAGTTAATTTCATGAAAGAATGAAATTAGAACATTCTCTAATACCATATACAAAAACAAAAAACCCTCAAAATGAATTAAAGACCTAAATGTAAGACTGAATACTATAAAACTCCTAGAGGAAAACATAGGCAGACCGCTCTTTGACATACATCACACAAATATTTTTTTGATCCATCTCCTAGAGTAATGGAAATAAAAGCAAAAACAAACAAATGGGACCTAATTAAGTTTAAAAGCTTTTGCACAGCAAAGAAAAATGCTCAGCCTTTTTCTGAAGCAACAGGCACTGTGTCCGCAGGCTTCCAGGGCTCTTTCCTCACTAGACTGGAAGCACCCTGATGGCAGGCTCAGCGTCTTTACTCCTTGCTTGTGTTCTTGCTGAGTCCCCAAGTCATGGCCAACTTTTTGGGACACCATGGACTGTAGCCCACTAGGCTCCTCTGTCCCTAGGATCCTCCAGGCAAGAATACTGGAGTGGGTTGCCATTTCCTTCGCTAGGGGGTCTTCCCGACCCAGGGATCGAACCTGTGTCTCCTGCATTGGCAGGTGGATTCTTTACCACTGAACCACAGGGGAAGCCCATCTTTACACCTTACATAGTTTTTTTTTCTCTCTTTTCATCTTCACGGAGTTTTTTTTTCTGCCCAGTACAGTATCAAACACACAGAAAATAATCCATGAAATTACTCACTGAATGTCTGCCTGGGTTTCAAGTTGCCTGCATAGCAAATATAGATCACTGGAGTCTTTTTTATTTTCCCCCAATAAAGGCCACTTGGGAATAAAACCACTAAGAGTCGTATATGCATAGGGGCATCCTGAACACAAGCGACTTTCCTTCTTTTTTTAAATTTATTTATTTATTTTACTTTACAGTACTGTATTGGTTTTGCCATACATTGACATGAATCCACAGAGGTGTACATGAGTTCCCAACCCTGAACCCCTCTCCCATCACCCTCCCCATATCATCCCTCTGGGTCATCCCAGTGCACCAGCCCCAAGCATCCTGTTGCTGACTCCCCCTGTGCTGGGTTTCTGTTTCTCCCAGAGCACGTTCTTTGTTTTCCCAACAGCCCAGAGAGCTGGGACCCTCAGAGAGCATTGCTTTCACATATGTTTCCCCCAGAAAGTTCCCTGGGGACTCTCTGTCTGGTGTACCATAGTGAAGTGAAGTGAGGTCGCTTGGTCGTGTCTGACTCTTTGCCACCCCATGGATTGCTGCCTACCAGGCTCCTCTGGCCAGAGAGTCTCCAAGCAAGAAGAGAACACTCCAGTGTTGGGTGGGTTGCCATCTCCTTCTCCAGGGGATCTTCCCGACCCAGGGATCAAACCCGGGTCTTACGCATTGTAGGCAGACGCTTTACTATCTGAGCCATCAGGGAAGTCAAAGGAAGCCACCAGGGTGAACCACAGGTGCTCATTTAATGCTCACGGCAGGGACGAATTTCACACTTGGGTGTCCATGTGCTGGAAGTGTCCAATCAGTATCAAGGGAGGCATTGGGGATGGACGAGCATGGAGCCTCTCACAGAGTTCTGCAGTCTGATTCCCGGACTGGGTCACCGGACTGGTGGGGTGAGCGGGGCTTCCAGCCCACACCAGCTCCTCCAGGACCCAGCCGGCCGTGGAGGTGCCCAGGGGGATCCGAGATGCTCAGCTTCATGCCAGCCTCGTGGAGGCCAACAAAGGAAGCCACGCGTTTGAGAAGTGCCCGCCTTTCTTCCTTTCCACATGAAACTCCGGATTCTCTGTAACTTGAGAGTTCTCCTTCTCCATCGTTTCTCCAGAGCTTTGTCGGTCCTGAGACCGAAGCATCGTAGAGCGTCACCCTTTAGGAATGTGAAATGATTCTTGTCCCAACATGGCTTTTCTTAATAACATACTCCACAAACTCAGGGAGCTCATTTGGGTAAAATACAGTTTTCTCTTCTCATACATTTGCTGCTTTCTCCAAACAGACTCTCGGAAAGACTGCAACCTCAGCAATTCATCAATTTGGAACTGAAATAGAGAGTCGAGAGTCTGGAATTTTGTGTCCCTTCTGATTGAAAAAATAAAAATTCTTTGAAGTGTATGAATTTGTGCTTGGCTGTGCTTTCAGTTGGCATCGTTTCTCACAGACCACGCTAGAGTGGGAAATATTCCTCAACCCTTCCCCACTAAGATTCTCTGCCCTCTAGACCTTCCAGATAACCAGGACAAGAGTCCTCCCTAACAGGGAGTGTGGGTTCCCTTCCATCATGCCGACCATAAAGAAGAACCACCCTCAACCCCACCATGGCCACCTCTTCATCTTCCTGGTGGTCCTCTCCCCACCCCAAACGGCACACACCACGGAGCACAACTCGTCTGAAGAAGGGGAGGAGGGATGATGGTAGCAGTACCCTTCAGTTAAGTCTCCTCGGTCCTGGGCAGTACAGTGCAGGGCTGGGGGTGTGTGACATTCCAGGGGAGGGGACTGTGCCACCCAACAGGGAGACAGACGTGCCTCAGTCCTTCCGTGGACTCTGCCGTGATGCCATGGTGGCGATGACAGAGCTCAGCTGATATGCCGTTATTTCCCCCACTGAACTGAGTGCGCAAGCACCGCTAGACTCCTGCACTACATCCCAGAACAGCAGAGGAAAGTACCGCTTGGGGTTTGGGAGAGGTAAGCGTCCACTGAGCTTGTTAAAGGGCGGCTCTATCCTAAAGAAAACAAACTGTTAGCACCTGCTATCCCAAGAAAACAAACATGCCCAGGTCTCCAGAGCATCCTCGCCACCCAGTGCCCTGGGGACAGTTTGAGAATGCCTGGTGGGGACTAGAATTTGGCATTATTTTACATCTGAAAATACAGATACTTTAGGGGCCAAAAAGGACTATTGTCTTTGGGATAGAGATTAGGATATATCCACAAGAGATATTTGGTTGCAGAAGGACTATCTACTCACAGTCTGGAGGGAACCCTGAATGCAGCAAAGTAACCCAAACAGAAACTGAGGGCAGGAGAAGAAGTGGATGACAGAGGACAAGATGGTTGGATGGCATCATTGACTCAACGGGTTTGCGCAAACTCCGAGAGACAGAGAAGGAGAGGGAAGCCTGGCGTGCTGCAGTTCATGGGGCTGCAAAGAATCAGACACGACGGAGTGAGTGAACAACAGCAAACCCAAACGGCGATGCTCCAGGCCGAGATGCTGTGTTCAGCAACATCATCTGAGCAAGCACGTTACTGATATATTCTCCCCGGAACTGGGCTGTCTTATGACTGGGCATTATTGTTCTTAGGGGGTGTGGGTCCAAGCGCTTGTTCCCAGGAGTTTGGGAGCTAAAGACAAAGGCAGTGGGGACACCTGGCCGATCTCCTCTTTTTCTGATCCTGGAGGGAAGAATGTGAAAAGGACAGGAATGGCATGGCTCACTCCCTGGGCTGGAAGCTCATGTCCTCTGGGTGGAGGTTTCTAAGACTGAATGGGTAGCAGGGCAGGAATGGGTGGCGGGTGATTTTGGACTTTCTTGCCTTGGAATGTTTGATGGACCAGATTGTCCTGTTTAGACCACAGAGCCAGACCACACACCCTGCGTGGGAGGGGGCTGTGCACTGCAAGGGAATGAGTGTTCCCAACTCAGTCACTGGAAAGGTGAACCCCGGGGTGGGACATCTGGGAACAGAAGACTGAGTGAAGGAGAGCTGGAGGGTTGCTGCTGGTGGGTGGGACCCAGGCGGGGGGCTCTCTGGTAGGAGCCCCCTGGGGTCAGGCTCGGGTCTGGACTAGGAGAGCAGACCCTCCAGGGGCAGCTGTGGGCCACTCTGCGAGCTGTGCTCTCTTCACCTCGAGGGCTCTGGGTCCAGTGTCGCTGAGGACAGAGCCCTGGCTCTCTCTTGGGTGGGCAGCGCGAGCCTCAGGGTGGGGATCTCCCGAGGGCCGAGGCAGCAGCTGCAGCAGCAGTGGGAGCCTGGGAATAAGCCAGGGGGTCTCGGTGACTCATTCTGGCCGTGAAGATGGTGAAGGCAGCTTCTAAATTGGCGCACGATGAGCCTAGCGTTTTCACTCTTACGCACTCCGCCCCCTTGAGAGAATTGCTTCTAACCAAGGGAATATAGCAAAGCTGACAGCTTCTGTCTCCCACCGGGATTCGGGGCATACCCTGTCCTCCTAGCTTTACCTAAGGCTGTGACCTGTGTCTTGCAGCAGGCTCTACTGCACTTCATTTATTTATTTATTTGGCTGTGTTGCTCTCCGCGGGATCTTTTGTTGAAGTGCATGGATTCTCTAGTTGCGGCACACAGGCTCTGGAGTGTGGACTCAGTAGTGGCAGGGCTCAGGCTTAGTTGCTCTGTGGCATGTGGGATCTTAGTTCCCTGACCAGGGATCAAACCCATGTCCTCTGCATTGCAAGGCCGATTCTTAACCACTGGACTGGCAAGGAAGTCCCTATTGCACTCCTGACTTGCCCTTAAGAAGCCATGTTGGAGAGGCCCACATGGTAAGGAACTGAGGTGGCTTCTGGCCAACAGCCAGCAATGGGACTGAACCCCACCAGCACCCACTCAACCTCGAGTGTGGATCTTCCCCACAGTGGAGCCTTCGGATGAGACCCCAGCCCTGACTGGCAATGTAACCACAGCCTATGGGAGACCCAAGGTAGAGAAAGAGACCATTTAGACCATTCTTAGATTCTTGACACAGAAACTGTGAAATATTAAATGAGTGGCTTTTTAAACTGCTCATTTGTGATGATTTGTTATGCAAAAACAGATAATCAATATAAGTAGTACCTTTAAAATGTGATTTAAAAAATATCTGGGAAGAAGTAATAGGGAGATGCTACTACTGGCAGTTAGGGCACTGGGGACATTTTACAATAAAAATTTGGTACTGAAAGAAAGGCAAATTGACAGTCTCAGATTTATGAGGTTAGAAGAGACAGGTTATTTGAGAAGCTGCTGGTGAATGATTTACTTTCTACCATCACTTACCCTTTTCTCAGAACCCTGCTCTCCTGTCACTCTCATCCCCTTACCTTCCACCTGGACCCTGCCTTCTCGCCTTCCTCGCTGAGTCAACAACTCAGCCGGACCACGTGCCTGTCTTTGATTTTAGTTTCTTCAAATGGACTTGATGTCCACTGGCTCTTTTCGTTGCATCTGGTGATCCGGTGCTATTCCCCACTGCCCACAGTCCCCCAGTGCTCAGTCCTGAGTCTGGGGACTTCATATCCCAAGTGGAACCTCAGAGCCCTCACATGTCTAGAAGGAAGGTTAGACATAGCTTATAGCTGTTCAAGAAAGGCTTCAAGTTGGGGCTGGTGGTTCAGTGGTTGAGAATCTGCCTTTCAATGCAGAGGGTATAGGTTCGATCCTTAGTCAGGGAACTAGGATCCCACATGGCACAAGGCAACTAAGCTCGTGTGCCACAACTGCTGAGCCTGGGCCCCACCTAGAGAGGGGCCCAGACAGTGCAAGGAAGGGCCTACACACCACAGAGAAAGATCCTGGTGCAGCCACATAAATAATAAATAAATATAAAAGAAAGAGAAAGGTTCAGAGCAATTAAGGTACAATCATTCCAAAACGAGTCAGCAACAGGAGCAAAGAGCAAGCTGTAAGGGAATATCAGACAACAACTTTCAAATGTATGATCTGTGGTCCTTTTACCAGATGCGACCTTTGGTATCTGTTCGTGACGCGTGGCAATTCCAGATGAGACCCAGCACCGTGAGAGTCTGGAGCAAGTTCAGGGGACCTTTGTCATCCAGGAAGTTGCTTCCTCCTGTCTCTTCACACTTCTTGGGTGTACTCTGTCTGACGAAGACAAAGACCTGATTTCTTGATCTGTTCCCCTTGGTTGGAATCCAGTTCAAGGGGAGAATTTGGATAACTCAAAGTTTGAAGTTGGAATGATACGGTCTTAAATTTTTATGAGCCTCTTAACTTCTCAGATATGGAAGCTGATGAGCTTTACCTTTTAAGTGGCCTTCTTGATGTTGCAAGTTCTGCATTCCTTCAAGGTTTGATAAAACACTGAAATGCCTTTCTGCAGTGAACAAAATGCTGTGTTTAGGAAATGACCCACATTTCTTTGTTATCAAAAATATTTTTTCTGCTTAATTTGCTTTATATCAAAGTGTTTGGATTAGGTTTATTTTAAACGTAAACTGTTTGGAAGACTTTCTTTTCTGTATCAGTCATTTGTACCTCCTCATTTTGAAAGCCCATAAAAATATATCACCACCTAGAAATAAAGATGGAAGCATCCACCTGTGTGACCACGTTCTCAGGCTTGACCTTTACACAGAGGTTCCTAGACAAAGATTAAATCCGACAACAGAGCCTGCAGGGTGCACAGTCTCCTGCAAGCTTTTGCATGTAGCATCTTTGGTCTTGGAAAGCCAGTTGGTTTCTGGACCAGGAGGGAAGTTAGTTGGGTGGACCCAGGGGTTAACAAATCAGGGTACCACAGGGCGCTGGTGATGTCAGGGGCTCCAGACTTAGTGTTGGACCAGATAACTCCCAACTTTACTATCCCAATAAACTTAGTCGCCAGATTCTTTTCATCGGAATGGATGAGTCTGTGAAATTCTGTGGAATAGGGGCTAGATTGCGGGTGTGATCATCCGGGGCAACATGAAAGTTCAGACCAAGAGAAACAGCAAAACTGGACTGCGTGTGCTCAACATTCTTTCCTTGGCAGTGGGTCTCCTGGGATTTGGTCTTGGCCTGGGTCCTGGGAGCTAGCCAAGCGCAGAGGAGGGATGTGGCTGCAGACCCAGAGCCCAAAATCAATGTTCAGAATCAAACCGGCAGAGATGGAAGAACGGGAAGGACCTGGGCAGAAAGGCTGCAGCAACAAGACTACAACCAGGGACTCCAACGTGAGCATGGCCAAGTGCACAGGGAAGGAGGAGACGGCAGAGAACAGGAGAGTCTGTGAGTGCTGGGACCACTGGGGGCCCTGGGATACCTTGTTTCTGCATGGTGAAGGTGCAGAAAGGCAGGCTGAGCACAGCAAAACCGGGGTTCCCCTGCCAGGAATGGAGTTGAGAGAGTTGCCAAGATGGAAGGGAGGCCAGAAGCTGACATCAGAGCCATGGTCTAGGGTTAACAATCAAGTTCAAATAAGGACCAGTAGAAGGTGAGATGGGCAGGGCTTTGGCCTTGACGGGATGCCCATTTCAGTGTCTGCTTGTGTGAACAAATCAAACAATCCATGACATCTGGGTGGATCACGCATGTGTTGATCGGGCCTGGGCTGGAAGAGACACTTTATGCTCAACATGGATGCTCCTTGCACAACCAGCAATAGAAAAGAACCCCAGTGGCTCAGGACAATTTCATCCCAGTGGTGGGAAAAAGAAACACAAACCCACAAGGTGGTGAGACCCTGGGTCTGTTGCTCCCTTCTCGTTCACAGGGAACAGTGTCTGCCCGTGGGAGTGAGCCATCTACAAGGCAGAGGCTGGATTTCATAATCTGGTCTGGAGCTTCAGGGGCCAGGCTGAGGTCTTGCAAGGGGAGAAGGCAAGTTCTGAATGAGAACATTGAGCAGACGTTTTCTGAAAGCCTGTTCAGGGCTTGTCATCCAGGCTGGACCCTGGGGATGCTCTGGCTGCTGGAAGGAAAACTGCTGATGAAGGAGGATGCAGATCCATAAGCTGGAGGATTTATTTTTATTTGTTGAATTTTTGCCATTTTCAGACTTTCCTGCTTCAGTTATTTTGTCATCAGGACTTTTTTTTTTTTAATATATATACCTTATTTTTTCCCCTCCTTTGCCAGTAGGAAAATGTGTTTCACAATTTCTCTTGGATGTCGTCTCCTCTTTCACCCAGGGGCAGGGGCGGATCTGGTTTTGTGGGGCCTGAAGCTTACAGAGTGTGGGAGTGGTCCTCTTTAAGAAAAAGAATATAAAAATTTTAACATGAAGCTCGAGTCACTATGCAGTCTGGCCATCTACAAATGAACTAGTGACCAGATGGCTTCCCAGGCAACACAGCGGTAGAGAGCCCACCTGCCAGTGCAGGAGACGTAAGAGACATTGGTTTGATCCCTGGGTTGGCAAGGTCCCCTGGAGTAGGAAATGGCAACCCACTCCAGTTTTCTTACCTGGGGAATTCCATGAACAGATGAGCATGGTGGGCTACAGTCCACGGGGTCGCAAAGAGTTGAACATGACTGAGTGGCTGAGCATGCATAAGATGAAATTAGGTGCCATAGTGAAAATATGCGGAGAAGGCAATAGCAAGCCACTCCAGTACTCTTGCCTAGAAAATCCCATGGATGGAGGAGCCTGGTAGGCTGCAGTCCATGGGGTCGCTAGAAGTCGGATGCGACTGAGCGACTTCACTTTCACTTTTCGCTTTCACACAATGGAGAAGGAAATGGCAACCCACTCCAGTGTTCTTGCCTGGAGAATCCCAGGGACAGGGGAGCCTGTTGGGCTCCTGTCTGTGGGGTCGCACAGAGTCGGACACGACTGAAGCGACTTAGCAGCAGCAGCAGCAGCAGTGAAAATATGAATTTGGTGTGAGAAAATAAGCCACAGCATATTACAAATTTTTTAAAGTTGTCAAAAAGCATCACTAGATCTAGAAAAATATCATGCTATTTTTATTAATGAGGTGCCTGGCTATAATGTTTTCCTACATTTTTGGCTGCATATTCTGACCACTTTTTCATTTAGTAAAAATTTCATACTATTTTTGTTGTTGTTGTTCAATTGCTGATGTATCCAACTCTGACCCCATGGACTGCAGCACACCAGCCTTCCCTGTCCTTCACTGTCTCCAGAAATTTGTTCAAGCTCATGTCCATTGAGTTAGTGATGCCATCCAATCTTCGCATCCTCTGTCGGCCCCTTCTTCTCTTGCCCTCAGTCTTTCCCAACATAGGAGTCTTTCCCAGTGAGTTGACTCTTCACATCAGGTGGTTCAGTCTTCCCTTGAACTATTAGATAGTTTTGCAAAGTTTCCTTAGCTTCTTGACTCAATTTTGAGGATGTTGTGTAAAGTTTTTGGATCAGTATTAAACTTGGGGAAATCTCTATGAATCTTCTTTCCCCCAGGGGCTGTTATGGACACGCTCAACTTTTTGGGTTTACTGCTGCAAGTTTGTGCCTTCCAAACACAGGAGTTCTGGTACTATCTATTCTGCATTGTTCCCAAGAAAGAAGAACAAATTTGCACAACGTGTTTATAATTTCACACACTGCACTTTGGAGTATAATCCCAGTAAGAAAGAACTTTAACGTTGAATAGGCATCTGAACTAAATCCTCTGCTTACATTTTTTGTGCTTGATGTGGAGGAACTTCTATGGGATAACTTTTTTTTTTTTTTTTGTTGACTCTTCACATCAGGTGGTTCAGTCTTCCCTTGAACTATTAGATAGTTTTGCAAAGTTTCCTTAGCTTCTTGACTCAATTTTGAGGATGTTGTGTAAAGTTTTTGGATCAGTATTAAACTTGGGGAAATCTCTATGAATCTTCTTTCCCCCAGGGGCTGTTATGGACACGCTCAACTTTTTGGGTTTACTGCTGCAAGTTTGTGCCTTCCAAACACAGGAGTTCTGGTACTATCTATTCTGCATTGTTCCCAAGAAAGAAGAACAAATTTGCACAACGTGTTTATAATTTCACACACTGCACTTTGGAGTATAATCCCAGTAAGAAAGAACTTTAACGTTGAATAGGCATCTGAACTAAATCCTCTGCTTACATTTTTTGTGCTTGATGTGGAGGAACTTCTATGGGATAACTTTTTTTTTTTTTTTTGCATAAACAACAGAAATCTATTTTCTCACAATTCTGAAAGCTAGAAGACCAAGATCAAAGGGTCTTCAAGGCTGGTTTCTTTGGTGGCCTGTCTCCTTGGTGTGCACATGGCCTTCTTCTCCCTGTTTTCACATTTTCTTCACTCTGTAACTATTGATGTTCAAATTTCCTGTTCCTATAAGAACATCAGTTATATTGGATTAAGGCCCACCCTAACGGCCTCATTTGACTTCCTCCAGTGGCTCAGTCGTAAAGAATCCGTCTGCAGCGAGGGGGACAAGGGTTCAGTCCTAGGGTCGGCGAGACCCCCTGGAGGAGGAAATGGCAGTGGTGTCGCTTCTGATGCTGTTCATTGGAACCTTGTTTTTTTCTCCACTGCCCACATGAATCCAACGTCAGGCCCTGGAGCTCCCATGCATGTCGGATGGGAAGACAAAGACTTCCTGAGTCTTTGTCCATCTGTGTCTGACCTGGGGGAGTCAGCAGGTGGGAGGGAGGAGACTTGGAGAATTCCTGGAAGCTTCTCCTATATCAGCTGGCAATGACTTAAACATACATGGAAACTGTAGCGTATAGATAGATAGAGACATAAACCTGGATATGGATATAGATGAGTTTAGTGGGATACATATGTGTGTATTTTATATATAATATAATAATAGCATATATCTAATACATGCAATTATCCCACTAAACTCAGCTTCTCTTTAGACAGATCCCCCAAATGCCCATAGACTCTCCAGTGCCACCTGATATGGGGAGAGAGGTGACAATAGGGACATTGAAGGGCAGAGAGATAATGGCCTCGACTATGAGCAGCCAACACATCCTACTTGTGAGAACACCACCAAAATCTTGTGATCCTGTGACCACGTCGCTAGGGTCCACCCCAGTCGATGTGCTGGTAACTGGAAACTCAAATCTTTTCCCAAATTCTCGGAAGTCCTGTTTACAAGTTCCTAGATTGCCTTTTCATTCCTAGAGAGAGGTGCTTTAATTCCTACTCTTTTTTTGCCCATTTTCTTATTCTCTGGGTTTTCCTGGCAGGCATTTTGCTGGCTTCCCACATGATGTAAAATACTTAGGTTTTTTGATTTCTGCTAACTGTTGCTATTTGGAAAGCACAAAGTTTTCAGATACTGAAGTTGATTGGGTTGGTACGGTCCAGAAATGCGGGGAAGCCAGCTGCTCGCATTCAGAATCTCTACTTTGGCATCATCTCCTCCTGTCGCGGATTTAAGACAGAGTAAAGCGATGCTGCGAGGCTCAGAAAAGGAAGGTGAACTCCCAGAGTTAAGACTTATGCTACTACATTGTAAATCACTAGACTGAAAAAAAAAAAGATCTGAAGAATTTAAACCTCCCGGATTTCTAAAATGTTATACTGTATGTTTTAAAAAAATAAGGTGTTGGCAAGGGTATGGTTTTGTAGACCCGCTTGTTCTTGCTGGTGTGTGATAACTCAGCATGCAGGGTGGGCAGAACGCTCTCTCTGTGTGGCCCCTGTACAGCTTGGGGCACCTGGCCCCGTGCAGACCTTGATGCAGAATCACTTCCTCCACAGATGCAGCCGCAACCAGGCCACGTGCATGGACACTCCCTAAGGTTCTGGGCTCCAGGTAAACTTCAGTCCTCATTTAAAAAAATGTTTTTAAGTTGATTTTTTACTACTAACCCTTCTAAAAGAGGAAAAACAGTTTGAGGTAATATTTTATTCTATTATGAAATAAAATTTTAATACTAATATCTTGCCCTACAATTTGTTTACAAGAAAAATGAACAGTCACTTATAAGACAGAAAAAATAAAATAAAATTACATTCCAGTATCTCCGTTTCACCTTTTTTTTCATGGACCACAGCATCCCAGGCCTCCCTGTCCATCACCAACTCCCGGAGTTTACTCAAGCTCACGTCCACTGAGTTGGTGATGCCATCCAACCGTCTCATCCTCTGTCGTCCCCTTCTCCTCCTGCCTTCAATCTTTCCCAGAATCAGGGTCTTTTCCAATGAGTCAGTTCTTTGAATCAGGTGGCCAAAGTACTGGAGCTTCAGCTACAGCATCAGTCCTTCCATGGAATATTCAGGGCTGATCTCCTTTAGGATGGACTGGTTGGATCTCCTTGCAGTCCAAGGGATTCTCAAGAGTCTTCTCCAGCACCACAGTTCAAAAGCATCAATTCTTTGGCACTCAGATTTCTTTATAGTCCAACTCTCACATCCATACATGACAACATTTTTTAAACCATGTTAAAAATCATTCAGCTTTATTAGAAAATTTCCCTAACATGGGAAAGAAAATAGTCAACAAAGTCCAGGAAGCCAAGAGTGTCCCAGATAGGATAAACCCAAGGAGGAACACAGAGAAATCAAACTGACAAAAATTAAAGACAAAGATAAAATATTAAATCAACAAGGGACAAATTCCAAATAGCATACAAGGGAATTCCCATAAAGTTATCTGCTGATTTCTCAGCAGAAACTCTACAAGCCAGAAGGGAATGGCATCGTGCATTTAAAGTGATGAAAGGGAAGAAACCACAACCAAGAATACTCTATCCAGCAAGACTCTTGCTCATATCTGATGGAGAAATCAAAAGTTTTCCAGACAAGAAAAAGTTAAGAAAATTCAGCACCACCAAGCCAGCTGTACAACAAACGCTAAAGGAACTTCTCTAGGGAGGAAACAGAAGAGAAAGAAAGGATTCACACAAAATAAACCCAAAACAATTAAGAAAAGGTCATAGGATCATACATATTGATAATTACCTTAAGTGTAAATGGATTAAACGCACCAACTAAAAGACAGAGACTGGCTGAGTGAATGAAAACATGCGCGTGTACCCGCTGTCACTAACCGCATCACTAGCTAAGTCCCCAAATTGTATGTATTTACTTTATATTGTTAGGTTAATCATGTTTCCACTGTGGCTTGCGATTGTAATTATCTTTTATTTTTTGTCTGGCTATTGATTGTGAAAACTGATAAACATCTTTTACTATAGTCATTATGTAACTATTATTCACTTAATATCCTTGTATCATAATTGGACGACAGAAAATAATAGATTCCATATCACCAAAACTACCATTTAATAGAAAACCCTGTAATTGCTTTTTAAAGTCCAGATGCATATTAGAATTATCTTGAAAGTTTTTGAAAAATACAAATGCTTATGTATTCCTTTTTTGCTCCAGAGCTCCAGATATGCTTCTAATGAGAAGCCATGTTTAAAAACAACTGGACTATATGAGGATCTTTTGCTTTTATCTAGTTTGTTTCACTTTTTCTATTAATTTGTCATATTCAGTGCTCCCATTTCATTTAGTTTATGTTTTCCAATTTCCCCATCTCTTTTTTTTAATATTCTTTCTCAAGCCTTTATCAAGCATAGTAGAAAATCCTTTTTGACTTAATATGAATAGAATGCTAGATTTCTAATTAAAAAAAAGATACACAACAAGCAACAAAAGTTTACAGTATAGCACAGGGAACTATAGTTAGCATCTTGCAATAACCTATAAAGGAAAATACTTTGGAAAATAATATGTGTATATGTATAACTGAATCACCTTTCTGTGCTCCAGAAACTTTGTACATCAACTATATCTCAATTATATATATATATAAGAGAGAAAGAAACCATTCAACTTTATTAATTAACATATAATAAGTCACATGTAGTCTAATTTCACAATGCACTATACAATTCTAGCCCAAAATATAGATTACGAGAATTCAGAAACATTCTTGAAGTTCTGATATAAACAATCTAAGAATTGTGTTTCTTATGATTTACAAAATAGAGGTTAGTTATTTAGCAAACATGAATGCATATTAATGTTATTACCCTATAGGGAAGGGCTACCTATACTGTACCTACCTATACGATACTATACCTAAGGAGACAAAATATCTGTACTATAAGACACTGATGAAAGAAATTGAAGGCAACACAAACAATTGGAAAGATATATCATATTCTTGGATTGGAGGAGTCAATATTGTTACAATGACCATATTACCCAAGGCAATCTACAGATTCAATGAAATTCCTATCAAATTACCAATGGAAGTTTTCACAGAACTAGAACAAAAAATTTTTAATTTTGTATGGAAACACAAAAGACCACGAATAGCCAAAACAACCTCGAGAAAGAATGGCATTGGAAGAACCATGCTTCCCGATGTTTTTCCTCTACACTGTTGGTGGGAATGCAAACCAGCATAGCGACTATGGAGAACAGTGTGGAGATTCCTTAAAAAATGGAATAGAACTGCCCTATGACCCAGCAATACCCCTGCTGGACCCCCAAGGAAGCCAGATTTGAAAGAGACACATGTACCCCGATGTTCATTGCAGCACAATTTATGATAGCTAGGACATGAAAGCAACCTAAATGTCCATCAGCAGATGAATGGATAAGGAAGTGGTTCATATACAGAATGGAATATTACTCAGCTATTAAAAAAGAACACATTTGAATCAGTTCTAATGAGGTGGATGAAACTGGAGCCTATTACAGAGTGAAGTAAATCAGAAATGCATATATATGGAATTTGGAAAGATGGTACCAATGATCCTACAAGCAAGGCAGCAAAAAAGGCACAGATGTAAAGAACAGAATTTTGGACTCAGTGGAAGAAGGCGAGGGTGGGATGGTTTGTGAGAACAACATTGAATAGCATGTGTAAAATAGATGACCAGTGCAAGTTCAATTCAGGAATCAGGGCACCCAGAGCTGGTGCTCTGGGACAACCCAGAGGGCCGGGATGGGAAGGGAGGTGGGAGGGGGGTTCAGGATGGGGGAGACACATGTGCACCCATGGCTGATTCATGTGAATGTATGGCAAAAACCACCACAATATTGTAAAGTAATTATCATCCAATTAAAATAAACTAATTAATTAAAAATTTTTTTCAATGCTAACACAAAAGAACTTTCAAGAACTCCTTTTGCTCCAAGAAGCGAATGTTCTGCAGTGGTTGTTCAGACATGAACGGTCTTGGCAGGTAAGGTAGCTGGTTCTCCAGGGCAGGAGCACAACTCAGACTCTGGAAAAAATACATTTCCCATTCAAGAACCTCCAAATAAGAATATTCTAGAACCTGTTCATTTGGTCATTTGACAACTGTCTATTTAGCATCTTTGGTGTCTCAGATGAGGTGCTGGGGACGGGAAGATATGGGAGCCAGCCTGAGAGGCCCTCCCAGCTGGTCGGGGAGCGGCCAGATGCGCCGTCCTGGGGAAGATGGAGAGAGTGGAGACCGTCACACCCTTGGCAGCTTGTGGGCCAGGTCTGGCTCCCAGCGTGTTTTGTTTGGCTTCAACAGTGTTGTGCTAGATTAGCTTTTAAAATTATGAAATAGCTGCCAACATGAAAAAATTTGGAAAATTCATGCACACTCATGAACACGCACTCCCTACACACATTTACCTCCAGATGTTCAACATCTTTTCATAAGCTCGGGAGACCTAAAGACAACCAGGCCCACATTTCTGCCTCACTAGGAGTACATAACTTGGTTCCCCATGTTCCCTTGCAGCTGCCCATGGACGCCCTGGCTGCCTGTGTTACCAGTCAGACCACCGACTGGAGCTTCGCTAATGGGAGTGTATCGTCAGCCACAGATGCAAGCCGTATACGCGATGTACATTTTCTAACAGCTGCATTTTTTTAAATAGGAGAAATAGATAAAAGTAATTTAGCAATGTATTTTGTTTAACCCAATATGTTGAAATGTGATTCCACCAATATAAAAATTATTGAGATACTTAGATTCTTTATTCATACTAAAGCGAAAGTGTTAGTGGCTCAGTCTTGTCCCACTCTTTGCGACCCCATGGACTGTAGCCCACCAGGCTCTTCTGTCCATGGGATTTTTCAGGCAAGAATACTGAAGTGGGTTGCCATTCCCTTCTCCAGGGCATCTTTCTGATCCAGGGATCAAATCTGGGTCTCCAGCATTGGAGGCAGATTCTTTACCATCTGAGCCACCAGAGAAGCCCATACTAAATCTTCGTAATTCAGTGTCATTCTTACAGCACATCCCAATTCAGCCTCTCTCTGTTTCAGTGCCACAGGTGGGGGCAGACAGGACGGCGGAGGGTTACAGCGCGGTACCTGGTGTGGGGCTGGCTGGTGGAGGGCCAGGCTGGAGAGGGAGGGTGACATCAGATCATGAGTGTCCTTAAGGGGCTGCTTTCTGTACTTCTAATTGAGCTGACTCATTGGATAAGACCCTGATGCTGGGAAAGATTGAGGGCAGGAGAAGGAGGTGACAGAGGCTGAGATGGTTGGATGGCATCACTGCCTCAGTGGACATGAATTTGAGCAAACTCTGGAGTTGGTGGTGGACAGAGAGGCCTGGCGTGCTGCAGTCAATGGGGTCGCAGTCAGGCATGACTGGGTGACTGAACTGAACTGAGAAATCACTGAAATTCTATTTGGGGGCTTCAGTTTGATGTTTTGAAAAACCCTGTATCTAAAGTTGTGTTGTATCTAAAGTGCCTCCTCTCACATTTTAAATCCACTTACTCTTGAACCACCTGAATGTGTGTGGAGAACAGCCGAGTAAGAGCTTCTAGATGTTTGCAACCTCTTTCTTGTAGAGTGCTGGAGTTCCAAGTCTGGACCTCAGAGGGAGGGGGATGGGACAGAGGGACCTGGAGCACCTTCCAGGAGCCAGCGGGAGGAGCACTGTCCAGTCAGTGTTACATGTTATGAGTATGTGCAAGATTTTATTTATAGAAAGAGCTCTACTGGCTTTTGTTTTTTCACTGTTTGAAAAACACTCCTTTACAATATAATTTTCCAGAACTATAAAATAGTCTCTTTCGTGTTAGCTGGTTAAGTACTTGGTATGTTTCCCATTCTCTTCATATATCTTTTATGGAACCTTTATTCACGTTAAATCCCTTTATCTGGGTAAGCCCAATATAAACTGGGTACCAGAACTACTCCTATTACACCAAAAGAGGTCATTAAAAAAAATGTAGTCATATTTAATGCCTTTAAGTCCTAAGGGGGTTATTTTGTTACCATGTATCTTCAAAAATCTCATGTTAATGAGTAATTATGGATCTGATTGCATAATTAATTATAAGATTTTTAAAATAACCTTTAAACTTCATTTTTATTAAATGAATCAGTAACAGATGATCAGAAACAGACTACAAGAGGAAGTGGAGTGTGAAGAAAGAATTGGCTTCTAAACTTCCCAATCAAACTGACCAAGCTCACCCACGCCCTTCCCCAAACCCATCTGTAAGTTGATCTCTCAGCAAAAGAAAGAAAAAGGGCTTTCCGTCTTTGTGACTTATAGGGAGTAAAGAACGAAATCTCTGCCTCTAGATTCTGGCCACCTCTGATTTTCCTGTGATCTCCAGTCCTTTCTCTGTGGTGAGAGGGTGAGCTCACACAGGAAGGCTTGTCTGCATTGCTTGGGAGCGTTTATCTGCCTCCATTCCTGACTTCTCTGACCTTCTTTCCCTTCTCCTCACAGGTTTTCTCTGTTTTTTCATTAATAATTGATCATTCCTTACCTGCCAGTCAACTGAAACATTTAATGATAGTTCCAAATACTCCTCCATGACACGAGGCTGTGTTTTAGGGAATTCCCTCCATCTGATGACTCTGATGTGTCCAGGTAAAGCCTGTGACAGAAATCTACTCAAACCCAGAACTTTCGGCAAAGGAGTTCTCTATGATGTGTGCAGTTGAAAGGTTTCTCTAAATGTCCTCAGTATCCCTCACTGTCTCCTGAAGAGGGCTGAGGGAAGCCACATGTGACTGTAAGTTACAGTGGTCCGTGGAGCAAGGGCTGGGCTGGGGAAAGCATGACGGCAGGCTCCGGGGGGGAAGGGGGGGGCAGTGGCTGTGCCATTCCTCTAAATGCATTAAGGGTCTCATTAATCCCGGGACAGGCACACAAGACATCATCCAGAAAGTGGAACCAAGGCTGGAGAATCGACTCTAGGGAGAAGTACGGAGAGGACAGAAGATGGTGCTCCCAGGCACGGCCCTTCCACGAGCAAGTCCCAGCTAGATCGCATTGATTCCACCCCTTCGCTCTTGCACAGGAATATGTGCGTACTCACATGCTAAATCACTTCTGCAGCTGCTGCTAAGTTGCTTCAGTCGTGTCCAACTCTGTGTGACCCCAGAGACGGCAGCCTACCAGGCTCCCCTGTCCCTGGGATTCTCCAGGCAAGAACACTGGAGTGGGTTGCCATTTCCTTCTCCAATGCATGAAAGTGAAAACTGAAAGTGAAGTCGTTCAGTCGTGTCCTACTCTTAGCCACCCCATGGACTGTAGCCTACCAGGCTCCTCCGTCCATGGGATTTTTTCAGGCAAGAGTACTGGAGTGGGGTGCCATTGCCTTCCAATTCTTTGCAACCTTATGGACTGCAGCCTACCAGGCTCCTCTGTCCATGGGATTATTCACATAAGGATACTGTGGAGGGTTGTCATTTCCTTCTCCAGGAGATCTTCCCAACTCAGGGATCGAACTTACACCTCTAATGTCTCCTGCATTGGCAAACAAGTTCTTTTACCACTAGCACTAACTGGGAAACCCACAGGAATACGTAGAAGAATGCAAAGAAGAGTGGTACTCTTGCAAAATTGCCTTTATTTGCAGAAGACATGAGCTTATATTAAGAAAATCCTAGAGATTTCACACCAAAAAACCTGTTAGAACTGATTTTAAAATGCAATAGTCTCAGGATACGAAATCGGCATATAAAAATCAGTTGATTTTTTTTTTTTTTTTNATGTCTCCTGCATTGGCAAACAAGTTCTTTTACCACTAGCACTAACTGGGAAACCCACAGGAATACGTAGAAGAATGCAAAGAAGAGTGGTACTCTTGCAAAATTGCCTTTATTTGCAGAAGACATGAGCTTATATTAAGAAAATCCTAGAGATTTCACACCAAAAAACCTGTTAGAACTGATTTTAAAATGCAATAGTCTCAGGATACGAAATCGGCATATAAAAATCAGTTGTTGTTTTTTTTTTTTTTTGTACAGGAACAATGAACTATTTGCAAAAAGATAAGGAAAAAATTCTGTCTAAAATGGTGTCAAAATAATAAAATTATTAGAATAGATATAATCAAAGAAGTAAAAGATTTATATATTGAAAACTATGACATGGATGAAAGAAATGGCAAAAGACACAAGTAAATGGAAATATATCCCATGTTTATAAATCAAAAGAATTAATATTGTTAAAATATCCATGCTACCCAAGGCCATTTATAGACTCAATGCAATCCCTATCAAAATTCCAAATGCATTTTCCACAGGCATGACAAAAGTTATTCTAAAATTGGTGTAGGGAACCACAAAAGATCCCCCAAAGCCAAAGAAAGCTTGAAAAAGAAAAAAACTGGAGGTATCACACTTTCTGATTTCCAACTACATTACAAAGCTATAGTAATCAAAACGTATTAGTACTGCCATTAGAACAGACACATAGATCGATGGAACAATATCAAGAGCCCAGACATAAACTCATGCATATAAGGCCAGCTAACATTTGAGAATGGATCCAAGAATCCTCAGTTGGAAAAGACAGCCTCTTCAATAAATGATGTTAGGAAAATTGAATATTCACATGCAAAAGAATGAAACTGAACCTCTATCTTATACCACTCACAAAAATGAACTCTAAACGGATTAAGAATTTAAATGTAAGACCCCAAAGGGTAAAACTCCTAGACAACAGCACAGTGGAAGACTTCCTGACATTGGTATTGGCAATGGTTTTTTTGAACATGACACCAGAAGTATAAGCAATGAAAATAAAAATCAACAAGTTGAACTATATCAAATTAAAAAGTTTCTGCACAACAGGAGAAATGATCAACAAGATAAAAAGACAACCTATGGAATGGGAGAAAATATTTGCAACCATATATCTGATAAAGGGTTCAGTTCAGTTCAGTTCAGTCACTCAGTCGTGTCCGACTCTTTGCAACCCCATGAATCGCAGCACGCCAGGCCTCCCTGTTCATCACCATCTCCCGGAGTTCACTCAGACTCACGTCCATCGAGTCTGTGATGCCATCCAACCATCTCATCCTCGGTCATCCCCTTCTCCTCCTGCCCCCAATCCCTCCCAGCATCAGAGTCTTTTCCAAAGAGTCAACTCTTTGCATGAGATGGCCAGAGAACTGGAGCTTCAGCTTTAGCATCATACTCACGTCCATCGAGTCTGTGATGCCATCCAACCATCTCATCCTCGGTCATCCCCTTCTCCTCCTGCCCCCAATCCCTCCCAGCATCAGAGTCTTTTCCAAAGAGTCAACTCTTTGCATGAGATGGCCAGAGAACTGGAGCTTCAGCTTTAGCATCATTCCTTCCAAAGAAATCCCAGGGTTGCTCTCCTTCAGAATGGGAAGGGTTAATATCCAAAATATATTGGGAACTCATACAACTCAATGGCAAAAAAGTAAATAATCTGATTAAAAAATGGAGAAAGAACCTAAATAGGTATTTTTCCAAAGTAGATATACAAAATGGCCCCAAAATACATGAAAACATGCTAAACATCACTAATCATCTGGGAAATGCAAATGAAAACCACAGCACCCTATCACTTCACATCTATTAGAATAGCTACTTTCAGAAAAAAAGAGAAAACAAGAGATAACACATATTGGTGAGGATGTGGAGGAAAGGGAACCCTAGTACACTGTTGGTGGGAATACAAATGATACAGTCATTGTGGAAAATAGTATGGAGATTCTTCAAAAAATGAATAAGCTAATTTAATAGCACAACCACTTCGAGGTATTAATCTGAAGGAAATAAAATCACTATCTTGAAGAGATATATATGTACCCACATATTCATTGCAGCATTATTCATAACAGCCAAAACATAGAACAAACAAATATATTCCTAATGGAATATTATTCAGCCACAAGAAAGAAGGAAAGCCTGCCATTTGCAACAACGTGGATGGACATGGAAGGCATTGTGCTAAGTGAGGTAAGTCAGACAGAAAAGGCAAACTACTGTATCATGTCACTTACATGGAGAATATGAAAAAGCCAAACTCATAGAAATGGTAGAATGGTGATTGCCAGGTGCTGGGGGTGAAGGGAAATGAGTGTGATGATCAAAGGGTACACTTTCAGTTATAATATGAATAAGCTCTTGGGATTAATATACAGCATGGCGACTATAGTTAACAATATTGAATTTTATCCTTGAAAGTTGCTAAGAGAGTAAATCTCAAACATTAGTACTACCACCACCACAATTAAAAGATGATAATCACATGAGGCAAAGGATATGCTAGCTAGCCTTATTGTGGCAATTGCTTCATAATATATATGCATTAAGTTATCACATTGCATATCTTAAACATATGATGTTGTATGTCAATCATATCTCAATAAAGCTGGAGAAAAAAGAATGATGTGGAGTTGACCTGTAGGTTTAGTTTCCAGGTTTAGGGACATTTAAGGAACTTGGGTTTAAGGAGCTTATTGCTATAGTTGAAATAGATGCAATGCAGTTGACCCTTGAACATCACAGGTTTGAACTGAGCGGGCCCACTTATACTGGATTTTTTCAATAAATAATAAATGCATACCGGGTACTATAGCTTCCCAGGTGGCTCAGTAGTAAAGAATCCACCTGCCAATGCAGGAGACGCAAGAGATATGGATTCGATCTCTTGATCAAGAAGATCCCCTGGAGAAGGAAATTGCAACCCACTCCAGCATTCTTGCCTGAAAAATCCCATGGATGGAGGGGCCTGGTGGGCTATAGTCTGTGGGGTCGCAAGGAGTCAGACACTACTGAGCATGCACGCATGCACAGTACCATATGATGGTTGAATCTGAGGAGGCCCTCACATATGGAGGACCAACTGTAAAGCTATACTTGGATTTTTGATTGTTTATGGGATTGATTCCACCAACCCCTTCATTGCTCAAAGATCAACTGTACTCAAAGTCTTGAGACTTCATGAGACCCAGAGGGATGTTTAGAAGGCTGAGGAGCAAAATGCTAGCAGGGAGGGATCTCACCAGGGCTTGGAGGGTTGACTTACCACAGACAGCAGGAGCTTGACTGGGTCTCTCTGTTGGCTGAACTGTAATCTGCATCTTGGCTGAGGGCAAGTTGAAGTCTTGTTGATATAACCCTGATGGCCATGTAGACTATAACAAATGGGGCAGGGCAAGCAACAAAGGCAAGTAATGTTATGTCTGAACTTGAAAAGCATATTCTGGGTATATAAATATACAAAATGCATATGTTTATAGGAATGGAAAAATTGCAATAGTTTATCCATTTTTTCCTGGGAACTTATGAAAATAAAGTGGGTCATTTTTCAGGTCCATTGTTTCTGGTAAGGTAACATATATGCACACAGATAAATATACAAATACTTGCAATAATCTGAGGTTTTCCATAATAACTTAACTCTGTAAAACTTACAGTGTTTCTGCCTCAAGGGCATCATATTTACTATGGGGTGATGTCTTTACTGAAATGCCTTTGGTGTGTGTGTATGCTTCACTAGGAGAACTACCACAAATTCAGCATGGCTTGGGTATGTCAGTTCTTCCAGAATCCAGGACTTGGACCCATGAGGCTCTCTTCCAGGGCAATAAGAGCCTTCACACAGATGATATTCTCAATGTAATTCTGTGGCTATCATCTTTAGAGATCGAATTTAACATAGTTATGATCTTTCGCCATGTTTTCCTTTGGGAAAAGGAGAAAGTCATCAATGAAATTTACCGTAAATCACTTTAACCAAAATATTTTTTAGGAAAATGAGAAATGTCTATAACAATAGAGAAACCAGTAAGCTGTAATCTGACTTCGTAATATGGATTCCACCAATTCTGAATTCATTTGTGAGGCTGTGGAAATTGACCATGCTACAATATATAAAATCAACAAGTTGTAATATAATAATGAAGCCAACTACAACACTCAGGGAAACTGTTGATCTTTTATGTTTATTTACAACATCAGCAGCCATGACAGGGTATTATCTTAAGATATAGGATATAGTCTGTTGAACTGTGTCCCCCCCACCTCCCCACCCCACAAAAGATATTCTGAGGTCACAATCCCCAGTGCCTGTGAATGTGACTTCATGTGTAGATAAAATCATGTTAGGTTGAGGTCAGTGTGGGTTAAAGTGGCTCCTAGATCCAATGACTGCTGTCTCAAGAAAAGGAGAGAGAGATTCAGATACAGAGACACACATGCAGAAGGAAGAAGTGTGCATGAAGACAGAGGCAGAGACCGGAGTGAGGCAGCGACAAGTAACCCCGAGGGTTGCTGGCAACACCAGAGGCCAGAGAAACGAGGAAGCATTCTCCCCTTGAGCCTTTGGGGAGCCTGGCCCACTGACATCATCATGGCAGGCTTCTGGTCTCCAGGACAATGAGAGAATAAATTTCTGTTCTTTCAAGCCACCTGGTCTCTGGTTACTGTGTTAAGTCAGCTCTAGGAAACTGATACAAATGTAAACAAAAGTTTGCAGTCAAATACTCTACCCCCCTCTGCAACTGTAAACAAAGTTTTGAACAAACTAACGTTTCTGTTCCCTCTCTGGCACTCTGCATCCACAACCCAGGGCTGAGTCCTTTCAGGTTCACCCTCTTGGTCTCTTGAGTGGTCCATTTCTCCTTCTCTCCATTCACCCTAGTCGGGACCCAGGCTCTGGCACCAACACCACAGGGTTCTCTGTCCAAGCCTCCCCACCCCACTGCTTCCAATCCATTCTCCTGCAGCCAAGGCGATCCTCGCATGTAAGCCCAGTTACATCCCACCTTCACTCTCCCCACCTCCCCCCTCTCTTTTATATAGTTTTAACCATTTTGCACTGTGGTGTTGGAGAAGACTCTTAAGGGTCCCTTGGACTGCAAGGAGATCCAACCAGTCCATCCTAAAGGAGATCAGTCCTGGGTGTTCATTGGAAGGACTGATGTTGAAGCTGAAACTCCAATACTTTGGCCAACTGATGCAAAGAGCTAACTTATTGGAAAAGACCCTGATGCTGGGAAAGATTGAGAGCAGGAGGAGAAGGGGACGACAGAGGATGAGATGGTTGGATGGCATCACCAACTCAGTGGACATGAGTTTGGGTGAACTCCGGGAGTTGGTGATGGACAGGGAGGCCTGGCGTGCTGTGGTTCATAGGGTCGCAAAAAGTCAGACATGACTGAGAGACTGAACTGAACTGAACCATTTTGCACATTTTCCTTCTCATGGGATAAACCATGAAACTCTTGCTGTGGCGCCTGGTGCCCTAGTAGTCTGATTCTTTCTGGGCTCTCCAGTTCTAGCTCATCTCTCTCTTCCTCTTGCTCCCTGCTTTCCAGACGAGATGATCCAGTCATCTTTCTGATCCTGGAATTCTCCAAGCTTTGTCTTCTCCCAGGACCTTGGCACATGCTGTTCCCTATGCCTGGAACTGAAGACGGGAATGGCAACCCACTCCAGTGTTCTTGCCCGGAGAATCGCATGGACAGAGGAGCCTGGTGGGCTACAGTCCATGGGGTCACAAAGAGTTGGAGACAACTTAGCGACTAAACGACAGCAACAACATGCCTGGAGTGATCATGCCTCCTCTGTGGGGCTTACTCCATGTCCTGCCTGCGGAGTTAATCAATCTTGCATCCTGCATGCTCACAGCTTCCAGAACTCTGTAATGCCCTTCCTGTTTAAAGAGGAATCCCCCCAAAGATATGCATTTGAGTAACCGTGGTCCTTTGTTCCATTCCCTTCTCTCACTCTTGTACCATCAAACTTGAAAAACTTTGTATATGATTGGCACACAAAAAACAAATTTAGCTAAACAATCCCAGGCTTGTGGAATTACTAAGTGATGAGCACATTTATTGCAAGAAACATTTTCTCACTGAAAAAGGAAAAAGACCATAAAAAAGATCATATCTTGTCTCTAAAGCTCTTTGTAAATACTGTCAAAGCAGCAGCTCTCTACAGCTGTCTGGTTTGCCTCTACACAGAGTAGCAAACTACTTTGCTGATAAGAAAGTTGGCTCTGACGAAAAGTGAATTCATGGGACCCAGTCAACAGAAGAAAATCTATGGGAAACTGCTTTAGCCCAGGAACAGAAATCGAGTTTCTAAGACACACTGCGCCCAGTTAAATGAACCGTCCTTCCTGGGCAGGGCATGGCTGAGATCTGGCCTCTCTCTAGTCCGTCTCCAAACCTTGGCCATCTCTGCCTCCACCAGCCCCAAAATTGCTTCCCCTCTGAGCGGATTCTGAAGTGCAATCCTATCTAGAAGAGCAGTCCTCAAGACATCCTACCGCCCATCCCCATCACCCTTACTCAGGTGACCAAACCTGCTTCAAACGATGTGTGGATGTGTTGGATGTTGCCATTTCTTTGCAGCAGCTGGAGGAGCTTTACAGAGGGCAGCATTGGCCTCCCTCTACCCTGGGGTTCCAGCTCTGGGACAAAATACAGCTGCCAGGGGCCCTGCTGTTCCCAGGCCTTAACCAGCCTACTTCAGTCCCCAGACATGCGCTCAGATGTCCACTTCTGTCCAAGGACAGGGGGCTTCCTGCGAAGTGGCTTGCTGATGGGTCAACAAGGTGGACAAAGGATGCTACAACAGATGTCCCATGGTATGCTACACAATAAGAGTGTCTAACAAACAGTGTGACTCACACAGCTGCAAAGCACCCCCTTACCCATCCAAATTGGCATATTGCTTTGATGCAAACTGCCAATAAGAGTTTGTATTTTATTTGTCAGTTAGTTGTTGTCATTTAGTCACTGAGTCGTGTCTGACTCTCATATGATCCCATAGACTGTAGCCTGCCAGTCTCCTCTGTCCGTGGGATTTTCCAGGCAAGGATGCTGGAGTGGGTCACCATTTCCTCCTCCAGGGGATCTTCTCAACTCAGGGATCGAGCCCATGTCTCCTGCATTGCAGGCAGACTCTTTACCGCCGAGCCACCAGGGAAACCCACGTTTATTGGTTTACTCATATTTTATTTGTTGGTTTCTATTTATTTGCTTGATGTAAATTCATTTATTTGCCTGATATATGTTCATACGCTCTTTGAGATTACATAAAAGATATACAGACATGAATAATGATTCATTCCAAGGACCCAAAGGGGACAAGGGGCCACGTGGGATGTCCAATCCAGGGAGTGAAGGGAGCTCCACGGAAAACCAGAACCGCAGCTCAGGATGGTTGAGAAACAGGTCAAGCATCTTGTAGGTGCATCTGGCCTCAACCACACCAAAGAAGATGCTCTGAAGGATATTCTCGGCTCATCCGAAACCACCTGGTGTTCCGCCTGCGTCCTCATTGTCCTTGGCTTGTGCACCTGCCGTGTGACAAGGACCAACAGGAGCAAATGCCCTGTTTGGGGGGCATTCCCCAGCAGGGAAGCATGGCCTGGCAGCCACAGGCATTCACAGGAAGCTTCCATTCTAGTGCTTTGCACGCTTCCAAATAGCTTAATTCTCACAGCGAACATGGCAGCCCAGTATCACCATGGCAGTTTCCAGTACGAAAGAGCAGCCACCTCAGGGTATCAGGTCATTCGTGGAGAATCCAGGATTTGAACCAGGCCTGGGTTTGCCTCAAAGCAGAACTCTGGGGCAGCTCCTTGGCAGAGCTCAGTGGCATCCTTATTATTTATGCACAAGTAACTCGGTCTCACAAATTCCCACAGAATCGGCCAGTTTGGTTTTGTGTAGCAGGAACTAATTTTCGCAGTGGCAAGCTGGAGTGAGTAAAAGTTAATTTTTCATAATTAGAACAATTAGATACATTTCTGGCTCTGAATCCCGTTCAGTTAAAAACTAAACACATCCAGACATGACTTTCTTCTGGTCGTGTCTGGGAAACTCCGTCAACTGTAGAGATTTCTTGGCAGCTGTGGGTTCAAAGGCTGGTCTTTGCATCACAGTCCCCGTGACTCCCCTCCCTGGGCTGTGCCCAGGTGAGCCCAGCAGGTGGGGATGGGGACATCCCCATCTCAGTCTCCATCTGCTTCTGGAATCCAGCGCAGGTGAAGCTCATCCCATGTGGTCCTCATCGTCAGGATGGGCTATGCCAGGCATACAGCCTTCCTGTGCCAAGTGGGCATCCTCCCAGCTGTGTGGGCATCCCTCGTGGTCCTGAATTGCTGCCCTTGGTTCAGGTCACCGACCAGTGCGCTTGCCATTTGCTTCCCGCTCTCTTCCTCCTGCTTCCCCCCTAATCCCCCCACCCCCCAATTCCCATGCTGCATTTGGACCCATGGAAACTTCAAGATGCTATCTTCCCACACCCCTCTAGAGGCACAGACAGTCCCTGGATCCGTCTCTGGCCTCCAGAGCCCTCCGGAGCTGCTGTGACGCGTCTGGGCTGGACTCCCCAGACTGCACCCTGGAAGCAAGCGCTGCTACTCGATGCCCCCTATTTGGGTCCCTCAAATTTCAAAGAGGGATTCCATCAGGCGGCCCCAGCTCCCTCCCAGGTGGTCCTTAGCCTCAGAATCTCCTGCTCACGTCTTCCTGCCCTGCTTCATCCTTGACTCTCTGCCTTCTTCCCAGCTCAAGGGATTTTAACAAACCTGGAAACCAGAAGGGAAGGTAGGGGACACAATGATACCAGGTCACACCGCCCTTCAAATCCTTTGTGTCTTACGCCTGGCTCAGTTGCTTTTAAAGTTACTGGTGAATAATGATCCCCTTTGCTTTCTGGCCCCAAAGCAGTGGGGTCTCTTAAGCTGAGCTGTGTGGGCTGTGGACCGAAGGGGAATGAGACAGTGTCAGGAACGCCGTTGGTGGGGCAGGGCAGGGGGTGGGCTGGGGAGCGTGGTGGCTGCAGGACTTCAGTCTCTGCTTACAGGACCACTGATCAGAGGGAGGCCCCGATGACTCCATCCAAAAAAAAAAAAAAAAGGCATTGTCAAACCATCTCTCTTTCACCCTACACACTGTTGTATTTCTCACAGTAGGTATCACCTGCTTGCATGTACATTGATTTACTTGTCCATTATTCATCTCCCATGACCCTCTCTCCCACAGACATAATGAAATACAGTCTCCCTGAAGGATGGACTTTTTTTTCTTTTTTTTGTGCCTTAATACAATAGTGTATTTGTTTCAGGCATACAGCAAAGTGATTCAGTTATGCACAGAGAGGTAAATGTCTATATTCTTTTTTTCAGATTCTTTCCCCTTACAGTTTGTATGGTTTATTGCAAAATATTGAATATATTTCCCTGTGCTACACAGTAAATCCATGTTGCTTGTCTATTTTATATATGATAGAGTGTATTTATTAATACTCCCAATTGAGGGATGGACTTACCTTTATTGCTGAATCTCCAGCATCTAGAATATACCAAGCATGATATCAACTCTCAGTAAGTATTTACTGAATGAATTAATATATTTAATTCCATAAACTCTCCCACTTAAATTGAGTTTACAATAAAGACCCAGTTAAAAAAAAATTTTTTTTTTTTTAATTTTTATTGGTTTGGCTGCATTGGGTCTTAGTTGCAGCACACGGGATCTTTCATGGTGACATGCAGGATTTTTCGTCACAACATGCAGACTCTACAGTTTTGGCTCAGGCTTGGTTGCTCCATGGCATGTGGGATCTTAGTTCCCTGACCAGGGACTGAACCTGCGTCCCTGCATTGCAAGGTGGATTCTTAACCCTTGGGCCACAAGGGAAGTCCCTAAAAACCCAGTTTTGGTTTTACAACGTTACTCTATTGGAGATGTGCTGTTACATGCCTCATGCCCCCAGATCCTCCAGCAAGCAAGCAGGACAACGTGAAGCCTTGGCAGTGAAGGGAGGTGACGGCTCCGTTCTTTTCTCCTCTAGGCCCACAGACCTCAGGCCGTCTTTGCCTCTCCACCTCATCAAACAAAAGAAATCAATAGATGAATGAAGTCCCCATCTACAAGGCCTTGCAGTATATATGGAGAACTTTACAGAGTAAGTGGCAGTGATTACAAGTTCAGATAAAGCATAGAAGATTCCTGGGGTCCTCCTAGAGGGTTGGGATTGGAAAATTATTAAAAGTCTAGTTGAAAGTTTGAACTAGGAGAGCAAGGTTCATCATTTACCATTTGTTAGCCAAACATTCTTTCCCAGGCTAGAAACCACTTCTCCCAGCCAGTATTTGTGTCAACAGGTTACCCGAGGATTATCTATCCATTCATTTCCGTGGTGAATACTATAAATATGTAAAAATAGAGTACTCCAGTTTGAAGAGGAGGTTTAATCTCAATCTGTTGATCACAGTTCTAAACATAACTGAACAACAGATTGACCCTACAAAACTGCAAACATTATATAAACAGAGCTGGCTCGGATCTGCCATTTCAGACCCAACGCTGGCAGGTACATAGGTATAAATGGCAGTATTTGAAAACACCGAGAAGAGTCTTTTACTTAAGATTGGCTCTCTGCTGGTGTTCAGCTGGGCTGCATGGGTTTCTGGTTCCTTCCAGTTTTCAGCTTAGCCCAGATTCCCAAAGTGGATCTCCATATTTTCTTGGCTACTGGCTTTTACCACCCCGTCTGTCAGCAACCCTGGCTTGTCCCCTTGACTCTGCTGCCATAGTTAATTCTGTCTTTGACTTTGCACCACCGCTTCCGGGTTTTAGGATGCTCTGTAACTAGTTGTGTGTATTAACTAGTGAGGGATCATCCATGCTCCACTCGACCTCAGTCTTTGAAAGTGTTCTAAGCAAGTATAAACCCTGTTATGGGTCAATATTTCATTTGAGTTGTGTGGGAATAGCCATGTGAGTAACAAACTGAATGCTTGGTATCCATTTAGAGTTTCATTTTCAACCAAGTAAACTTGATGCCAGAGGTAATATGATGTATTTGGAGATGTCCATAATTGTTCCCAGGCTGCCTATACTTTCAACATTAATATTTAACTCAAACCTGGCAACAAAATATTAGTGATATCTTCACACTGTCAGCTGGCAGAAACAGTGAGTCTGGGCAGAGAAGGTAATTCCAGCCTCAGGCAAACACGAACTCCCTAAACAATGGGGTGCTTATTCAGCAGGAGGGAGTCAGAAACGGGGAGGGAGGCTCCACAGGCGCAAGGGCAAGGGCCCCTGGGCTTGGGTCCTGACTCCTCGGTGATCAGGAGTCCCTGGGCTTGGGTCCTGACTCCTCGGTGATCAGGGGTGCTGAGACAGCCCTGAATGTGCTGGCCTCTGGGTCTCTGAGGCCGGACGTGTTTTCAGGGGCTGAGATGGGAGGGGCTTAAAAACTGTGTGGTACTTAAAAGTAACTACTCCATACACAACGGGAATAAATAAAGTAGATAAACAACAAGGACCTACATGTAGCACAGGGAGCTATATTAAATATGCTGTAATCATGTATAATGTTTACTGGAAATGAATCTGAAAAAAGAATATATATATGCAATATATAAATGCAATATATATTATTGCAATATATATGTAATATACATAATAAAATATATATGTATAATATATATGTTATATATATGTAAAACGGAAACTGTTTTGCTGTACACTTGAAACTAACACAACAGTTGTAAATCAACTACAGTTCAATGAAAAAAAAAAAAAAACTGCTCCAATTCTTTGTCTTCTAAAGTTTTATGCTCTCGGTCAAACTCGATTCCCTGCCTCTTGTATGATTCTGGAGGAAAGATGGAGCTTCTGGTGTCTTTGGGGGCAGGGGATAGAGAGATACCTGTGCCTCTTTTCTGCCACTGGAAGAAGTTCTTACCATCTGAGAAGGAGACAGCCCTGATGTCAGCTCCAGCCCCAGTGGGTCCTCGGTGTCACAGGTGAGTGAACAGTGAGAATACAGATGTCTGAGAGATGCCAGAGCACGAACTGGTTCATGTCTGAGCTCTAAGACCTCTCAACACGTATGGCTTATCTAACATTTCAAGAGGAGAAATAAAAGTGTTACCTAATTAGCTGGCTCCGAGACTCCTTAGTCACCTGCTCATTCATGCAAGGTCGCTGACTTCATCACACCACAGGCTTGGCTTAATGAGCCATTGGAATTTTAGCTGAATATAATGAGTAATTTGATTTTGAGCTAAATTGAGTGCTTGACATGGAGGCTACTAACAAAAGCTGAAGATTATTTATAAAAGAAGACAACGTGAGTAAGAGTCTCCATGGGCCCTGGAATGAAATCATATCCAATTTGAATTCAACACCAGTACAGCCCTGCTTCACGCACTCTTCTTGACCTTCTTGTCATCAATCATAAGTCAGACTGAGAGCTCAGGTAAGGATTCCTGCTCCCAGTGTCCACCGGGTAAAAAGCACAGCTCCTCTGCCTTGAGAGCCTCAGACGGTGGATGCATCTCTGAAATGAGGGATGTGGCAAAAGACAGCCTGAGATCAGAAGTCTTTTGACTTTTTTTAAATATTTTTTTAAGTCACTCTGTGCAGCATGTGGGATAGTAATTCCCAACCTGTGGTCGAACCCATGGCCCCTGCCTTGGGAGGGCAGTGGCTTAACCATTCGATCCCCAGGGAAGTCCCACAAGTCTTTCGACTCTTAGAAACTCTTCAGAGCAGCCCATGGAGGAGAAAGGGGCCTCTTACGGGCTGAGTTGTGTCTTGCTCCTCACCCCCCTCGCCCCACCATAAAAACACCATATGGTAAAGTCCCAACCCTTGGTACTTCGGAAGGACCTTATTTGGAAATGGGGTTTTTGCAGATGTGATGAAGTTAAACTGAGGTCACGCTGGAGTGTGGTGGGCTCCTAATCCAATGACTGCTGTCTTCATAAAAGAAATGCCATCTGAAGAGAATGCGGTGTGCATGGGCTAGGGGAGACAATGTGAAGACACAGAGGGAACCCCACTTTCAAACCGAGGAGCCCCAAGGATTGCCAGCCAGCACCATAAGCTAGGAGGGAGGCGCGGACCGAAATTTTCCTCACAGTCCTCAGAAGAAACCAACCCCTGTGACACCTTGACCTTGGACTTCTAGCCCCCAGGACCGTGTTGTTTAAACCCCCAGCCTGTGGTCCTTTGTTAGAGCTTCTGACACGGAGTCAAGTGACAAGGCAGATTAGCAGCCACGGCCTTGGTCGACTCGGTCAGCCTCCTTCCCTGACACAGAGCATCCAGACTGGGGTCAGAGTTTGGGTTCATGCTGCAGAAGGCAAAAGCAATTTGGAAACGAGCGTATTTGAGGTGTTACCTGAGAGTCTTGGCACCTGCTGTTTGCACCACCTCTGGCAGCACTGATGCCGTCCAGAAACCTCAGGGATGATTTCTTAAAAGTAAGGACTTGCCTTGTTCCCAATCCATTACTGTATCAACAAAAGACATCTAGCTTTGGTTGCTTATTAGATGCACGTTACACCTCAAGCCCAAAAAGCAAAACCCTGTACCCCGGCCTTGTGCAAGTCCTAAATTCAATCAATTTAAAATTAAAAGTAAAGAACAGCTCTTATGCCTGCCCTTTAAAGAGAATGCCTGTGTAGCAGAGGCTGCTTACCAGTGTCAATAGCCAAGAAAGAAAGTGAAGTCGCTCAGTCGTATCTGACTCTTTGCGACCCTATGAACTGTAGCCCACCCATCAGCCTCCTCTGTTCATGGAATTTTTCAGGCAAGAGTACTGGAGTGTGTTGCCATTTCCTTCTCCAGGGCATCTTCCCAACCCAGGGATTGAACCTGGGTCTCCTGCATTTCAGGCAGACGCTTTACCATCTGAGCCACCAGGGAAGCCCCAAGAAGCATCTTGGAAGCCAAGAGAAGCATCAGATCCTTGGCCAAGTTTCAGTAGCAGAGACAGGAGCGCTGAGAGCCAGGGCTTTGAATTACAAGGGTAGAGGGTTTGGGGGAGAGTTTTCCCTCAGGGTTCATAAGCTTGACTTTGAGTATAAGGAGGGAAAAGGTGTATGGAACTGAGGGCCCACGATGTACGTAAGTAGAGTGGGATGGAGCACGTGATGATGTCAGATGGCTTTCCCACGTCATAGAACATAAGAAACTTTGCCAGCCATTGGAATAGAAGCGCTGATGTGACTTGGTGTGCACTCAGCTGCTAGTGAGCTCCTGAGGAGAGAGTCCTCCCAGGCTTCGGGTCAAGCTCCTGATGGCGGGAGGTTGAAGGACGTCTCAGGAAGGGTTGGGGGAGGACCTAGAGTTGGGTTCTGGGTTTGTCTCTGAGCTCTGGGGGTGGCAGTCTGTATGGGGAAGAGCCCTGCTCAACCTGGGGGTGGGAGAGAGGAGCGGTGGGCAGATGCTTTCCTCGGGAGGCGGCAAGGAACAGCCACAATGGCCAAAGCCTATGAATTGGAGGTCAGAGTGAGCGACAGGCTGAGGTTGCCTCGTAAGGCTTGGATCTGTCCTATGGGTGCAACCTCTGTGCATAAAGGAGAGCATGTGGAGGGAAAAGAGGCAGGAAAGGACATGGAGACCCGGAGAGAGAACGTCAGAAGGACCGCTTTTCCCCACCCGGTCCTAGGAGGGCACCACAAGGTTCTTTGGCCCTTCTGGGTCCCTGCCCCACCTCACGCCCACGTTCTACGGTCTCTTGGGCCGTGCAGGGTAGGGAGTCATGGTATCTGAGCGGTTCTGTCGTGATGCTCAGGATGAACCAGGCCACAGGCTCCATCAGGAGCTATGCTCTGAGCCACAGCAGACACGTGCGTGAACACCCTTCTCTGTCTCTCTCACTCTTATCATATTTCCACAGGCAGAAGGAAGAGTTCCATGGATCACTGTGTGCGGCTAGCTGGGGTCTAGGCTTTGCCAACTAGGTTTAAAGAATTAAAAAAAAAAAAAATTCTCTGCTTTCCCAAACTGTGAAGGGTTATTGATTGTGAGCTCTCTTAGACTATAATGAATTCACATGGACCTAGTAAGAATCCTCGGGGGAAAAAAAAAAAAAGATCCTTCTAATCCATACCACGTGTCCCCATCCTTTGTGTAAGATTCTTTCTCTTCTACCACCATGAATCATTGTGAGACCTTTGCACACTTTTAAAAGAGATGTGGATCTCCTATGGACAGAGAAGAGCCTGGCAGGATACAGTCCAGGATACAGAAAGCGCTTAGCTCAGCTTTCTTCACAGTCCAACTGGATGCCATGATCTTCGTTTTCTGAATGTTGAGCTTTAAGCCAACTTCACTCTCCACTTTCACTTTCATCAAGAGACTTTTTAGTTCCTCTTCACTTTCTGCCATAAGGGTGGTATCATCTGCATATCTGAGGTTATTGATATTTCTCCCAGCAATCTTGATTCCAGCTTGTGCTTCTTCCAGCCCAGCATTTCTCATGATGTACTCTGCATATAAGTTAAATAAGCAGGATGACAATATACAGCCTTGATGGACTCTTTTTCCTATTTGGAACCAGTCTGTTGTTCCATGCTCAGTTCTAACTATTGCTTCCTGACCTGCATATAGGTTTCTCAAGAGGCAGGTCAGGTGGTCTGGTAGTCCCATCTCTTTCAGAATTTTCCACAGTTTATTGTGATCCACAGTGATCCACACAGCTAAGATCATGGCATCTGGTCCCATCACTTCATAGCAGATAGATGGGGAAACAGTGGAAACAGGGTCAGACTTTATTTTGGGGGGGGGGGCCTCCAAAATCACTGCAGATGGTGATTGCAGCCATGAAATTAAGACACTTACTCCTTGGCAGAAAAGTTATGACCAACCTAGATAGTATATTCAAAAGCAGAGACATTACTTTGCCAACAAAGGTCTGTCTAGTCAAGGCTATGGTTTTTCCAGTAGTCATGTATGGATGTGAGAGTTGGACTGTGAAGAAAGCTGAGCGCCGAAGAATTGATGCTTTTGAACTGTGGTGTTGGGAGAAGACTCTTGAGAGTCCCTTGGACTGCAAGGAGATCCAACCAGTCCATTCTGAAGGAGATCAGCCCTGGGATTTCTTTGGGAGGAATGATGCTAAAGCTGAAACTCCAGTACTTTGGCCACCTCATGCGAAGAGTTGACTCACTGGAAAAGACTCTGATGCTGGAAGGAATTGGGGGCAGGAGGAGAAGGGGATGACCGAGGATGAGATGGCTGGATGGCATCACTGACTCGATGGACGTGAGTCTGGGTGAACTCCGGGAGTTGGTGATGGACAGGGAGGCCTGGGTGCAGCGATTCATGGGGTTGCAAAGAGTCGGACATGACTGAGCAACTGAACTGAACTGAACTGATGAAGAGAAAAATCTATTTACTAAGATTTGATGCAAGAATGTGCCTTGAGGCTAAAGTGCAGATTCCCTAGAGATGTTATAGGGACTTGCTTTTACTGTTCAACTTCACTTTGCTTTAAAAATTGTCCACATTTTTGACATTTCAGATGCACCCTCTGACACACATATAGGCATCTTGCTTCACCTTTTTTCAGGGCTTAAATATCCAAAGTCATTCCGGTACACACTCCAGTGAAATCTCTTTATCTGCCTTTTGGGTGAAATACATTTTTTTCTCACAGAATCCTTTTAACCTATTATTTTTCTACTTGTGGTGCCCAAAAGCTGAATACCTACTGGTTGAGAGAGAAATACATGTATTAAAGTTTACAAAGAGAAGAAAACACGACTTTTTGAAAGTCTCAAAAATGGCTTTGAGAGTTTTTTTTTTAAAGAATATTCTTGTTGTTATTGTTAAGGTAAAAATCTAGATTCATCCATGTCCTTGCCCACTAGTTCAATCAATATATTAAGCATGCCAGTCTGTGTGTTGGGCTCCGAGGCAAAGTGGATAAACACACCACGGTGCTGGCACTGGGAAGGGAACATACATGCACTTAGAGGTGAAGGGCATGCAAAACAAATTGTAAAAATTGTCACAAAACTGAAAAAAGAGTACCATGGAAAGCTGTTGGCAGGATGGGCACCACCGCTGACGGGTGCCAACAGCGCCCCATCCTGAGTCTGTGTGCACCCCCCTCCCACCAAGTGTGAGTCACTCAGTCGTGTCCGACTCTTTGCGACCCCGTGGACTGTAACCCACCAGGCTCCTCTGTCCAAGGGATTTCCCAGGTAAGAATACTGGAGTGGGTTGCCATTCCCTTCTCCAGGGGATCTTCCCAATCCAGGGGTCGAACTGGGGTCTCCTTCATTGCAGGCAGATTCTTTACCATCTGAGCCACCTGGGAATTCCCCTTCCTGAATCCAGCCTACCCAAAGACTTGTTAAACGAACCGGAAGTCATGACCTGTGGTCTCTGAGCTTGGACCTAAAGAAACCACCCAGCTTTCATCCTCTTGGAAGCCACTGGCCATGTTGGAAGCTCAGGCTGGACCCCTGGGTGGTGAGAGGTCCTGGGGAAGGAGAGAGACCCCGTGGATGAGAACTGAGCCACCCAACTGACCCCAGGGGATTAAAGAGGGGCCTCTCTTCTCAGTCCTGCCCAATTCCTGAAGCACAAGATCACAGACAGTGAGAGGACTGTGATTTTGACCTCCTGAGTTTTGGGTGGTCTGTTACAGAGTAATGCTGATGATAACCCAGACAAATGTGGAAGGAAAACACAAAAGTCTACCCACTTTGTCTGGGAATGCGTCAGAAGCCAAAACGTACATGGCAACAAAGAATGCCTTATCAAAAGTTACTACTACCAAGCTTCCAGCTCAGGAAAGTGAAAGAAAGAAAGTGAAAGTGAAGTCGCTCTGCCGTGTCTGACTCTTTGTGACCTGTGGACTATTGCCCACCAGGCTCCTCTGTCCATGGGATTCTCCAGGCAAGAATACAGCAGTGGGTTGCCATTTCCTTCTCCAGGGGATCTTCCCGACCTAGGGATCGAACCCGGGTCTCCTGCATTGCAGGCAGATGCTTTACCCTCTGAGCCACCAACTCAGGAAACCAACTGCTGTAAAGTGACAGTGAGCACCACGGTGATGCTCGTCCCATGCCTGGAGCTGTTTTCAGCGCTCTATGCCCATCAACTCATTCAGGCCTCGTGGCACACTCCTGAGTGCAGGGTTACTGTCACATCACCTCCACCCTACTAGTGGGAAAGCAGGCTCAGAGAGGTCAAGGGACTAGCCCAAAGTCACACAGCTAGCAAGTGATGTACCAAGGAGTCAGCGCCAGGCTCGCCAGCACCAGCCTAGGCTTTAGCTGCCGTGTCTCTATCTGCCTAAAACTAGATTTTGGGAAGGAGCCCAGGCTTGGTCACTTAGCCATCAGAGTTCCATTGAGGTGAGGATTCTCTTGATGAAGAATTCTTTGTGAACCATGGATCCAGATGACCACCAAAGCACCTCCCTACTCCCTCCTCACCTCACTGACTTCTAGATGCTGGGTCCCGTGGCAGGCACGGCCTCCCTTCTCTGCCTTGTGGTCCCATCCTACGTCAGTCAGGCTCTCTCCTAAAGCTGCAGGGACCAGTGAGATGGTCAGAGCCTGGGTTTGTCTGTGACCCTTGTGCAGGGCAGGGGTTAAGAGGAGATGTGATTTTTTTTTTTTCATTAATGCACCTAACCAGAAAACAACCCTGCCTAGAATGTAGTCCATAATTTAGTATTTTGAAGTATTACTGAGATTTTTCTAGAAAAAGATACTTTCATATAAAATGTCATTTTAAAGTTGTATTACCTGCTTAAAGTTAATTTTTGTTATTTGGGGATCCCATTAATAGTAGCTCTTATTAAGATTTGAGAAAATTCACACCTGAGGGTTATACTGATTCCATGGCATCAGGTCTGCCCACCCACATGTGTGTTATCTACATTTCATACCCACTACAGACCCTGACTTTATAAAGTTCATGGGGTCCTAGCTATGACAAACCTAGACAGTGTGTTAAAAAGCAAAGACATCACTTTGCTGACAAAGGTCCATATAAGTCACAGAAGAGAAGCAATGTATTTGACATCATAATCTTGAAACAAAAGTTCAGCCTCTTACTGAAATTTTCTTTTTCAGTAAATTTCCAGGTCTCGGGAGCCCTCCCACTGCCAGCACATCAGGGTGAGACGGTGTCCAAAGCATCTGAACGGCTCTGGGAGAAAACCCCCAACCCAACAAAGGGGCTGAGAGAGGGGCTGCTGTGAAAGGAACTGAGTTTAACGGGAAAAATGTGGGCACCAGCCCCATGGGTGGGGCACCAAACCCTGATTTAACCAGCAAACCCGTGGCCTTTGCATCCTGAGCGATCCTACTGGAGGGGAAGACCAGGACCTGGAGGCTTACATCTGCAGAGACAGAATGCTCTTCTGGGAGAAGACAAAGCTAAGGAAGTTTGTGTTGGAAGCTGGAATTGGGACACTTGTGTTCCTTGGCTTACAGCAGCGTCCACAGAATGGTGGTTACATGAACCAAGATCCTGTCAGAGAAGCGAAAGCTGGACGCGAAGCCTGTTCCTTTGAGGTTCACCTCCTACTGAAACAAGCTTTCCTAGTGTGAACAGAGAAGTCGTGTGTCCTGGAGTTGGCAGGAAGCTGTTTATCTGCTCCCGCTGCAGCTGTCTTCAGGGACCAGTGGCAGAAGAGGTCTGACCTTCTGCCTGAACCCAGAGCAAATTTCAGGAGAGGTAGCAGCTGGCTAACAGGTGTCTGTGGAGCCCTGAAGCCACGGGGCTCCCTCCAAAACAGAGATCTGTCCTTTTCACTTGCAGGGCCCATAGTACTTATAATTTATGTTATAGTACTTAGAACTTATAAACCAGAAGGTTTATATCTTCCTATTTCACTGGGGTTGGGGGGGAGGTGCAGCAGAGGATGAGATGGTTAGATAGCATCACCAACTGAATGGACATGAATTTGAGCAAGCACTTCCCAGGCGGCGTGAGTGGTAAAGAACCCGCCTGCCAATGCAGGAGACACAAGGGACGTGGGTTCAATCCCTGGGTCAGGAAGATGCCCTGGAAGAGGAAATGGCACCCCACTCCAGTGCTCTTGCTGGAAAATCCCATGGACAGAGGAGCCTGGTGGGCTACAGTCTGTGAGGTCTCAGAGTCTGACATGACGTAGAGACTGAATAGCAACAATGATTTACTGGACCTAAAAGCTCTCTTTTTTCTAGTTTGTGCTCTTAAATGCGTCACTATTTCCCAAGGTGATGTCTAGCTATGGAACGTTCAGAATATTCCCTCCTCGGTTCTCGTGGCTGCCTCTCCACACCTGATCACCGCTCCAAGTGAGCTGCTCCCGTGGGAAAAATGTCCCTGCCGTGGCAGGAAATGGAGAAACACAGGGTGAGGTCAACATTCACCAAAAAGAATGGCAACGTTTCCCTTAAATTCCAGCATTTTGGCCCATTTCTTCACATCTTCAAATTTAAGAATTTTGTAGACATTGGCACAGACGGAACCATGCCCTTAATTAAAAGTTTTGAGCTTGGCCTTAAGTTGGACGGTTGATGAGTTTAGAGGCTCTTCTCTCTGAAAATGAAACAGATGCCGTTCACACAGCCGGATGCAGTTCCTGCTTGAAGCTGGCAGACTGCTGGCTTCGTTGCCATGGGGGCAGTTTCCACAAGACATCATGAGTTTCCATAAGACACATCAGCTTAGCGAGGCTCTGGAAGAGAACCAACAGCCGAGAGGTACTGAGCCGTTAGAAGAAGAGGACGCTTATGCTTTGTGTTTGCTTCTAGGCAGTTGCTAAAAATTACATGTTGTGCAGACACGGAGGACAGGCAGGTGGCTGCCAAGGGGGAGGCAAGGCTTGGGAGATGGGGATGCAAACTCTTACATACAGGGCGGATAAACAACGAGGTCCTCCTGTACAGCACAGGGAACTGTATTCAGTATCCTGAGATAAACCGTGATTGAAAAGAGTACTAGGAAAAAACATATATATGCATATACACACATATATATATAACTGAGGTTGTATATATGTCAGGTTAGATCATACATATATCATATATGAGGCTATATATATGTCAGCATCACTGACTCAATGGACTCATATTTGAGCAAACGCTTCTCAGTTGGTGCTAGTGGTAAAGAACCCGCCTGCCAATGCAGGAGACATAAGAGACTTGGGTTCAATCCCCGGGTCAGGAAGGTCCCCTGGAGGAGGGAATGGTATCCCACTCCATTATTCTTGCCTGGAGAATCCCATGGACAGAGGAGCCTGGAGGGTTGCAGTCCAAGGGGTCACAAAGAGTCAGACTCGGCTGAGGCAACAGAGCTCGCACATGAAGAACTGAATCACTTTGCTGAACAGCAGTGATTAACACAACATTGTAAATCAACTGTGCTTTAAGAATTATGTGTTGTGTTCAACAAACATGTCTGTGGGCTCCCTGTGTGCCCGGCATTCATCTGAGCACTTTACAAATGCTAACTTGGTTCTTGAATCACCCACGAGGCAGGCACTATGATTATCTCCGTTCTAGAAGAGGAAACCCAGACACACAGAAGCTGGAACCCGTGCCCAAGACCTCAGAGCGCCTGAGGCATCCAGCCAGCAGTGGGGCCCAGAGGCAGGCCCCCCCCTCCCCGCACCAGGAGGCCGGCTGCAAACAGGCCTGCTTGGCCCCTCGAAACACCAGCTTACGGGAAAGGCTCCCGAGAGAATGACAGTCGGTGCTGAGCACAGATAAGCCCTGCCGGGCTGCTAAGTTACGGACCATTAGCTGTGGCTTCCTAGTCGGCCTCCTGGGGGCTGCCGCCTGAAGAGAGGTGTCAGTGACCAGTGAGACCAGCGGCCGAGAGAGTGAGTCTCGGGGAGAGAAACCGCAGGAGCCCATCTATTTCTGGAGTAAAAGAAGGGAGAAGAATGGGCCAGGGAGGGCAGGGAGGGCAGGGAGGGCCGGCTGCGTTGCCTTCTGAGTCCTCAGCTGAGAAGGTTTGCATAGCGGTTTTCACTGTCGCGTTGGCTGTTATTTCTCTGTCATTTGACATCATTCTTCCTTGAAAGGGGAACAGAGTCTGCACTGGGGGCCTCGGTTAAGCTCTCATCACGTCTTCCTCATCTGGTGCACGCTCCCTGCCTCACAGACGATGGTGCTTCCTGGGCTTTTCTGAAGCAGAGGTGTCCTGATGGAAGTGTGCTGAATCGAGCTACGTGCAGGCTTGCCAGGGACCAGGGCCTTCTGGGAACAAGGCACCTTCAGTGATGAATCCAGCGAAGTTCTGAGCAAACTGGGTGGGCTCCAAACTGTGCTCATACCCACCTCTTTGCCAACAGAACAGGATTTAAGCCATTAATCTTACCTAAACTTAGCCTGCTTGCGACAAGTACTTGATGTTTGTGAGTTGCCTGGTTCACACAGAGGAAAGAGCCATTGGAGGGAACCCCCAGCCAACCCTGGAGTCAGGCCAGACCCAGCCAGCTTGTGGTGACTTTTAATGCTCTGTTTCTCTTATACACATCTAGATGTGTATAAGAGACAGGCTCTAGTCCACAGCCTCCTTATGTCATAGCACGCCCCGCTCTGTAGCTGAACATGGGGCACTGAGTAGATGATGCTTCCCTGGTGGCTCACATGGTAAAGTGTCTGTCTGCAGTGCTGGAGACCTGGGTTCGATCCCTGGGTTGGGAAGATCCCCTGGAAAAAGAAATGGCAACTCACTCCGGTACCCTTGCCTGGAAAATCCCATGGGCGCAGGATCCTGGTAGCCTACAGTCCACGGGGTCGCAAAGAGTCGGACACGACTGAGCAACTTCACTTCACTTTTGGAAAGAGCATTTTCACCTTTGGCTTCTGACCCCTGACACCAGCCTTCGCTAACTCACCTGTCAATCCAATCATTCCCCCCATGAATAGAGCAAAGGGCACATTTGCTGCCCTGCTCTGAGACTCCTGTGTGATAGAAATACCAGAAGTGACTTGGACTAACATTCAGACAGATGCTTATAAAATAATAGAAGAGTCCAGTGGCTATTATCATCACTCACGTTTTGGGCTATTTTCTTTCTGAAATGTTTGCAAAGAGTTAGGAGATTTGGAACATCATACTTGGCATTTGAAGTCTTTAAGCTTCAGTATGCTGCTGCTAAGTCGCTGCAGTTGTGTCCGACTCTGTGCGACCCCATAGACGGCAGCCCTCCAGGCTCCCCCGTCCCTGGGATTCTCCAGGCAAGAACGCCGGAGTGGGTTGCCATTTCCTTCTCAAACGCATGAAAGTGAAAAGTGAAAGTGAAGTCGCTTAGTCGTGTCCGACTCTTAGCGACCCCATGGACTGCAGCCCACCAGGCTCCTCCGTCCATGGAATTTTCCAGGCAAGAGTACTGTAGTGGGGTGCCATCGCCTTCTCTGAAGCTTCAGTATCGTATACAATTTTTTTATGTTACATTGTGGTATAACTGACAGGTCATCAACTTAATAGTATTAAGTCGATTATTTTAAATGCAATTATATTAATATATTGCATTAATTATATTAAAAATAATGCAATACTTTAATGTTTATATGAATTCATGAAACCATCACTGCAATTAAGGTAACGAAAATAGCCATTACCCTAAAAAGATCCCCATGGCCTGTTGAAATCTTCCTTACCACCACTCTCCTTCCCCAGGCAACTGCTGATCTGCTCTCAATCATTTAATTTGTTTGCAGTTTTGAGCTATTATATTGAGCTGTTAGAAATAAAGCTGCTATGAACATTTTATGTACAAGGTTTTGTATGGACATACCGCTTTTACTTCTCCTGAGTAATTGTCTAGGAGTGGAATTGCTGGGTCAAGTTGTAGGTATACATTTAACTACAACTTCTGAAAAGGTTGTATCAGTTTACATTCCTCCCTGCAGTGGATAAACATTCCAGATCCTCCGTGTATTTGCCAATACTTAGTACGGTTAGTCTTTTTAATTTTTGTCGGTCTAATAGGTATGTGCTTCCCTGGTGGCTCAGACAGTAAAGAATCTGCCTGCAATGCAAGAGACTTGGGTTCAATCCCTGGGTCAGGAAGATCCCCTGGAGGAGGAAATGGCAACCCACTCCTGTATTCTTGCCTGGAGAATCCCATGGACAGAGGAGCCTAGTGGGCTATAGTCCATGGGGTTGTAAAGAGTTGGACACGATTAAGCAACAAACACTAATAGATGTGCAAGCTGTATCTCACTATAGTTTTATTTTTCATTTTCTTAAAGATTAATGATGTTGAACATCTTTTCTTGTGCTTATTTGCCATTCATATCTCTTCTTTGGTGAAGTGTCTTTCGAGGCTTTTGCCCATTTTTATTGGGCTGTTCTTATTTTGACTTTTAAGGGCTCTTTATATATTTTGGAAACAAGTGCAATGTCAAATGTATGCTTGCAAAGACTTTCTCTATGTACGTGGCAGATTATCTTTAAATTTTCTTAAGAGTTTTTGTTGAAATGCAAAAGTTCTGATAAAATCTAATCTACCAATTTGTGCTTTTAGGTACTGTGCTATAGGTATTGTGAATAAGAAACCATAGCCTAACCCAAGGTTACAAATATTTGTCTTCTGTGTTCCTTCTAGAAGTTTTATAGCTTTTTATAAAAATTAAAAAAAAAAAAACTTTTATAAAAAAACTTTTTAGATTTTTACATTGAAGTTTACAATCTGAGTTACATCATATACAGTGTGTGAAACATAAACCAAAGATTTCTTCCCCAATAAGAATATCCAATTATTCCACCAAAATTTGTAGAAAAGACTACCTTTCCCCCACTGAATTGCCATTGCACATTTTTCAAAATCAGTTGTCCAAATATGAGAGTCAGTTTCCAGATGATCTATTCTCTATTCCTCTGTTCTGCATATCTCCCAATACCACAGTCTTGATTATTGTTTCTTATCATTTCCTTATAATGTCTTGAAGTTCAGTTCAGTTCAGTTCAGTCGCTCAGTCGTGTCCGACTCTTTGCGACCCCATGAACCGCAGCACGCCAGGCCTCCCTGTTCATCACCATCTCTCAGAGATCACTCAGACTCACATCCATCGAGTCAGTGATGCCATCCAGCCATCTCATCCTCGGTCGTCCCCTTCTCCTCCTGCCCCCAATCCCTCCCAGCATCAGAGTCTTTTCCAATGAGTCAATTCTTCGCATGAGGTGGCCAAAGTACTGGAGTTAGAGGGTGTATATATTCAACTTTGCTTTTTTTCCCAAAGAATTTTAGGCATTTCAGGTCATTTGAATTTCCATATGAATTCTAGAGTCAGCTTGTGGATTTCTATGAAAAAAGTCCTGATGAGATTTCATTGAAATTGCATTGATCAAATTGGGGAGAACTGATGCCTTTAACTATGTTGAGTCTTCTGACCTGTGAACACAGTATATTCTCCCCTTTCATTCTGTCTTTAAAATGTTTTTAAATGAAGCAATGCTTGGCAGTCTTTAGTGCACCAATCTTTGACATCTTTTGTCAGATTTATCCTTAACTCTGTTATATTTGGGGGCTTCCCAGCTGACTCAGTGGCAAAGAATCTGCCTGCCAGGCAGGAGATACAAGCTTGACCTCTGGGTCAGGAAGAGCCTCTGGAGGAGGAAATGGCAACCCACTCCAGTATTCTTGCCTGAGACATCCCATGGACAGAGGAGCCTGGCAGGCCACAGTCCAGAGGGTCGCAGAAAAGTCAGACACGACTGATTAAGTTGCTGTTTAGCAACTAAAGACACTAAACAGCAACAATAGCAGCATATTATATCTGAGTGAAATTGTAAATGATTTTTAAAATTAATTTCAGCTTCCAATTATTCATTTCTATTATGTAGAAATACAGTTGAATCTTGTATGTATTCATTTGTATCTTTGCAGACTTGCTAAATTCACTTATTACATCTGGTAGCTTTTTTGTAGATTCCATTTTTCCATATACATCATTCTTTCCAATCTGGATGCTTTCTATTTTTCTTGCCTTATTACCCTGGCTAGAATAATGTTGAATGGAAGTGATGTCAGTGGACATAGTTGTCTTGTTCCTGATCCTTAGGGAGAAAGCGTTCAGTTTTTCACCATGAAGTTTGAGATTATCTGTACATATTTCCTAGATACCCTGTCAAGTCTGAGAAAGTTCTTTTTTACCCCTAGTTTGTTGAGAGTTTTTATCGTGAATAGATGTGATTTTTTTCTAATGTATTTTTCAGCGTTTAATCAGAGTATCATATGATTTTTGTTTATAATTGTGTAATATGGTGAAATGAATGGAAAGATTTTTGAATGTCAAACCAATCTTGCATTCTTGGGATAAAACACACTTGGTCATAAGGGCCATGATCCTTTTTATGTTTTGTTTATATATTACCAGACTTGATTTGCTAAAGTTTTGTTGAATGTTTTTGCAGTTATGTTCATGAAGGTTATTGATTTATAAGTTTCTTTTTTTGTGATGTCTTTATCTGGTTTTATTACCAGCATACTGTTAGCCTGATAGAACTAGTTTAAAGGTATTGTTTTCCTTAAAATTTTCTGGAAGAGTTTGTAAAGAGCTAATATTATTTCCTCCTTAAATTTTGATATGATTTACCAGTGAAGCAACCAGGGTCTGGAGTTTTTCTTGTGAGGAAGTTTTGAACTAAAATTTTGATTTATTTAAAAAGCATAGGGTGTTTCAGGTTATTTCTTTGGCAGTTTGTATCTTTAAAGGGTTTTTTTTACTTCATCTAAGTTGTCAAATATATTAGCATAAAGTTATTTATAATATATCCTAATATTTCCAGAAACCACCTCTCTAATTCCTGATACAGTAATTTGTGTCACCTCTTTCTCTCATTCTGTCTGTCTGTCTCTCTCTTTCTCTCTCTCTCTCTATATATATATATACATTTTTTTTCTTATCAGGCCACCTATAGCTTCATCAGTTTTATTGTGATATCTCTCTTCTGTGGAACTTCTAATGAAGATCAAAAATCATGGGAAAACTATTCTTTATACAACCTCTAAAAAGAAAACTAACTAATAAACAAAACCTCAAAGATAGTTGACAAGCCTTCGGACCAATTCTGGATGCATCTTTTACACTTATAACTGTGAATCAAACCCACTCTGTGTATAACCGATGTCACATCTCATAACAGAAGTTATTGGATCATATAATTCTGAAATTAGGGGACATAACTGTCAGTAATTTTCTTTACATACAAGGATTGTCTCCAAATGGAAAAAAACAGAAAGTTAAATCTTACCCCTGAAGGAATGGTAAAAACTAGAGCATGCTAAAGAAGAATGAAAATGTTTCCTAATTTCATAAGGACCCCAGACACCACCAGCCTTGCTGCTGTGGACAGTGGCAAGTTCCCTCTCTGAAACAAACCAGAGAGGGGTCAGGTTACAGCCGCTCAGCCAGCCTCACTGCAGAGACCAAGAGCCTTTCAGTGGGAATAAGCCGTTTGCCATTAGGAAGACCAAGGAAGGAAGGGGCCGGGAAACTGGAAATTAAGAGGATCGGTGTTGAGAGCAGTGACAGGAAGCACAGAGAAGCAATGACTCTCGGTTCTCTGAGAACACTGATCGTGTTGCTGGCAACGAGATCCAGACCTCCAGTCTAACCCATTCTAGTTTCCTTTGTTGTTAGAAGTTAGACATGTAAACACAGTGTCTCTAAGGGTGTTTTAACTGCTCATAACATTTGTTTGCTTTAATGAGGCACAGGGACCCAGCCAGCTTCCAACTCAGTCTTTTGCAGACCATGATTTTCATACCACTGATCTGGATCATTCATTTCAACTCCAGATGGAAAAGAAAAGATCAAACAGTGGTTGGGACCACAGGGAAGCCCTCAGCTGAGGGCAGGGGCCTTATTCCAGTGGGAAGACGCTTCTTGTTACCCTGTTGTTTAACAATATCCAAGACAACCTTCCTTCCCTGCCCTGCAGGAGGCATCTTGGACTGGATGCTTGTAGAGGCCAGTTCTAGATAGACATGGAGCAGGGCTCTGGAAAGATGCTTTACCTTTAAATTCTAAAAAAAAATAAAAGCGTTAAGTGATGGGAACATTAAAATAATCACAAGGAATAAAAAAGATTGTTTGGACCTTGGATACCAGTGGGGAAGGGGAGTGGGATGGATTGGGAGGTTGGGATTGAGGTGTGTACGCTCTTGATACTGTGTATAAAATAGATTAACTAGTGAGAACCTACTGCAAAGCACAGGGAGCTCTACTCAGGGCTCTGTGACCTAAATGGGAAGGAAATCCAAAACAGAGGGGATGTGTGTGGAAGGGGAGCTGGTGCATTTTGCTGTACGGCAGAAACTAACGCGACATTGTACAGCACCTATGAAAGTGAAAGTGTCCGTCGCTCCTTGCAGACTTTGGGAAGTCTGGAGCCCGCCAGGCTCCTCTCGCCATGGGATTCTCCAGGCAAGAAGCGGGCAGCCATTCCCTCTTCCAGGGGGATCTTCCCGACCCAGGGATCAAACCCAGGTCTCCCACATTGCAGGCAGATTCTTCACCGTCTGGGCCACCAGGGAAACTCTATATTCCAAAAAAGCAACTTCATGCCAATAAAAACTAATATTTTTAAACAGGCTATTTGGAGTAGATGTTTTTAAATTACATACCTCCTAGAAAAGTCTCTTTATCTGCATAGCACCTGGAAGATCTACTGGCTCCAGCAGGGTGGTTTTCCATTTGCAGCTGCTTACGTCGGTTGCTGTATATGGGAACCTTCTGAAATGTTCCAGATTCACCATGCCAGGACTCATTGGTCTCCCCTGTCCTGCTTTTGTTCCTAAATGTCTGTGTGTGCAAAAGTGGTTCAACCCAGAGGCTGAAGCATATCAAGGCACCAGTAAAGGCACCACCGAAGGTTCTCAGCAGAGGGGGCTTTCCAGCAATTCCAGGGGTCACACAGCTCTTTAGGGGCAAAGATGGGGTTGCCTAGACAAGATGCCTCGTGTCTGTTGCAGAACTCTTTCCCACCTATCCTGCTCTCTGAGTCACTGTTTTTCCAAACTAGGTCGGGTCTCTAGGGCACAGCCTCCCACCCCACCCTCTGCATGGCATAGAGGCGGAGCTGAGCGCACAGTGCCCTCACCCAGGCGGAGCCAGCGTCGCGCTCCCACAGTTCTGCCTCTCTGCCTGCCCTCAAGCAGCCTGCTCCACTCCTAGTTGTCCCTCTTCTGTTCCTCCCATCCTGGGATGGTTCAGAGAACAGAAGCCTGGACTGTCTGAGTTCATGACACAAGGGCAAACACCCCTACATGGAGTCCACATGGGCCCGTCAGCGCACACACGCAGGGGAGCACACCGCTACCAGCGCAGGATCTATCCATGAGCCAGGACCCGCTCGGCCTTTCCAACGGATGCGATTCACCCAGCACACCACAGACGGGCTATCCCGGCCCATGTCTGTATTCTGAGCCCTGTAGCTGGGGTCCACGTGGACCCATTAGCGCACACACACACACACACACACACACACACTCTCACACACAGGGGAGCACACCGCTACCAGCGCAGGATCTATCCATGAGCCAGGACCTACTCGGCCATTCCAACGGTCACGATTCACCCGGCACATCACAGGTGGCCTGTCCTTGCCCATCTCTGTATTCTACGCCCTGTAGCGGGGGTGCCTCCAGCATTAGGGACAGGACAGGGTAGGGGGAGGGCCTGGAGGTAGGCTGGTCTGAACCAGGACTCAGTGAGAAGAGGGGCTGCCGACAGGGCACCCTCAGTACACATGGCGTCCTTGGGGAAGGAGTAGAAGCTTCCCCGAACAGGTGTGGATTACACATCTCCAAGGATAAGTGAGGAAAAGGCTGCCAGGGACTGGGGCTTGGTAGAGCTTGTGGGAGACCTGGGGTGGGGGGCTTCAGCCCACAGGTGCCCCACACCAGGGCACCCTCGTGTGCAGTGGAATCTGCCCAAGAACAGGCAGACTCCTCCAGGGACACAGTCTCCCTCCCCTTCATTTTCCCCTGGAACATGGGGTAAGAGAAGAAAAGCCAAACAAATCAGTGAAAGAAAAACTCATTAAAGCAAGAGGGATACCAAGGCAATGATTTAAAAGATAACAACCCGGTTTTTCCCAAACATGGGACAAGGTTCCCACCTCTTTTACACAAGCGATCCCTGATCTGCGAGTCGAGACAAGGCTCCAGGAATCAGCACTGCTCAGTCACTACATCTGTGGACAAGGAAACACGGGGCCGTGTGTTTTAGAGGACCCTAGAAGCGCTGCTTTATAGTTTGAGGTTCCCTGAAGTCCTGGGGTTGCCATTCTTACGCCCGGGAAAGCCATTAGGTAGATTCATCCTCTTCTCTACTCTGACAGGGAGGAGTTTGCCTCTGCTCACAAAACCATCCGTCCTCTCTGCCGCAGGACAGTTCATCAGCGGTTTTGGGCTTTCTCTCCCTCTCGCCCCTGCGTCGCACACGTGTCTTCACCTTTCCCGGTGAAGATGTCCTCCTCTGGTGAATTTCCCAGCAGTGGCCGAGGTGAGCCTCGTCCATTTGGACTTGAGCTCCAGGCTTTGCTTCCCCGGGTCCCAGTCAGCCAGCAGCCAGCAAGACAGTCTAGGGAACAGGGCAATGGAAATTCAGCTGATGGGTGGCGGAGCTCCAATATAAATTTCCCTTTTCTCACCACAATTTTATAGAACTTTGCAAAGATGCACATCAGCACTCTTGCAAGTCCAGCTTGAAAAGAATCAAGCACATCAAAGCTCTAAACTTTTATGCTGCTATTTTTAATGATTTGATCAATTACCCGACACATGACGTTCCTGTAACCCTATCCTAGGCCATCATGGCGAGTTCCATCGCCAGGGTTTCAGGAATGTCTGTGCCACGTCAGCCAGAATTTTATGTAACCCACTTCCTGCTCAGGGATTTGCTTGGTATTAATATATTTCCTCCTGGATTCTCAGATACTGACCTTTTCCTTCTATCTTAAGGTCTCATTCTTTTTTTTTTTTTTTTTTAGTATATGAGGGAACACTTGAGTTCTGACTATACAAAACATTTCCATAAAACATCTCTCCAGCCTCTGACTGTAAACAAATCTCCAGCAGAGAGGGCGGGCTCACCCAGGCAGACTTCAGTTCTATGGGATAGGACTAAAGTGAGACAGTGTTATGAACAAAGTGACAGCCCTACCTAAATTCTAGCGAATTCCAAAAATATTTTATAGGCTGTTGATCTCATTCTGCCCTCATCAGTAAAGGACGCTTACTCTTCAGTTATTTAACTTTTTTCTTCTTCTCAGACAAAGCTCTGAGCTCTCAAGTGGGAAAATCAAGTTCATGGACTTGCCGTGACACTTCAAAGTGAATCAAATAGTGAATGGCTAGAACACATTTCAGAGTTGATGTTGTAAGTGTCCTTAACTTATGCTTCCTCACTTCTGTGTCAGAACGAAAACTTGGCAAGAGGAATTATTTTGATTTAGAGGTATGATTGGTCTTATACAGTAGGAGCTCTCGGAGGGCAAAACTGATGTGTACTTCTGTTTTTCTGGTCATCTCAAAAAGTTCTTGTCACTGAATGGAACCTGGAGAAGGCTGGACAGTCTTGGGGGCCTTGGGAGGTCATAGTATTCCTTGCCCTTGGTCTAGACTTGTACCCACCTCCCACCTGTCTGTCACGGAACCACCTGCTCATCTTTCAAGACCTACTTCTTTCCAAGAAGTCTTCAGGCTGAGCCTGTTCCACCCCCTCCCACCCCCATCACAGTAGAATTGATCATACTGTCCACCGATCCTGTACAATCCTGATACCATTGCACACCGAGCACTTCATCGCACTTAACAGCTTTCCACGTGGGTGTCCGTTTCTTGATCAGGGATTCCCTATCTCTGTGTTATTGCCAGTGTGGGCCAGACGACGCTTTGCTGTGGGGCTGTCCTGTGTCATGTGGGAGATTTAGCATCATCCCTGGCCTCTAGCCACTAGATGATGCCACCAGCATCTCCCCCACCCCCACCTCCCCAGTAGAGACAACCAAAACCATGTCAGACAAATGTCCCTTAGGAGGCAACACTACCCCAGCTGAGAACCACTATCTGGCCTCCGAGATCAGAGGGTGATGACAGCGTTTTGTTTACTTTTAAATCCCCAACACCTAGCACAGTCCCTCTTGTAAAGAGTGCATTTAGTAAGTATTTATTGAATTTTGAGCCTCCAGTGAATTAAAGAATGTTAACAAAGTATTAACATTCAGTGCATGTTATTATTTACTCATCTATTATCTGGGACTATTGCCTGATCTCAGCTACAGGTAGTGATGGTGATATCCAGTTCCTGACCTAAAGGTAAGGATTCACTGTGAGGTGTAAGTGCCCAGCACCTCTGCTGGGCAGTATTTGCTGACTCTGAACTTCAGATGACCTCTGAGTTGGGTCATGATCTTTGAAACTTTGGCTGAAACTCTGGCCTTCTGCCCCCAGGTTTGTCCCAGGGCCCTGATGATCCTGCCTTCTGGACCCTGTTTTAGATGTTAAGATGTTAGTTCCTCAAGCTTGCTTCTGATTTCTGAAGCAAGGCCTGGCTCTCAACCTCCAGACCACTCACCTACCCTGACTTCTGGAAAGGATGGGCCCCTCACCTGTTGTTAACCTGAACCAAGACCTGTTTTTTCTCATCTCAGTCACACATGTTGAGTTAGCCCATGTCCTGGAGTGACTGGCTTTATCATTTGGGGGGCCCTATGATTAGGTTATTTGAAAACTGTATAAATCCTGCAAGACCTTACACCTTCATCTTGGTTCTATGTGTACCACAGTAGAGAAGGTCAGTGGAAAAGTAACCAGTTCCATTTAACCATGTAAAATCACATGGTATTTTTAGTCTCTGACTGCTTTAGTGTGCGAACATTGTTCATGACGGAATTCAATATGTAATAAATAATCAAAAGCGGGTTTCCTTCAGACAAAGGATAATGTAAGAAAGACGGTGAGTTTGGCTCAAAGCTTGGGCAAGATCAGTCTCCTCAGGACATCTGTTGCCCGCATCAAGCTGCAAACATGACAAAATGGTTTCTACTTAGAGGAGTTACTATTTACTGTGCTCATTTGCTCAGTTGTGTCTAACTCTTTGAGGCGGCATGGACTGTAGTCTGTCAGGCCCCTCTGTCCATGGGATTCTCCAGGCAAGAATACTGGAATTGGTTGCCACTTCTACTTTGGCCATCTGATGCAAAAAGCCAACTCATTGAAAAAGACCCTGATGCTGGGAAAGATCAAAGGCTGGAAGAGAAGGGGGCGACACAGGATGAGATGGTTAGTTAGCTTCATTGACTCAATGGACATGAATTTGAGCAAACTCCAGGAGCTAGTGAAGGGCAGGGACGCCTGGTGTGCTGCAGTCCATGGGGTCACAAAGAGTCGGATATGACTTAGTGACTGAACAACAACTCAGAGGAGTAAACTTTAATAAAAGTTTATGCAGTTTATATTTCTGTCCACTTTGCAAATTCCACTTCTAATTCTCTTTCTTCCTCCCCCTAATAATCATAACAACATAGATCCTGTAAGAAGGAGTATAATGTTAGCAGAGATCAGAAATCTCACTTGTGAAAGGACTGTGACCCCCCCATAGCATTTCAGAAACCCAACTGCTCATCTATTCGTTCCCCAAACTCTCCATTCACTCTTTCACTTATTTACCTATTCATTTCTTTGCTCATTCAACAGATTGAGTAGCCATGATGTGCCTGGTGCTGTGCTAACAGCTTTCAATAGTGAGTGAGTCTCTGCTCTTGTAGAGCTTGGATTGAGTGAAGAAGACAGAAAATAACACATAATCCTTCAAATAAATGTATAGTCAGCACTGCAGCTGATACTATAATAAAGTAGAGGAAGGCTTCCCCGAGGAAGAGATGCTGAAAATTTTCTTTAAAAACCTGTAAAATCTGCCCATAACACCCCCAGCCATCAAGACCTAAGAAACTCTAGACCCCAGAATGCAGGAGACAAAGCACCAGATACCTGTTCTGCTACCAGTAGAAAATAAAGACCCTGCTTCTCATTTATAACTTTCATTTAACTCTTATATATTGTTGTTGTTGTTTAGTCTCTAAGTTGTGTTCCACTCTTTGCAACCGCATGGTCTCCTCTGTCCATGGAAATCTCCAGGCAAGAATACTGGAGTGGGTTGCCATTTCCTTCTCCAGGGGATCTTCTCTATCCTGAGATCAAATCCAAGTCTCCTGCATTGGCAGGGGGCTTCTTTACCACTGAGCCACCAGGAGAGCCCTCTCTTACATATAGCAGCTTTAAAGAAGTGGTAGCCAAATGGCATGTTTCAGAGGCTCTAATTCTGACCATGTTGTCTCAATACATGCAGGATCCAATGAGTCTGTATTTAGGATAAAAGCAGCTTTTGGAAAGGCTTTTTAATGTGTGTTGAACTGATGTCAAGGAGAAAATGTCAAAATACTAAAAATAGACTGAAGTTGAAAGTCTGGCCTCCAAGTCCACAAAAAGTTTATTCATTTCTCTCATTTTACATACACAGAGGTGATCTCACGCTGCCACTGTGGAGGAGAGAACAAAGTCATAGGAAAACAATCAGATGGCTTGCACAGAAATTCCCAAACAGGACATCATGAGTGATGAGTGGCCCTAAACTGCCCAAAAGATTGACCATCTGCTCCATCTCCTCAGATTTTCCCTCGGTATAAATAATTTCCAGAGTTTGTTATTTTTATCAATACCATCCCAACTGTACTGAATCAGATCTAGCTGATTTACACTCATTGACATGTGTAGAATGGAAGAGTATCTAAAGAATCTCTTGTCTCAGTTCAGTTCAGTCGCTCAGTCGTGTCTGACTCTTTGCGACCCCATGAACCACAGCACGCCAGGCCTCCCTGTCCATCATCAACTCCCAGAGTTTACCTTGTCTAGGAATCTTCAAAATGTGTTCCTCAAATCACTAAGGTTCTTTGCACTATTTCGAGGGGCTTCCAGGAGTTTGAGGTGAGGGCTGAAGAGGAGATAACAGAGGTCAGGGCCCAGTCTTCATGCCTCAGCTTCAACCAGAGATGTTACATCTGTATGTATTATTTATATTGCCTGTGGTGTGCTCAGTCCAGTCCGACTCTGCAACCCCATGGACTATAGCCTGCCAGGTTCGCCTCTGTCCATGGAATCTTCCAAGCGAGAATACTGGAGAGGGTTGCCAATACCTTCTCCAGGGGAGCTTCCCAACCCAGGGATCGAGCCCGCATCTTTTGTGTCTCCTGCATTGATAGGTGGATTTTTTTTTTACCACTGTGCCTCCTGGGATGCTGCATTCAGATCATTTTGGCAAAGCTGCTGTAAAAGCATTATACTGGACTTCTCTGGTGGTCCGGTGGTTAAGAATCTGCCTGCCGATGCAGGGGACCTGGGTCCCTTCCCTGGTCCGGGAAGATCCCACATGCAGTGGAACGACTAAGGCCTTGTGCCACGGGCTTAGCTGTGCCACTATGGAGCCTACGCACCTAGAGCCGTGACCCGCAGCCAGAGAAGCCACCGCACTGAGGAGCCAGTGCACTGCAACTTGAGAGTAGCTCCCCCTTGTCAAAACCAGAGAAAAACCAGCCCAGCAATGAAGACCGAGTGCGGTCAAAAGCAGTTATACTTCCCGACTCAGTCATGAGGCTCAAATGCACTGAAGGGCTGAGAGTTCCCGAAGATCACATAATTGAATAGTGGTAAAGTACAGTGGAAACTTCTTCTCTAGGTCTCAATATAGTTTGCAGAATTTTGAAATTTCCATCTCGGTTTCAGATTTCAAAACTCTCTGATTAATCTCTCAAACGTTTCTTTGCAATACTGTATAAAGTCATGCTGTGAACTGTCTGGGACAAATTCAGTAAAAGCTCATGTTGTTTTAATTCATTCTCAAACAACAAATCCAAGCTACTTTATTTTCATAAGCAAAAAGCTTTCAGGCACAAACCCAAATGAAATTCTCCAATTTGGAGCTCAACTGAGCACTTATATAATTTATTCCAGGGAGAGATAAGAGGCTTAGCTTACATACCAATATGTATAAGTTGATAATGCCTGACAGAAATATCTTGATGTCATCACTGGCCACAGAGATAATGCAGCAATGATTTGTACTGTCTGCCATGGACATGGAGGAAAGTGTGGTATCTCTGCTTTATCTTCGTCATGCCTGGCTCCTCTGATTACTATGCTTTGGCTTACAAATTGTTTTGGAGTTGTTCTTTTCCCAATTAGATGATGAATTTTCAAATTTAGGGACCGTGACTGAAATGCCTAGCAAATTGTTACATGTAAATGTTCAGTTCAGTTCAGTCGCTCAGTCATGTCCAACTCCTTGTGACCCATGAATCACAGCACGCCCACCAGGCCTCCCTGTCCATCACCAACTCCCGGAGTCCACCCAAACCCATGTCTATCGAGTCAGTGATGCCATCTCATCCTCCGTCGTCCCCTTCTCCTCCTGCCCCCAGTCCTTCCCAGCATCAGGGTCCTTTCCAATGAGTCAACTCTTCACATGAGGTGGCCAAAGTATTGGAGTTTCAGCTTCAACATCAGTCCCTCCAATGAACACCCAGGACTGATCTCCCTTAGGCTGGACTAGTTGGATCTCCTTGCAGTCCAAGGTAGGAGTTAATAAATATTACTGTGTGATGGAATTGAGCTGAGTTGAACTGAATAAAATCAAATTGAACCAATTGAATTAAATGGTTTATCTCACCATCAAAATAAATACTCAGTGGGGAACATACCTCTACTCAGAGGCCAAAAATATTTTCAGTGATATTTTAAAATATTCTAGATTTCATTTTCTTCACATGAGGTGGCCAAAGTATTGGAGTTTCAGCTTCAACATCAGTCCCTCCAATGAACACCCAGGACTGATCTCCCTTAGGCTGGACTAGTTGGATCTCCTTGCAGTCCAAGGTAGGAGTTAATAAATATTACTGTGTGATGGAATTGAGCTGAGTTGAACTGAATAAAATCAAATTGAACCAATTGAATTAAATGGTTTATCTCACCATCAAAATAAATACTCAGTGGGGAACATACCTCTACTCAGAGGCCAAAAATATTTTCAGTGATATTTTAAAATATTCTAGATTTCATTTGAGACTCTTTCTCAACAAGTTAATTTAAACTGACTCAGGGTTTCCTATTTTATTTTAGCTGTCCGGTATCAAAGCATGCAATTACTCACTCCGTCTTGTCTGACTCTTTGCGACCCCACCGACTGTAGCCTGTCAGGCTCCATTGTCCATGGGATTCTCCATACAAGAATGCTGGAATGGGTAGCCATCCCTTCTCTAGGGGATCATCCCAACCCAGGGATCAAACCTGGCTCTCCTGCATTGCAGCCAGATTCTTTACCATCTGAGCCACCAGGAGTCTTGGAAGAAAATTAAATCTCAACACAACTAAATGTATCCTGTAATTGTGCTGTCTTTGGCTGCTGAGTTATCAGTAGCCATGAAAAATGGGGCCATAGATAATGGAGATCATGGGAAATTGATTTGTGAATGTTTCTAAAGAAATGTTGGAAACAGGAATGAATTAGATCACAGAAAGGAACCAAGTCCACAGAAACTGCCAACCTCATGAGACTGGGATGCTGTCTTTCCACCATATTGTTTCCGGGTTAACTGTCCTTCCCAAGGACCTTTGTGCTCAGCTCTCAATAGCAAACCATGCACAGTGCAAAGCTCAAATTAGAGTAGAAAGTGTCTGAGTCACAGATAACACAGATTGGGCTGCCTAAATGACAGACTTTATGTCTCCCATTTCTGGACTTGGGCATACCAGATCAGGAGGCCAGCACGTTTGGGTTCCCTTCCCCCCTCAAGGATGGCAGTCTTCTGACGGTGTCCTCGCATGGCAGGGAGAGAGCCACCAAGCTCTCTGCTTTCTCTCCCTACAAAGGCTCCACTTTCAGGACCCATTCACCTCCCAGAGGCCCCACTTCCTGCCACCCACTCTGGGATTGGGGCTTCATTCTCCATGTCCTAGGGGACACAGACGTTCAACCCATTGCAGGTGTGAGAAGACTGGTGCATCTAGGGATGACCTTGGGGGCAGTCTGGCCTTTGTGGACTCATCTGAAGAGGGTCGTCACCAAAGGGCGGAGGCAGTGAGACCATGGAGGGCAAGGGAACACCCCAGAGGGCAAGGTGTCAGAGTGCCAACAGGGAAGCCCGGGTCCCCTCCTCCCTGCTGTGGAGCTGACAGGCTAAAGCACCTCCCCGGGCAGTCTTCTGCCCGATCAGTGACAGGCTGAGCCTTGATGGCTTGCATCTACTTGCAAACATGGAAGTCTGCTTGGCTGGGCTTCTATATGGATTTCAAGTACAGACCATCTCCAAGAAGAAATCTTATTTGTGCCTAGAAGTTACAAATCTCAGTCCACTATGCGGCCACAACTGCACCTTTGTTTCTGAGCCTCACTGCCCTGACTCCATTGGATGGCAGGAAATGAATCTCCAGTCACAGGATGCCCCTCCCCTCTCTGAGGTTGTGCTGGGTTCTGTGGGGTGTACTTTGCACCAAGCCTTCGGACAGGTGGGAGGAGACAGGGGACATGTTAGCTCAGTGCTGTTAGCTCAAGCAGGTGTGTGCTGAGAGCTCCCTCTGCCCACTGGGTCTGCATTATCAGTCCTTGTAGGTCCTGCCAACTGGCCTCTTACAGATCCAGAAGCTTGGCTGTTACTTCTGTCCCTCAATTTGGGGCACAAAGTACTTTCTTCTTCTGTAAGTGAAAGTTAACAGTTCAATTATATTTCAAATCTGACAGCAGGTTTTGATTATTCGAAATATGAGGAAACTAATAGAAAGCAGACACTGAGTTCTTAAATATACTTTTAAATAGGTCTTCCACATTCTTGCACAGCGTGCAGCCTATACACCGTTACATGTAGTAATTATGGCAGCTCAGTTCAGTTCAGCTGCTCAGTCTTATGTGACAATTTATGAGCCTATGTCCTTCACCAACTCCCAGAGTTTGCTCAGATTCATGTCCATTGAATCCGTGATGCCATCCAAACATCTCATCCTCTGTCATCCCCTTCTCCTCCTGCCTTCAATCTTTCCCAGCTTCAGGGTCTTTTCCAATGACTCAGTTCTTCAAATCAGGTGGCCAAAGTATTGAAGCCTCAGCTTCAGCATCAGTCCTTCCAATGAATATTCAGGACTGAGTTCCTTTAGGATGGGCTGGTTTGATCTCCTTAAGTCCAAGGGGCTCTCAAGAGTCTTCTTCAACACCACAGTTCACACCGCAGTTCAAAAGCATCAAATTTTCAGCACTTATCTTTCTTCATGGTCCAACTCTCACATCCATACATGACTACTGGAAAAACCATAGCTTTGACTAGCTGGACCTTTGTCGGCAAAATAATGTCTCTGCTTTTTAATATGCTGTCTAGGTTGGTCATAGTTTTCTTCTAAGGAGCAAGTGTCTTTTAATTTCATGGCTGCAGTCACTATCTGCAGTGATTTTGGAGCCCCCCAAAATAAAGTCTGTCACTGTTTCCATTGTTTCTCCATCTATTTGCCATGGAGTGATGGGACCAGATGTCATGATCTTAGTTTCTTGAATGTTGGGTTTTAAGCCAACTTTTTCACTTTCCTCTTTCACTTTCATCAAGAGGCTCTTTAGTTCCTCTTTGCTTTCTGTCTTTATGGTGGTGTCATCTGCATGTCTGAGGTTGTTGATATTTCTCCTGGAAATCTTGACTCCAGCTTGAGATTCATCCAGCCCAGCATTTCACAAGATGTACTCTGCACAGAAGTTAAATAAGCAGGGTGACAATATATAGCCTTGATGTACTCCTTTCCCAATTTGGAACCAGCCCATTGTTCCGTGTCTGATTCTAACTGTTGCTTCTTGATCTGCATACAGATTTCTCAGGAGGTAGGTAAAGTGGTCTGGTATTCCCATCTCTTTAAGAATTTTCCATAGTCCGTTGTGGTCCACACAGTCAAAGGCTTTGGAGTAGTCAATAAAACAGAAGTAGATGTTTTTCTGGAACTCTCTTGCTTTTTCTATGATCCAAAGGATGTTGGCAATTTGATCTCTGGTTCCTCTGCCTTTTCTAAATCCAGCTTAAACATCTGGAAGTTCTTGGTTCACATATGGTTGGAGCCTCGTTTGGAGAATTTGGGGCATTACTTTGCTAGTGTGTGAGATGAGTGCAATTGTGCAGCAGTTTGAACATTCTTTGGCATTGCCTTTCTTTGGGATTGGAATGAAAACTGTTCTTTTCCAGTCCTGTGGCCACTGCTGAGCTTTCTAAATTTGCTGGCGTATTGAGTGCGGCACTTTAATAGCATCGTCTTTTAGTATTTGAAATAGCTTAGCTGGAATTCCATCACCTCCACTAGCTTTGTTTGTAGTGATGCTTCCTAAGGTGAGGGCTTCGCCTGTGACTCAGCAGGTAAAGAATCCGCTTGCAATGCAGGAGACCTGGGTACAATCCCTGGGTTCGGAAGATCCCCTGGAGAAGGGAAAGGTGACCCACTCCAGTATTCTTGCCTGGAGAATTCCATGGACTGTATAGTCCATGGGATCTCAAAGAGTCAGACATGACTGAGCAACTTTCACTTCCTAAGCCCCCCTTGACTTTGCATTCCAGGATGTCTGTCTTTGGTGAGTGATCACACCATCATGGTTATCTGGGTTGTGAAGATCTTTTTTGTATAGTTCTGTTTATTCTTGCCACCTCTTCTTAATATCTTCTGCTTCTGTTAGGTCCATACCATTTCTGTCCTTTATTGTGCTCATCTTTGCATGAAATGTTCCCTTGGTATCTCTAATTTTCTTGAAGAGATCTCTAGTCTTTCCCATTCTATTGTTTTCCTCTATTTCTTTGCACTGATCACTGAGGAAGGCTTTCTTATCTCTCCTTGCTATTCTTTGGAACTCTGCATTCAGATAGGTGTGTCATCCCTTTTCTCCTTTTCCTTTCATTTCTCTTCTTTTCACAGCTATTTGTAAGGCCTCCTCAGACAGCCATTTTCCCGTTTGCATTTCTGTTTCTTGAGGATAGTCTTGATCACTGCCTCCTGTACAGTGTCACAAACCTCCACCCATAGTTCTTCAGGCACTCTATCAGATCTAATCCCTTGAATCTATTTGTCACTTCCACTGTATAATCTAATGGACTTCATTTAAGTCATACCTGAATGGTCTAGTGGTTTTCCTTACCTTCTTCAATTTAAGTCTGAATTTTGGCAATAAGGAGTTCATGATCTGAGCCACAGTCAGCTCCTGGTCTTGTTTTTGCTGACTGTATAGAGCTTATCCACCTTAGACTGCAAAGATTATAATCAATCTGAGTTTAGTATTAACCACCTGGTGATGTCCATGTATGAAATCATCTCTTGTGTTGTTGGAAGAGGGTGTTTGCTATGACCAGTGCATTCTCTTGGCAAAACTCTGTTATCCTTTGCCCTGCTTCATTTTGTACTCCAAGGCCAAACTTGCGTATTACTCCAGGTATCTTTGACTTTCTACTTTTGTGTTGCAGTCCCCTATGATGAAAAGGACATCTTTTTTTTTTTTTTGGTGTTAGTTCTACAAGGTCTTATAGGTCATCATCGAACAATTCATCTTCAGCCTCTTCAGCATTAGTGGCTGGGGCATAGATTTGGATTACTGTAATATTGAATGGTTTGCCTTGGAAACAAACAGAGATCATTCTATCATTTTTGAGGCTGCATCCAAGTGCTGCATTTGGGGCTCTTTTGTTGATTATGAGGGCTACTGCATTTCTTCTAAGGGATTCTTGCCCACAGCAGTAGATGTAATAGTCATCTGAACTAAATTCACCCATTCCAGTTCACTTTAGTTCTCTGATTCCTAAAATAGCCATGTTTGCCCTTGCCATCTCTTGTTTGACCACTTCCAATTTACCTTGAATCATGGATCTAACACTCCAGTTTCCTATGTGTTATTATTCTTTACAGCATTGGACTTTACTTCTGTCACCAGTCACATCCACAACTGGGCATTGTTTTCACTTTGGTTCTGTCTCTTCATTCTTTCTGGAATTATTTCTCCACTCTTCTCCAGTAGCATATTGGGCACCTACTGACCTGGTGAATTCATCTTTCAGTGTCATATCTTTTTGCTTTTTCATAGTATTCATGGGGTTTGCAAGGCAAGAATACTGAAGTGGTTTGTCATCCCTTTCTCCAGTGGACCACGTTTTGTCAGAACTCTCCATGATCCATCCGAGATGGGTGGCCCTATATGGCATGGTTCATAGTTTCATTGAATTAGACAAGGCTGTGGTCCATATGATCAGTTTGGTTGGTTTTCTCTGATGGCAGTTTTCGTTCTGTCTGCCCTCTGATGGATAAAGATAAGAATCTTGTGGAAGCTCCTGATGGAAGAGACTAACTGTGGGGGAATCTGGGTCTTGTTCTGATGGGCGGGTCCATGCTCAGGAAATCTTCAATCAAATTTTCTGTTGATGGGCAGGGCTGTGTTCCTTCCCTGTTGTTTGGGCTCAGGCCAAACTATACAGGGTGAGCTGGTAACAGCGACCTCTTTCAAAAGGACTAATGCATGCGCTGATGTATTCAGTGCCCCTGACCCCACAGCAGGCCACTCTCTACGTATGCCTCCACCAGAGACTCCTGGACACTCACAGGCAAGTCTGGCTCAGTCTCTTGTGGGGACACTGCTCCTTTCTCCTGGGTCCTGGTACACACAAGGTTTTGTTTGTGCCCTCCAAGAGTCTGTTTCTCCAGTCCTGTGGAACTGTGTAATCAAATCCCACTGGCCTCCAAAGTCAAATTCCCTGGGGTTTTCAGTCCCTTTGCCAGGTCCCCAGGTTGAGAAATCCATTGTGGGTCCTAAACTTTTTTAACAATGCAAGAATTTCTTTGGTATAATTGCTCTGCAGTTTGTGGGTTGTCTTCTCATTGGCTCTATAGTGGGGCTAATGGCGACCTCCTCCAAGAGGGCTTACGCCACATGCCATGTGTCCCAGGTCTGCTGCAGCCAGAGACCCTGCCCAGTATACAAGGTTTGTATACTGGAAACTAAAACCACTGATGGTACAAATCAAGTGAGATCTATATAAACAAAGATTCATGGGTTGGGGGCCTCAACATTGCTAAGATATGAATTCTTTTCACATCATAGATTCAGTATAATGCCAACTAAAATCACACAATAAAATTTTTTTTTAGCAATTGACAAGCTGATTCTAAATTTTCTATGGAAAGGTGAAGGCATTTGAATAGCTAAAATAATTTTTCAAAAGAAGAGCAAAGTTGGATAACTCACATTATCTAATTTCAAGATTTATTACAAAGCTACAAAAAAGACAGTGGTATTGATGTAAAAATAAGCCAGTGAAACAGAATATAGAGTCCATAAATAACACACATGTACATGATCAATTGATTTTCAACAAAGGCAACTGAATGGAGAAAGGTTAGCCTTTTCAATAAATAGCATTGGAACACATCTGCATATGCAGAGAAAAAGAGTTTCAACTTAGGCCTCATACTTTACACAATAATTAACTCACTATGGATTATAGACCTACAAGTAAGAGCTAAAACTTCTAGAAGAAGTCATAGGAGGAAATCTTCATAATCTCTTAACTATTTCACTAAAATCACAGTTCATAAAAGAAAAGACTTGATAAGTTGAACTTCAGCAAAATTTACAATGTCTGCTATAAAGAAAACACTGTTAAGAAAATATGAAGCTAGAATACTTTCTAACACCATACACAAAAATAAATTCAAAATGGATTAAAGGTCTAAATGTAAGACCAGAAACTATAATACTCCTAGAGGAAAACATAGGCAAAATACTCTCTGACATAAATCACAGCAGGATCCTCTATGATCCAACTCCCAGAGTAATGGAAATAAAAGCAAAAATAAACAAATGGGACCTAATCAAACTTAAAACCTTTTGCACAATGAAGGAAACTATAAGCAAGGTGAAAACACAGCCTTCAGAATGGGAGAAAACAATAGCAAATGAAGCAACTGACAAAGAATTAATCTCAAAAATATACAAGCAGCTCAAGCAGCTCAATACCAGAAAAATAAATGACCCAACCAAAAAATGAGCCAAAGAACTAAACAGACATTTCTCCAAAGAAGAAATACAGATGGCTAACAAACACATGACAAGATGCTCAACATCACTCATTATCAGAGAAATGCAAATCAAAGCCACAATGAGGTACCATCTCATGCTGGTCAGAATGGCTGCTATCCAAAAGTCTACAAGCAATAAATGCTGGAGAGGGTGCAGAGAAAAGGGAACCCTCTTACACTGTGGGTAGGAGTGCAAACTAGTACAGCCACTATGGAGAACAGTGTGGAGATTCCTTTAAAAAATGGGAATGGAACTGCCATACGACCCAGCTATCCCACTGCTGTGCATACACACTGAGGAAACCAGAATTGAAAGAGACACATGTACCCTAATGTTCGTTGCAGCACTGTTTACAATAGCCAAGACATGGAAGCAACCTAGATGTCCATTGGCAGACAAATGGATAAGAAAGCTGTGGTACATATACACAATGGAATATTACTCAGCTATTTAAAAGAATGCATTTGAATCAGTTCTAATGAGGTAGTTGAAACTGGAGCCTACTATACAGAATGAAGTAAGTCAGAAAGAAAAACACCAATACAGTATATTAATGCATATATATGGAATTTAGAAAGATGGTAACAATGACCCTATATGCAAGACAGCAAACACAGAGATAAACAGACTTTAGGACTCTGTGGGAGAAGGCGGGGGTGGGATGATTTGAGAGAATAGCATTGAGACATGTATATTATCATATGTGAAACAGATCACCAGTCCAGGTTCGATGCATGAGGCAGGGTGCTCAGGGCTACTGCACTGAGATGACCCTGAGGGATGAGATGGGGAGGAGGTGGGAGGGAGGGTTCAGGATGGGGGACACATGTACACCCATGGCTGATTCATGTCAATGTATGGCAAAAACCAGTACAATATTGTAAAGTAATTAGCCTCAAATTAGAATAAATAAATTAATTTTAAAAAACATGAAGAAAAAGTCAAGCCACACACTGAAATAAAATACATGTTAGTCATGTATCTGACAAAGCACTCATTTCCAGACTATATAAAACATTTTATAACTCAAAAATATGTAAACAACTCAATTAAAAGAAATGGACAAAATATATTTAAAAGACACTTCACTTCTACTATATCTGGATGGCAAACAAGAACATAAAAAGATAGTCAACATCATTAGTCATTGAAAAGTGAAAGTTGTTCAGTTGTGTCCAACTCTTTGCGACTCCCTAAACTGTAGCAAGCCAGGCTCCTCTGTCCATGGAGTTCTCCAGGCAAGAATACCGAAATGGGTTGCATTTCCTTCCCAACCCAGGGATTGAACCTGCATCTCCTGCATAGCAGGCAGACTCTTTACCATCTGAGCTATCAGGGAAGCCATTAGAGAAATGCAAATTAAAACCACAATGAGATATGACTCCATACTTGTTATAATGGCTAAATTTTTTAGTGAACACATCCAGATGCTGACAAAGATGTAGAACAACTGAAACTCTCAAACATGTTGATAAGAATGCAACTGGTACTCCACTTTGGAAAAAAGTTTGACAGTTTCTCACAAAGTTAAACACATTACACTTAGCAGGAGAGTTAAAAATCTGGCTTAAAAACCAACATTCAAAAAACTAAGATCATGGAATCCCGTCCCATCACTTCATGGCAAATAGATGGGGAAACAATGGAAACAGTGTCAGAATTTACTTTTTTGGATTCCAAAATCACTGCAGATGGTGACTACAGCCATGAAATTAAAAGACACTTGCTCCTTGGAAGAAAAGCTATGACCAACCTAGACAGCATATTAAAAAGCAGAGACATTATTTTGCCAACAAAGGTCCACCTAGTCAAAGCTATAGTTTTTCCAGGATTCGTGTATGGATGTGAGAGTTGAACCATAAAGAAAGCTGAGTGCTGAAGAATTGGATGTTTGTGAACTGTGGTGTTGGAGAAAACTCTCGAGAGTCCCTTAGACTGCAAGGAGATCCAACCAGTCAATCCTAAAGGAACTCAGTCCTGAATATTCACTGGAAGGACTGATGCTGAAGCTGAAGCTCCAATACTTTGGCCACCTGATGGGAAGAAGTGACTCATTGGAAAAGACCCTGATGCTGGGAAAGATTGAAGGCAGGAGGAGAGGAGGATGACAGAGGATGAGACGATTGGATGGCATCACATAATTGGTGGACACGAGTTTGAGTAGGCTCCGGGAGTTGGTGAAGGACAGGGAGGCCTGTCGTGCTGCAGTCCATGGGGTCACAAAGAGTTGGACCTGACTGAGTGACTGAACTGATACTGATACACTTAGCATATCTAAGAAAGTCCACTCCTGGAGAAATAAAAGCTTACGTTCACACAATGTCCTGTCCATGAACATTTATAGTAACTTTATTCATAATCACCACACATCAGAAAATACTTCAATGTTCTTCCCTTTGGTAAATGTATAATCACACTTCCTCATCTTTACAGGCAGAAACAGTACTCAGGGAGCAAAAGGAATGAGCTCGTGCTGTGTGCAATACCACCCATGGGTCTCAAAGGCGGTATGCTCGTTCGGAGTGAAGGCAGACTCAGAAACCCACACAGTCACAGTCACATGGCCTGCTGGATAAGGCAAAATTACAGAGAAAGAAAACAGGCCAGTTGGTGACAGAACTCGGGGTGGGGGAAAAGGAATTTGGGGGATGATGGAATTTAATTGTATCAGTGATTACATGACCATGAATTCATGAAGATTCATAGAGATGTATGCTAAAAAGAGTGAATTCTACTGTACAGAAAAAATTTCAAGTGAATAAAAACACATTATACATATGCACATACACGCTCACACAGGAATATTATTCAGCCTCAAGGAAGGAAATCCTGCCATTTGTGACGACATGGTTGAACCCAGAGGGCATTATGCTATGTGAAATGAACCAGTCTCAAAACACAGATTCTAATAATTGCACTTACGTGAGGAATCTAAAATAGTGAACCTGTGGAAGCATAGAGCAGAATGGTGACTGCCAGGGACTGGGAGAGGAGACAATGAAGTGGAATAGCCAAAGGATGAGCTCACGCATGCTAAGTCACTTCAGACTCTCCGTGACCCCATGGACTGCAGCTCTCCAGGCTCCTCTGTCCATGGATCATCCAGGCAAGAATACGGGAATGGGTAGCCATTCCCTTCTCCAGGGATCTTCCTGACCCAGGGATCAAACCCAGGTCTCCTGCATTGCACGCAGACTCTTTACCATCTGAGCCCCCAGGGAAACCAATCGAAGGGTACAAAGTTTCAGTTATGCAAGCTGAATAAGTCATAGAGATCCACTACACAGCATAGTGGCTAGAGTAACACCGCATCATAGACTTAGAAATTTGCAAAGAGGGTAGATCTTGCACTGTGCTCTTATTACACACAAAAATAATAATAAAGAGTGTGGGAGAAAACCTTTCAAGATGATATATAAGTTTATGGCATAGATCATGGTGATGATTTCACGAGGGTAGGTTCATCTCCAAACACCTCAAGTTTTATATATTAACTATATACAGGTTTTGTATGTTAATCATAGCTCAATAAAATGGTTTAAAAATGAAAACAAAGTCTGAATCTGTACTTGGAAAGGTCTCTGGAACTTAGGATTTATTACAATTGGCTATTACAGATGTATGGATGGATGTACTAATGATGTTCACCTTGTATTTGACCCATGAAGCAGATTACAAGCTATTTTCCAACTCAATCATTACAAATGAACTCAGAGATACCCTGACTACAGACAAAGCCCTGACTTTCTACCAAGAAACTCTTTGGACCGGTCAACAAACTTTGTACCTCTCAGGCCACCATTTGTTTTTCATTAACCAGAACATTCCCAAAGGAGAGACTACATTTTCTGATTCAGCATCAAAAACAGAACAGAGTAGTGGTCACCAAAGAAATATTTCCTATACAACGCGGCAGCCCAGATGCTGGAAGCGGAATTTAGCGTGTCTCGAAGCAGCTGGGTTTCACACGGACATAGCACAGCACAGATGACGGCACCCAGAGAAACAAGCATAAAACACCCATGACTTACGTGTAACTTCCCCAGGCTTTTTAAAATGTCCAGCTCTTCCTGTTCTGTTTTAGGGTGAAGTGTGAACTCTGAGATGGGCATGAACTCCACATGTTATTCATTCACACTCCCTGGCACATGTTGTCATGGAAAGTTTGTTGAATTAAAGAAAGCATGGACAAATACGAACGGTAAAGAAAGCCTGACGTTGTTTCTAACCATCCCCGTGTGCTGAGGCCACAGGTAGGTGCATCCAGTCTCCTGACCTGGCCCTGCGCCTGCAGCTGGGTGCCCCTGAGGTCGTGGGCCAGGGTGAGCATGTAGGAGTCAGGAGCAGTTGGCCACACAGGTCCATTGCTGGAAGAATCAGTCTACTCGGCCAGGACCAGCTCCCGTACAGAGCTTTTGGAACCATCTCTGAAACCCCCTTTTCCATCCTGAGGCAAATCCATGAATTTCCAAACTTTCCAAGGAGATGATAGGAGGTGGGGCTCATTGAAGTCCTGGAAGGGTGGTGAGTGTCCTGGAAGCCTTACCTGCGTAGGACCAAGTGGGAGGTTGTGAAGGGTGTGCGTGTCCGCAGGAAGAGGGTGAGAAGGCGGAGCGCTCATAAGTCTGGGAGTCACAAGAGGCAGCTGGGGTGGGTACCCGCAGGGTCACCTTCACACGAGGGAGAGGCAAGAATCGGCTTTCCCTGAACTTGACTAAACATTTGAGGATAACAAACCCAGCTTCTCCCACTCAGGCCTCAACAGCAGCCAGCACGATGCTAAGTGGCTAACAAAGGCTTCACACAAATCTCTGATAAATTGAACCAAATGAGAACCTGGTGCTGAATGAAGCCAAATTCACCAACTGAAGCAAAAACTAGGGTGGAAAACACTGACGTAATTCAAAGTATCATTTCTCCTCTGTTCTGACCACCCAGTATGGAGCCCTGAGAGGAGTTCAGTTCTTTTGTGAGCAGTCAAAAGTAAGAGACGTAGGGAATTCCCTGGTGGTCCAGTGGTTAGGACTCCACGCTTCCACAGCAGAGGGCATGGGTTCGATCCCTTGTTGGGGAACTAAGATCCCACAAGCTGTGTAGCACAACAAAAGTGAAAAGTGACGGTGTCACTCAGTCGTGTCCGACCCTTTGTGACCCCATGGACTGTAGCCGGACAGGCTTTTCTGTTCATGGAATTCTCCAGGCAAGAATACTGGAGTGGTAGCGTTTCCTTCTCTAGGGGATCTTCCCCACCCAGGGATCAAACTCAGATCTCCTGCATTGAGGTGGATTCTCTACCACTGAGCCAACACGAGAGACATTTATAGGAATGAGACCATGTAGTGTGGAGACGGCAAGCAGGTTTGAACTTGACTACTGGTTCTACTCAACTGAGAACACTGTTGAGAGGTCAGTGTTGACAGAGATGAAGCTCCTTCTGCCTTGATCGACCAGCAATGTCTGTCATGACCAGGAAAATAGGACTGGGACCACGTGCTCACCCCTGCCATTCCTGCTGGTGGAAGAGATGGGCCTGTACCTCGGTATGTGAATTTGGCAGGGGAGTTCAGCTTTCTGGGTCTCTATTTCCTTGACGATGTAATAGTTCAAACGAGATGTCCTTGTAAGTCTCTACCAGCTCCAGGAAGAGAAGGGAGTATGAAGGTCCTTTCTATTCAATCAGTGCTCTAAAAATCACCCTTAATTAATCTTTGCTGATGATGTCATAATGTACTAAAAGTAACAAACAATTGTGAAAGAGCATTATCACTTCCCGGAGTGGATGGATGCTTCTAACTTGTCTCTGCAGATCTGCCTTCTTCCTTTCTTCAGCCTGCTCTCTGCAGCAGGGGCTGACTTGTTTCACCTTCATCAGGCAGCCTCTTTGCCACCTGGCTTCCAGGTGGGTTTGGGTAATGAGGAACCTGGTAGGAAACAGAAGGGAAAGTGAGAGGAAGGGTGAAGATGAAGGGAGGGAGAAGAGTGAGCAGCAGGAAAGCCAGGCTCCCTCCCTGCAGGGTTGCTTCGTCCCTTGAGGAAGGCCATCACTTCTCGAAAGCTGGACTTGTCTGCCAGACTCTTCTGGATTCTGCTAACCAGTCCTCCCTTCGGTCCTCCAAGTTCAGGATGGTAACAGCCCACTGATGCAGTGTTCCCTGTGGTCCCCACCTGCACCTACATAAACAGTTCCTTTCTTAAGTTCATTTCAATCACTCAGTCGTGTCCGACTCTTTGTGACCCCATGAATTGCAGCATGCTAGGCCTCCCTTTCCATCACCAACTCCCAGAGTTTACCCAAACTCGTGTCCATCGAGTCAGTGATGCCATCCAGCCATCTCATCCTCTGTCATCCCCTCCCAGCATCAGAGTCTTTTCCAATGAGTCAACTCTTCGCATGAGGTGGCCAAATTACTGGAGTTTCAGCTTCAGCATCAGTCCTTCCAGTGAACACCCAGAACTAATCTCCTTTAGGATAAACTGGTTGGATCTCCTTGCAGTCCAAGGGACTCTCAAGAGTCTTCTCCAACACCACAGTTCAAAAGCATCAATTCTTGGGTGCTCAGCTTTCTTCACAGTCCAACTCTCACATCCATACATGACCACTGGAAAAACCATAGCCTTGACTGGAGGGACCTTTGTTGGCAAAGTAATGTCTCTGCTTTTGAATATGCTATCTAGTTTGGTCATAACTTTTCTTCCAAGGAGTAAGCATCTTTTAATTTCATGGCTGCAATCGCCATCTGCAGTGATTATGGAGCCCCCCAAAATAAAGTCTGACACTGTTTCCACTGTTTCCCCATCTATTTCCCATGAAGTGATGGGACCAGATTCCATTAAAAAGTCAAAGCATCAGTCACTCAGTCATGTCTAACTCTTTGTGACCTCATAGACTGTAAGCCTGCCAGGCTTCTTGGACCATGGGATTTTCCAGGCAAGAATATTAGAGTAGGTTGCCATTCCCTTCTCCAGCGGACCTTCCTGACTCAGGGACTGAACCTGTATCTCATGTCTCCTGCATTGGCAGGCGGGTTTCTTACCATCTGAGCCACCAGGGAAACCCTAAACCTCCTTTAATTATCCTAATTTGAAGGTGGCATCTGTTTACTGGTAGGATGTAGATCCATCATCTCAGAGTCTTTTACAAGTTAATAAATAATAAATGTTGCTTAATTAATGAACTGTGTATAAGGTCTATATCGGCTAAGACCTTATAGCCTTTGAAGAAGTGGGACAAAGGTTGCAGACAGTAAGGACAGAGAAGATTTGTGGAGCAGAAACCAGGGTTTCTGATTGAGAGTGAATATCTGGACCAAACAGAAGGACCTGTAGGCCAGCATGGCTCCTCTGGCATCTCTCTTGTTCTCTAAGCCTCTCTCTTAGTATCACTGTTAAAAATCTTTACAGTTTTATTCTCCCTTATCTATCTAGCTAGCTATCCTTCTACCTACCTAGCTACCTATCAACTAACTCCCTAGGGATACTCTGAGGGATGCATTTCAACAGTCCCTTTCATCTCCCTCTAGCTCCAGCACCATTCTTGTCCAATAAGACTTGGACAGGGTAGCCAACTTAGCTTCTTCACAAAGCTGCTATTCTCAGAAAGGGAGAGTGCATGGAAGTATAAATTGTAGGTTCTCTGATGGGTCCTGGCCTCAGTACAAGGGGACTACAAAGACATCAAAGACAGCCAGACAGGAACAGGAAGGCAAGACATCAGCACAGAGACCAACTTAAAAATCTTTCTCACCACTCCTTTCCTGGCCTGAGACACTGCTCCCAGGCTACCTGGTGTCAGCTAGCCTTCTGGAAGACCGGGGAAAGAGTAGACTTCTTGGGGACGCTCTTTGCATGAGTTTTTCCTCTCACAGTCAGGTTTTTGTGTTTTTGTTTTGTTTTGTTTTTTGGCCCCGACTACATGTTCTCTTGCTATCAGACAGAAAGAAAATAAATATAGTAACCTCGAGTTTCCAAACTTTTACATTCCAGGCTCTAAGTTATAATGACCGGCAATCTCGTCTCCAATTTCTGAATGGAAAAAAAAAATCGCAAAAGCCAAAAACACTGTCATAGAACTGGAAATAAGCTAACAGAAGACATTGTCAGAACTGGATGAACTTCTCCATGCCAATGGGACTTCCTTGAGAAAATGACCCTGGCCTCAAAGTCTCTGGAATAAAGAGAACAGGGCCAGCAGACTGAACGAAGTGCACTCGGAGGCGAGCAGCAGAGTGTGCATTCAGCTGTTCATTTCCTCATGCATCGTGCATTCGAGTCATTTATTGGACACCTGCTATGGGCCAGGCTCTGGGTGAGATGGCAGGAGGTAACAGTAGGTGAAATAACAGATGTGGCCTTGTTACAAACTGAACTGGAGTCTGCTTGGTCGTGCACAGCACAGCCAGCCTACTGAGTTGTGCTGAAAGAAAGTGAAGTATTTATTACAGGCGCCAAACAAGGAATCCAGGCAGCTCATGCTCAAAAGACCCAAACTCCCTGAAGGCTTTCAGGGGAAGGTTTTTAAAGACAAGGTGAGAGCGGAGGGCTGTGGGGTATGTGATCAGCTTGAGGGTGTGTTTCTGACTGGTTGGTGATAATTGGGAGTCAACATCATCAACCCTCTGATTCCAATCAGTCTGTGGTTATCTATATGCTTGTGGGAAGCATGTGGTTAACTTCTCCTACCTGGTAGGAGTTTCAGTATTGGAAAATAGCTCATAGGATATCACTCAGAATATTATCTATTACTCTTGAGAAGGAACTAACAGGTCCTTGACTTTGTTTAATGGCTAAACTATTATTTTTTTGTCTGACTGTTTTCCTTTCTACATTTTATCACTTCCCTCATTAAATTTACTCTTTGACTAAAATTCTTCTACAGATGAAAGGCAGACAGAGGACATGCAGGTGGGGGTGAGGGGGTGTCTGTTCTGGGAAATTCCCATAGGGTCCTGCTTAGCCTCTGCCGTCATGAAACTTATAATTCAGGGAATAGTGGAAATTGCTATGGTGAAGTTCTACAAAAGATAGCCACCAATTAATTTTTCTGTTGGAGGGGAGATTTCAGCTAATCAGGAGGTAAATATCTTATGTTCTGGAGAAACTGCAAAAGGACTCTTTTGCCACCCAAACATAAATAAAGTCAGTAGCCAGCCACTCTTGGGAGGAGAGATGAGGCCTGGGTGACAGAACTATGGCTGTTGTCTTCCCTATTGACATCTGGAGCTTGAAGATGGGTGATCAGTCAGATGGGTAAACTTGGATTGGGATCAGTGGTCCCTTGGATGGGACAGGATCAAGACCCCCTCCTTCATGGTGTCAAAATTTTAGCATAAGGAGCCAACTTAGGTTAGTTCTACTGAGTTCAAAGATCGGAAAATGAGTGTTATTTTATTATTGCCTTTAAGAATCAAATCTGAGAGCCCATGTGTCAAGGTAGAAACCTTTCGGTCTCAAGTGTTCTTGGTACTACTCCCAGGCCCACCCCACTTCTCTCTGGCCGTTGAGGAGCTCCTTTGCTGCTTTAGGTCCCCACTTGCCCACTACACAGCCATCTGCTCTACTTAGTCCATTCATTTCCACCAGCTTGCAGCTGGTTGCTGGTCCGTATGTTTCCCATCTGCTCCTCTAGGACACTGTCTCCAAAAGGAATCGTGTGTATTTTCATCACCCTGAAGCCCAGAAGAGGGTCTAGAAGGACGTCCAGGGCATATTTTGGATTCATTTAACATCTGCTGAGTGAAATGAGAGGTGTGATTATCACAGTGTCCACTGCCCAGGCCTCTGTGGCCCCAGCAGGCAAACACCCTCTTGCTCCCCACCCTGTGGGGTGGGACGGGCTCGGATAGGATGGTCTGGAAGCCTCACCTCTCTGTGGTCCAACTTCATCAGCTCCCCCTAGTCAGCCTCGCTCCACCATAGCCCTGGGGAGGCGGGGAGTGGTCTGCGGCCCTGCTCCTCATGGAACCCCGACAAGCTTCCTCCCCCCATGGCGGGGGACACCTCCTTCACTGCGCTTACTCACTTCCCTCTGCGCCACCAAGACCCCAGACCACGCGCCTCTCCCCTTCCCCCTCTCCACCAAGACCCCAGACCACGCGCCTCTCCCCTTCCCCCTCCCTCCCAGGCAAAGCCAGGCGAGAACGTTGCCTTCAGGTCTGTCCTTAAACGAGGCACAGGGAGGCCCGGCTGCCATTTGAAGCTGGGAGGGAAGATGCAGGCAGGAGACGGCAAGCAGGGCTCGCTGTCAAGTGCTGCCACAAGGCGACCACAGGGAGAGCCTGACCAGCATCCCCCGGCCGTGGCCACCGGGAGAGAGCCGGGCCGGGAGAGCTGCGCCCAAGCAGCCAGAGTGTGGCCGCGGGAGACATGCTCGCGAGGGAAGCGGGAGGGGACGGCGTGATGCACTCAGGCACTCAGCGCAGAGCCAGTGTGGAGGGAGCGCCTGAAGGGGAGTGAGTGAGTGAGTTGAATGTGTGCGTGTGTGTGTGCGTGTGCGCGCACGCACACGCACGCTCACTCAGGCATGACATAGCTGATGGGAAATTTTTTTAATTTAAATTTTAAAAAGTTAAGATGAGGAAGGCTAGAGCACATCTGGACGCTGGGGCGCGGCTGGCTGTGGAGAAGGCGGAGTGGGCAAGGACGCGTGCACGCGCGCGTGGAGGGAGCTGCCGGCCTGCGACCCGTCTGCTTGGTGAGATGAGGCGGGGCCTCCTGAAATAGGAGGGGAAGTGGATGGAGGTGATTGGTGACAGGGAGTGTTGCATGGGGACCGTGGGATAGTCTGAGAAACCGCGTGGAAAACCACAGGGAGCTGAGAGGGGAACCAACAGTTGGTAGCCTGGAGGTGTCCATTCTGCTCCTAGAAAGGGAGGCAAGAGCGGTGGCACGCTCACCTCCGCTGAAGGAGGAAACAGAACAGGCTCCATCTTGAAAGCAGGACTCTTATCTTGGGCCGGACTGTGGACTTTGAGCTATATGCCCAGTATCTATGGAAATGACATACCAACTGGAAAAGCAGACCTCCCCCACCTCCCCATGGAAGAGCCCCAGGGCTCCTAGACTCTGTCGCCTAAAAGAATACCCTAATTATCTGTGTAACCAAATAGAATCATAAGTTATTATGCTTATTGGGGTTTGACCACAGGCCTATTGATAATTGTCCACTGTTAACTACCTAGGCTTAAGGCACACAAATCATGGGTTTAAGGCATGCGAATCATGGGTTAACTTTGCATCTTTCTTTCCCTTTGTTCCGACTAGTTTCAGAGGATTTGGGGATGTGGGTTTGAGCACATACACTTAGGATATATAAGGTTTTCACAAAAACTGGTCCTTGGCTGAGAGGAGCCTCTGCCTTGGGCCTGCCAGTGCAATAAACTGCACTCCACTCTGCATCGTTCTTCTGAGTGAGTTTGTTTCCTGGAACGCGTGGCTACAACCATGTGACGCGGAAGCACCTCCTGCAAGTGGTGGAGGTGGACTGTTATTTCCTGTCCTGGGAAGGCACAGTCCAACCTCAGGTAAACCCTTTTCTTAGCTATCAGGGCATTTCTATTCTTGGCCAATAAGCAACTTCTGCATGAGAGAGAATTGCTTTCCTAATTGGGACCAAGAATTTTTTAATGTATTAATTTTATCAGCCTTCATTTCTATGTTAATTTTATTTCAACTTTATTGTAAATCCTTATGGGCTTAGCTCTCATTGTGATTTTTAAAATTTGTACATTGGTCCCTGGTGGTTTTAAGAATCTGCTACAGTGCAGGAGACCCGGGTTTGATCCCTGGGTCAGGAAGACCCCCTGGAGAAGGAAATGGCAATCCACTCCAATATTCTTGCCTGGAGAATTCCAACAGAGGAGTGTGACTGGCTACAATGTATGGTGTTGCAAAGAGTCAGACATGATCGAGCAACTTACACGACTTTCACTTTCAATCTTACAACTAAGATTTTAAACCAGATCACCACTCATGACAAGTGTCATTGTATTTTCATGTTGTACTTTTTAAACTCTCTTCTTATCTCCAACTACAATATAGTTACATCCTAAGGAGATGATTTTAAGGCCTGAAGATGTTGCAGAAATGTGGGCTAATTCTATGGGTGGAATTGTTTTAATTATATGTAGTGACTAAGACCTGTGTTCTGTGCAGAGAAGCAAATGCGTTTTAACACCATTAATCATCACAATCTCAAACACCCCATCCTCCTGGACTGACCAAGATAATGTGACTTGAAAAAGTCAAAAAGGAAAAAAATAAATCAAAACTCATTTTGGTAAAATCTGGAAATTATGTTTCAGCCAGATGGTTATATTAAACATGCATGAAGTCCTCTAGAGCCCATAGTATTTCCTGAGACCACAACACAGAGGGCTTGACCAATGGGAAGCTGGGGACCCAGTTCAATTGCTCAATGCAGAGTTCAGATTTGATAGTCAGATAATAAATATTATTCAAGTTAAAGAAGAGCCAACAAACATCTATCAAATAGTAAGTTTTTAAATTTGTACTTTGCTAAAATTATTTTAAACCTCAAGAAAACTCTAATTCACAGTTATACAGACTTTGTCTTATAGGGTAAATATTTAAGGCTTAAGAATCACCTTAAATAATTCCAGTGGTTCAGATGGTAAAGAATCTGCCTGCAATGAGGGAGACCCAGGTTTGATTCCTGTGTTGGAAAGATCCCCTGGAGAAGGGAATGGCAACCCACTGCAGTATTCTTGCCTGGGAAATCCCATGGACAGAGGAGCCTGGAGGGCTACAGTCCATGGGGGTCACAAAGTCAGACACAGTTGAGAGACTCACACTTTGCCTTTTCACTTTAGAACCACAGATGGTCACTGTTGCATATACAGTATTTCTGCTTGGTCTATTTGTTTTGTTTGCAACCCTTTAAATGCACAGAAAAACCACTGTGAGCTCACATGCCAAATTAAGAACAGGCTGTGGGCTTCAAATCAAAGTGTAGACATTTCCAGCTATATTTCAGCTCTTTCAGTGATGAACATCTCAGTATTTTTCCAACAAGGCTTATTTGGTAATTAAACTCTTCTTAAATTCCTCTAGAATTCTAAAAATCCTTGAGCCAACTTTTCTTTTCCTTTAATTCCCACTTGTGTCTACTCTGACCTACAGAGCTGGCAAACCCTTTTCTTCCTTAAAGCCTTGGAAGTAGATGAAGTCTTTAGAACAGTCCCATTCATTGTATCCTAATTTGACACAGAATGCTTTCCAGACCCTCTACAATCTTGAATGCCCTTCTTGGCATCTTGCTGCCAATGGAGCTCCTAAAACATGTCCTCTGGGACCTCACAGCTCTAGAAACTTCATGTAACCTCTGTGGATGTGTTTGAACTATTCCATAACCTAATTTGGAGGGAATATTGGAAACACTATCCCCTGCACATAGATTCAGTGTTTTTGTTTTGGCTGAGCTATCATCTGGCCTCTGCAGTAATTTCCATAAAGAATTGAAACATCTCTTTGTAATAAAAGTTCAGATTTCTAGATTCAAATACAGTCAAAGGTTCCAGGAGGAGCTCAAAAAACATTGCATGAGTGAATGCCACTGAAATCTTTGGATTTCTGTGAAGTAAGTGTAAATCCTTCTGTGGGAAACGTGTTCTTTCGTGTATGAAACAAGTATAAAGCCCTTTGGGGTGAGGCTGACCAGAAACACGGTTTAGTGTATGAAATAGTGAGCCACAGGGGAGAGGTGCCTGCATCTCTATGTTGGGCCCTTGATGCCCCATCTCTTCTTCAGGAGGCCCCATAACAAAGATGGGTGTACACGGAAAATTCACTTATCTTTAAAGGTCTTATCTTTGGTTTGGCATTGTGAAGCATGTTTGAAGGTGAGGGTGAAAAAACAGGTGTTTTAAGAGACATTCCCTTTTTCATAATTCCACTTTTATGTACAAAAGCCTCAGAAACCCAGAAGATTCCTATCCTGGTGTTTTCCTAGCCATCAGAATGCCGGCATTTTCTCTACTGTTGTTTACTGCAGGAGGGGATTGTGGGTGTTGCTGAAAACGTCTGCTCCTGCTAACCCATCACAAAGACCCACAGTGACTTGTTTCCTTGTGCTTTTTAAACTTCACACCTACCAGACACATCAGGCTTCACTTCCACCTGGTGCTGGCACTAAAAATAACCGACTCCAGTAGCGAGCCACTTTACACCATGCCACCGTTTACAGTGGTTCAGCTCCTGGCTTCCAGAACTGTGTCTGCCCCTGGCTTGTTCCCACTACTGATTCTTGTTCCTTTTTAAAATTGTTTTGGCTGCACTGGGTCTTCATAACAACAAGCAGGCTTTCTCTAGTTTGAGCACGTGGGCTTAGCTGCACCTCAGCATGAGGATCTTCGTTCCCAGACCAAGGACTGAACCCACACCTCTGCCTTGGAAGGCAGGTTCTCAACCACTGGGCCACCAGGGAAGTCCCTCCCACACCGCCGCCACTACTGTCTTTCACCTTGAAACTTAGGAGAAGACAAACCCTTCATTGCCCAGAGCTGCCCAAGGACACACAGGTACCACGCACATGTGAAAATCACCATATTTTAAGAAGAATTAGAATAAAGTGTCTCTACGTAAACTCTCTTGTTCTGCAGTTGAGGAGGGTAAGATGCTTATATTTTGAGGAGGAGACACTGGGCTCAGCAGGAAAGGGGAAAGGAGTCTTTTTAAACTGGATTTTAAAATCATTTGGGGCCTAAAATCTTAATGTGGAAACACACTAGATCTGTCGTCACACAGTGCTCCAGTTCATTTTTCACACGGGTGTGGAAGGTAGAAATCACTCAGTTTGCTACTGGCTCATAGCATCGCTACTTCCCAGTCATTTCCCAGGCTTGGCAGCATTCATGGAAAGAACCCACACCTTTCCATTCTTGCCATGTTATACAGAGTACATATTCTCTGAAGCCTTCTAAAAAGATGTTCACAAACAGCACCTCTGCTTCAAGAAGCCCCGCACACATGTATCGAGTGGAGAAGTACAAATTTAGCAATTTTAATCAATGTCCTTGCAGACGAGGGTAGATATGTATATGCATATATACATATATATATATATATATATATATATATATCTCAAAATTGAGAATTTACAAGTAAGATTTGATACATTTGGTCTAGCGGTGGGTAAGTCCACAGAATAAATCTTAAGTAGGCTACATTTCCTTTGGTGGCATTTATAATAATTCGGTTCTACTGCATAGAGAGGGATCCAAAGCTTAAATTTAGCTACTTTGGGAGGAGTCCAGTGAGAAAAAAGAAAGCAGGTGGTGTTCCATGAAGCGAGCTGAGCATGTTGATACTGATCCCTGGAGATACTGAAGCATCTGAACTTTAGGCCTAAAAAGGATGAAAACTGCACCGTGCATCCCCATAGCTGAGTGTCTGTGCCGTCTCTGGGATGTGCTGTTGTAAGTAAAACCTGTAGAGAAGCAAAGTTAACAGCGACACTGAAGCCGGCGTGTGGTCCAGGCCGAGATGTAGGACTGAGCTCCAGACTGAAGACGCCTGAAGTGTCCAGTGTCCACTGCGTGGCCTTGCTGACACCGGGGACGGCAGGGGGCTTGGGACACTGCCTCTTTTCCTGCTCGCAGGCCCTCACTCAAGTGAACGAGGGGGTCGGCAGGGCAAGCTTCCGGCACGATCTTCCTGCGGTTACCACTTCCCCGGGATGGAGACCCCACACTCGTACCAGCCCACGTAGTAGTAGGGAGTTCCAAAACCTATGTTGCCGAAGCTGACTGGCTCCTGGCGGTACTGGCGATAGTAGCCTGGAAGGTTAAAAAAAAGAGAGAGAGAGAAAGAAAATGCATCTGTGACACTGTGATTTATAATAGAAAATGGATATTTGGTTTTCGTCCCGTCCTGGCACAAGGCTCCCCAAACCCTTGGAATTTCCTGAGTGGTAAGAGCAATAACTCTGATGTTGAGGCTGAAACTCCAATATTTTGGCTACCTGATGTGGACAGCTGACGCATTTGAAAAGACCCTGATGTTGGGAAACATTGAAGGCAGGAAGGGAAGGGGACGATGGAGGATGAGATGCTTAAGTGGCATCACTGACTCAATGGACATGAGTTTGGGTAGACTCCAGGAGTTGGTGATGGACAGGGAGGCCTGACGTGCTGCAGTTCATGGGGTTGCAGAGTCGGACACGACTGAGCAACTGAACTGAAGAGCAATAAAGGTGTCTGGGAAATGATTATTTCATAATAAACCTCTTCAACCACATGTGGGCTTATGTTAATGAAGTGGCTTCTGGCAAGCACCTGAGGGTAAGGGCTGGTCACCAGAGGACCAACCATGGAAATATGGAGTGGGGGCTTCCCTCCCACCCCAAATCTCAGGGAGGAGAGCGGAGCGAGAGGTTGAGTTCAGTCACTCATGGTCAATGCTTTCATCAATTGTACCTACGTAACGAAGCCTCCATGGGCTTCCCTGGAGGCTCAGTGGTAAAGAATCCACCTGTAATGCAGGAGAACAGGAGATGTGAGTTCAGGCCCTGGAAAGGAGAATCCTCTGGAGGAGGGAATGGCAACCTACTCCAGTATTCTTGCATGGAGAATTCCATGAACTGAGAAGCCTGGCGAGCTACAGTCCATGGGGTCACAGAGTCAGACATGACTGAGTGACTAAGCACGCAAGCAGTGAAGCCTCCATAATGTGGGTGGGTCTCATCCAATCAGTTGAAGGTTCTAGTAGAAAAAGACCGACTTTCCCTGAGGACAGGGGTATTCTGCCTTCAGACTTGAACTGCAACATCAGCTCTTCCCTAGGCCTCCAGCAGCCTTGTTGGGCTACCCTGTAGATTTTGGACTTGCCAATTTCCACAATCATATGAGCCAATTCCTTAAAATAAATCTCATTCTCTATTTCTCTCTTCTCTCTGTCTCTCTGTCTCTATCTTTCTGCTGTTGGTTCTGATTCTCTGGAGGACCCGCCTAATATACTTGTTTTACTGGAGTTAATAATGTATTACAAATTGTTAACTTTGAGATGAATATACCCATTTCCTCTTACAATGCCATCATGAAATAATTGATACACCATCTCCTGAAACGTATCCTGGTTGGTTTGCATTTATTTATTTTTTCTTTCTCTGTAGTCTTATTCATGCCATCCTCTACCTGGAGGACTCTCTAATCTTTCCATGAATTTTTATGACAGAGGCAGCCCAGACTCTGCCTCTTCTGAAAACTTCCCCTGGCAGCCTGAAGTGGCCTGCTTCTCTTGAACTCAGAGACTGACTATAATCTTCAGATTACCTGATAATGGGACAATAATGTGACCTAACTTGCCACTGTCTGCACTTTAAGTTGTCTGCTCTAGTTACCTTTCATATATTTATCCTCTCTTTCCAATTCTGACTATGTTTCTTGACAGTAGGGATAAGGTCTTATATTCCTCTGTATCCCTACCTCTCCAAAGTAAAAGGGAAAGTGTTAGTCACTCAGTTGGGTCCAACTCTTTGTCACCTCATGGACCACAGTCCTCCAGGCTCCTCTGTTCACGGAATTATCCAGGTGAGAATACTGGAGTGAATAGCCATTCCCTTCTTCAGGGGATCTTCCTGATCCAGGGATCAAACCTAGGTCTCCTACATAACAGGCAGATGCTTTCCTGTCTGAGCCACCTCTCCAAGGCTCACTCCAAATACAGCATAGGGTAGGAGTACTTTGTTGATTCCTTATTTTTATGATCAAAAATGCTGCTTACATCCATCTTCAGATGATAAACCAAAGGCAGAGATACCGTGAATTTTCTCCTTATGTTGGTCCTCCTCCCCACCCCACAGTGTAACAGGTCGGGCCTTTGTTCACATTACCTTGAATGTTAGGGAGGGCTTCAATGTAGGACTGAGGCCCTGTTCTTCCATCAAGGTGTGAATCCACAAATTGACAGTGGTCCTCACCTCTTCCCCAACTGTCTCCAATGCTGTAAAATGTATCTGCAAAAAGGAATTTGATGAGTCACTGACTGACCCAAAAATGCTACAGGTGATTTAGGAATTTGCACAAACTTGAAGAACCAACACCAAAAAAAAAAGATGTCATTTTTATCATATGGGGCTGGAATGCAAAAGTAGGAAGTCAAGAGATAACAGGCATATTTGGCCTTGGAGTACAAAATGAAACAGGGCAAAGACTAACAGAGTTTTGCCAAGAGAATGCACTGGTGATAGCAAACATCCTCTTCCAACAACACAAGAGAAGACTCTACACATGAACATCACCAGATGGTCAATACTGAAATCAGATTGATTATATTATTTGTGGTCAAAGGTGGAGAAGCTCTATACAGTCAGAAAAAAACAAGACTGGGAGCTACTGTGGCTCAGATCATGAACTCCTTATTGCCAAATTCAAACTTAAATTGAAGAAAATAAGGAAAATCACTAGACCATTCAGATATGACCAAAATCAAATCCCTTAGTATTATACAGTGGAAGTGACAAATAGATTCAAGGGATTAGATCTGATAGAGTGCCTGAAGAACTGTGGACAGAGGTTCATCACATTGTATGGGAGGCAGTGATCAAAACCATCCTCAAGAAACCAAAATGCAAAAAGGCAAAATGGTTGTCTGAGGAGGCCTTACAAATAGCTAAGAAAATAAGAGAAGTTAAAGGCAAGGGAGAAAAGGAAACATATAATCATCTGAATGCAGAGTTCCAAAGAATAGCAAGGAGATATAAGAAAGCCTTCCTCAGCAATCAATGCAAACAAATCAAGGAAAACAATATAATGGGAAAGACTAGAGATCTCTTCAAGAAAATTAGAGATACTAAGGGAATATTTCATGCAAAGATGGGCACTAAAAAGGAAAGAAATGGTACAGACCTAACAGAGACAGAGATATTAAGAAAAGGTGGCAAGAATACATGTAAGAGCTACAAAAAAGATCTTAATTACCCAGATAACCATGATGGTGTGATCACTCACCTAGAACCAGACATCCTGGAGTGTGAAGTCAAGTGGGCCTTAGGAAGCATCACTATGAACAAAGCTAGTGGAAGTGATGGAACTCCAGTTGAGCTATTTCAAATTCTAAAAGATGATGCTGTGAAAGTGCTGCACTCAATATGCCAGCAAATTTGGAAAGCTCAGCAGTGGCCACAGGACTGGAAAAGGTCAGTTTTCATTGCAATCCCAAAGAAAGGCAATGCCAAAGAAGGTTCAAACTACCACACAATTGCACTCATCTCACACGTTAGCAAAATAATGCTCAAAATTCTCCAAGTGAGGCTTCAACAGTATGCAAACCAAGAAATTCCAGATGTTCAAGCTGGATTTAAAAAAAGCAGAGGAACTAGGATCAAATTGCCAACATCTGCTGGATCATAGAAAAAGCAAGAGAATTCCAGAAAAACATCTATTTCTGCTTCAGTGACTATCTCAAAGCCTTGGACTGTGTGGATCACAACAAACTGGAAAATTCTGAAAGAGATGGGAATACCAGACCACCATACTTGCCTCCTGAGAAATCTGTATGCAGATCAAGAAGCAACAGTTAGAACTGGACATGGAACAATGAACTGGTTCCAAATTGGGAAAAGAGTACATCAAGGCTGTATACTGTCACCCTGTTTATTTAACTTATCTGCAGAGTACATCATGTGAAATGCTGGGCTGGATGAAGCACAAGCTGGAATCAAGATTGCCAGGAGAAATATCGATAACCTCAGATATGCAAATCACACTACCCTTATGGCAGAAAGCAAAGAGGAAGTAAAGAGCCTCTTGATGAAAGTGAAAAAGGAGCATGAAAAAGCTGGCTTAAAACTCAACATTCAGAAAACTAAGATCATGATGTCCAGTCCCATCACTTCATGGCAAACATATGGGGAAACAATGGAAACAGTATTTTCTTGGGCTCCAAAATCACTGCAGATGGTGACTGCAACCATGAAATTAAAAGGCACTTGCTCCTTGGAAGAAAAGTTATGACCAACCTAGACAGCATATTAAAAAGCCAGAGACATTACTTTGTCAACAAAGGTCCATCTAGTCAAAGCTATGGTTTTCCCAGCTGTCATGTACAGATGCGAGAGTTGGATCATAAAGTAAGCTGAGTGCCAAAGAATTGATGCTTTTGAGCCGCGGTGCTGGAGAAGACTCTTGAGAGTCCCTTGGACTGCAAGGAGATCCAGCCAGTCAATCCTAAAGGAAACCAGTCCTGAATATTCAATGGAAGGACTGATGACTGAAGCTGAAGCTCCAATACTTTGGCCATCTGATGGGAAGAAGTGACTCATTGGAAAAGACCCTGATGCTGGGAAAGATTGAAGGCAGGAGAAGGGGATGACAGCAGATGAGATGGTTGAATGGCATCAGGGACTCGATGGACATGAGTTTGAGCAGGCTCTGGGAGTTGGTGATGGAGAGGGAAGCCTGGTGTGCTGCAGTCCATGGGGTTGTTAAGAGTCAGACACGACTGAGCAAATAAACTGGACCGAAGAGGGCACATTACACTGTGTCATACTTTCCATGTTTGAAAGATGGTGATAATGGCACTGATTTCAAAGCATTGTAAGGATTTCTTGAGATCATGTATGCTATATACTTAGCAAGTGTTCCTTAAATGGAAACTATGAATATTATAGGCATTTTCAGCCAATAAATGAGAGACCTTTCTACTGTATGGTTTCAAAAATGTGGAAGCTCTGGTAGTCAGAGAATACTTTATGAAACCATTATGAAAAGCATGAATATGTGTAAAAATAGTGGGACCTATTTTCATAGGAAACTAGAAGTAGGGTGTGTCTGTAGCAGGAGGTGCTGTCCTTGGTCCTGAACCAGAGTTGCACAGTAGGGCTGAGTTGTTTCTCTCAACCCTGCGATACCAGACATGGCTGTGTAACCTCTCCCAGGAATTCTGAAGCAGAGGAGGGAAAGGGCAGTGTGGGAGAGGGGGAAAAAAGCAGAGAAACAGATACTGCTTGTCGGGAATGCATAAGCACTGAGAAATTGCTGGAGTGGGGGATGGTTGGGGAGATTTTGACATTATCGAGAAATGATGATCACTAGCAACAAATAAAAGAACAAAATAACCGACCTATGATAAAATATAAACCAGCTGCAGGAAAGTTTTTTTTTAATGTTATGCTAAAAGAGTAAAAGTTGTATGAATTTTGAAATATAAAACAATTATGTGTAGGTGGGTGAGTCAAAGCCAGCTGGGTAGAAATGGCATTTTGAAATGTTAGTAGTCCAAAGTACGTATGTTATTCTCTGTTTGAATCCCCTATCATGATGAAAACAATGTGATTTTTGTTTGGACACAGAATAAATAGTGCAGCTCATCTATGTTTCACCATCTACATTTTTTTTTCTGTAAAGTTGTGCCAGTGGCAAAGACCGTAGTGTGGACTTGTCCTCAATAATTCCAGCTTACATGCATGCCTACTGTTATAGAATCAACAACAAAGAAAAATGGCCTTAATTTTCTAATAGAATTCTGGACTTCATTCCTAAAAAGTACTCTATTTAAAAAAAAAAATATATATATATATACTCGAGTACCAATGTGAAAACAAGTCACTCTAGCATAGTGCCTGCAAAACTGGTTTGCATTTGAGCCAGACTGAGACATGACCAGTCCACACCTCAACTGCATTCCGGTGCACCTGCTATGTCAAGCTAGTATCTGATCAACTAGAAACTTTTCATACCTTCCCTCAGCACACCATCCCCAAAGACCTACCTTTCAGGTTGTCACTGAGGTAGATCTTATACCGCAGTGAGTTGCAAAGAACGACTCCCACAAACTTCCTGTACCAAGTCCGCTTCACATACTGTCGGCCGTGGCAGTCCGTGTAGCTAGGGTCATGTTTGAAAGCAAACGGGATCCAGATGGGCTCGCCACCTGGACAACACAAAGCACATCTTCCAAGTCACAGCGCTTCACAGTGCTTACTCTTGTACAAAGTACCAGGCATGTCGGCTTATTCACTGGGCCTTGCCCTCCTTGCAGGGCTTTTCTGAGCAGTTTTCCCATCTCCTGATGGGTGCGCTCTCTCTTCTCTTCTTTCTTTGTACTGAAGTACAGCTCAGGAGTTCCTCACATCTGAAGATATTTGAACTATTTGCATTTCCATAAAGGATTTTCAGAGTAAGAAAAAGCCTTTTGGCCTCAAGGAACATAAGCTATAATGACAAGTTTGATCTTGGGGGTCATACCATCCTACCTCCCCACCCCCAAAGCCCCTCAGCACAGATGCCTGCTGTTCCTGTCACTCCTAAGACCTGTCCTGAACTTAGACAATAGGCTTTTCTCTGTTTATTTGAAAAACAAAGTAAACTTTATTTGTACTCTTAATCCATTTTGCTATCTTTTCACAAATTTAAAATATTCAAGGGGGTTAGGAAAATAGTTACCGCTTCATAGGTTATTGGCCGCCCACAATGGTTTTTATAGCTATTGTCTGGGCTGTGGTGTACTTAGTCGCTCAGTCGTGTTCGACTCTTTGCAACTTTGTGGACTATAGCCTGCCAGGCTCCTCTGTCCATGGGGATTATCCAGGCAAGAATACTGGAGTGGGTGGCTATGCCCTCCTCCAGGGGACCTTCCCAACCCAGGAATCAAACAGGGTTTGCATTGCAGGTGGATTCTTTACCAGCTGAGCTACCAGGAAAGCCCAGCTATTGTCTACTAGGGCCCTATCTAACAATTTCCAGACCATTCTTTTCCCTAGATTAGGAGGGCGGGTGCAAAGAAACCACAGAAGTTGTTGGAAAATTATGACAATACAAAAATGGTTTGCATCTACTTGTGAGTAACCATAACAATCTCATGTTCAATATCCAACAAACATTATTAGAATGTCAAGATTATCCAGAAGAGAAACTTACCTGGTGGCCTCACGACAAGAAGAGGATTATCTGTAGAATGAAAAAGAAACAGCTGATTTCACTACTATGTCACGGAACCACATAACTATGGAATTTTTTTGTAACTGAAAGGGCTAACCAAGCTGCAGTAGATAAAGAAAGTGCAATATTCATTTGGCATATGCCAAAACTTTATAAGTATTATATCACAGTCTCAGAAGTTACATTTATATCTTTCTACTCTCCAATTTCAGCCCTCAGTTTCTTGATAACTATTTAGATTTGAATATTTGGGTTTTTTTCTATAGACATTTATCATGTTAATTCTGATAGTTGCCAAAAGACCATGTTATTTTTAGGAAATGCAGCCATAAACATAGATACATTATTGTAGCAAATTAACCACTGATAAAGGTTTTCTTGTACTCTTTCTTAATTACTAATGAGAAACACACATCTTAGATGAAACACATGAAAACACCAATTTTGAAGTCCTTTGCCAACAATTCCAGTATAAAGCATATTCTCAAAAAAGATTTTTTCCATATATTTTGATTCAGTAGATTTAAATCACTGCATTTAAAAATATCCTCCAACGGCAAATGTTCTGGGATCAAGCTACATGTAGGGAATGATCTAACCAAATGGAAGCGAGAGCCACGTTAGTGTGGAGCTGACCCTGCTGGGCTCCTGTAGGTGTTTGTCTTGGGACCATGGTCACCAACTCTCCCACCTGGCTTCCTGTACAGAGAGGCCGCCAGCCCAGGAACTGCCACCATGAACCAGACGTGTGTACCATGCCTCCGACCATGACCACCCGACACGGGACACCGTGTGTACTGCCTCAGACCATGACCACGGGACACCATGTGTACTGCCTCAGACCATGACCACGGGACACCGTGTGTACTGCCTCAGATCATGACCACCCACCATGGGACACCGTGTGTACTGCCTCGGACCATGACCATGGGACACTTCACCAAAGGGTCTGAGAGCTCTGCACACCAGCAACCCAAAGTAGGGACATCTTCTGAGTGACACTGCTTTCAGGATGGCTAGCATTTTCATTAAACCCTCCATATTAAGTAGAGATATCTTTGTCTCCTAGGAAAGGAAGCACCCTAGAGATCTGACTGATTGAAAGGAGCAACTGCCCCTCAGATCACATGACATGTGTGCACTTCGGCTGCTTGCAATAACAATAAAGAAATTACCGCTGCAGCTAGATGGATTCAAAGTTATCTTTCCCACTTGGCTAAGAACTAGATTTTCTTCCCTTTTCATTGGAATTTGCTCTTTTCACTTTTCAAGCAGTTCCAATGAAGACTACTTTTATTATCCAAGATTTAACCTAGCAGAAAGAAAATCATGTTTATCTTATAGTGTGATATCCAATATGAACTGACTAAACAGAAGTTTTACTTGTTCAGTTTTTATTCTATTGTAGGCCTGATTTCAGATTACTTGTTTTTAAGGAAAACAAAAAAGAACATGAAGTCATCCATACCTGATTCTGTAACAAATGAGACTGAAGAGCTGACAGGTCCATAGCCGTGAGGATTTTTGGCTTGAACTTTAAAATAATACCTGAAATTTGGAGAAAACATAGTGTGAAAGAGAATCCCGTTTAATTTTTGTGTAATGAGACAAACAGCCAAACTCCTGGACACTTGCTCTGTGGCAGGGTTAGAGTCTTATCTTTTCACAAATGCATACACCATCACTATTTCTTCAAGTTATTTCTAAACTTTCTCATTTTTGAATAACTTTTCAGGACAATATAATGAACAGTATAGACATGTTCCCACTGGGAACGGAGGGGCATACTAGGCACATAGGTCACTTGGACTGTGTGTGTTATTTAGAACATCAAGGGTTCGCCCGCCCGATGCAGGCCATGCCCTGCAGGCCTGCCACTGGATGGTATGGCCCCTCCTGTCTCATCTTGAGTTCCACCAGCAAGACGGAGAAGCTGGAGCAGGGAGAAATGCTTACCGAGCAGAATTCCAGTTCTAGCCTAAGTCTCACCCCTGGACATCGTGTATAAATGACGGACTGATGATGATGCAACCTGCTGTTGGCAGGGGGAGGCTGAGCCAGTCCAGAGGCTGGCCTCCTCGGGGGAACTAATGTGGCAGCAATGTTCTGGGCGCAGGACACGTGCTACGCTTGGGCCTGGAGCCTTAAAATCACTGAGTCTCCAGCTTCTGTGCCTCAAGGAAAGAGAAGCAAGTCCAGGAAGAGAAAGTGGAAAAGGCTTGCAGAGGCTCTGCTGGGGATTAATCTTTGTCTTGGAACAGAGAATGTGCTAGAAAGCACATGGCCTGAATCAGCCTGCTCATCTAGAAGGAGATAAGCCAATTCAGTCGGGAGTCCAAGAGCATCTTACTCTGGACTCTCGTGAGCTACAGGACCAAAAGCAGTGATGAGAAAATACTAGAAGCCAACACAGTTGAGACCTACTCTACTTATGGTTAATCTCTATGTTGTCCAGCCCCCTGGAATTCTAGGTATTATCTGTGCCCTCTTAGTCCTTAACTGGGGCTTCCCTGGTGGCTCAGATGATAAAGAATCTGCCTGCAATGTGGGAGACCGGGGTTCCACCCCTGAGTCAGGAAGATCCCCTGGAGAAGGAAATGACAACCCATTCCAGTGTTCTTGCCTGGAGAATTCCATGCACAGAGGAGCCTGGCAGGCTACCGTCCATGGGGTCACAAAGAGTCAGACATGACTGAGCAACTAATACATACAGTCTCTAACTGCTTCCAGGTAAAGAAAGAGGGTTAAAAAAAAAAACTGGGCAGGGGAGTGTGTCCACCACCTCAGAGAGTCCAGAAGGGGCCTTGGCTTCTGGGCAATAGGAGCTACACTTCAATGTTACAAAACCCTATGTTTCAGTCAGGCACGCAGATCACATGCACTGCACTAATTAAGGTGCACTGAAGTTTTAAAAGGAGAACTATTTCCACCCAGAGAGCAAAGGCGCCTGTCTGTCACACCTCTGCCCTGGCGCCAAGCCTACTGAGCTTCTGAGCTGAGGTCCCCAGGGGAGCCTCTGGCCTCACAGTTACGCAGAGGTACTTGACTTCGGGTTTGATTGAACAGAGAGCAAAGAAAAAGTCCATTTGGTAAAACCAAGTCTTCTCTTAAGCTTTTCAAGAAACTATATTCACATCTCATTTAGGACCAAATCCTTTTTAAAATTTCATTAAAAAAAAAAAAAGATATGCACAATTAAGAACATATGAGTTCCCAAATCTCAATTCACTCAGCACTTTGTGTGTTCTCAATTGTGCATACTTCTAACTCAGCAGTCGTGGAGTTATTTAAGGCAAACTCCGCTGGCAGTTCAAACAGCGGGTTTGGCATAAGTCAACGATAACAGTCAAACTTTACAGACGCCTTTTCCTTAAAAAAAATAGGAAATCGAAACCTAGGGTGTGATACTGATATTCAGAGGCTACCGAGGACATTTATTTCTGCTGCATCTTTCTCAGGCCATCCTGGAGGCAACCTGGTGCCACTGCCCCAGCTTGGCAGAGGGAAGCACCCTGTACAGTGGAGGCGATGGCAGGGCGTGACCCTTTGGCTGGGAGCGCCTACTCCAGTTTCTTAGTTGTATCCATTCTATTTTACACTGAAACCTAAGTATTCTCCAAATCGACCCTCCTGCCACGCAATGATTCCATTCCTCCACAAAGCCCACGTGGCCCAATTCTAAAGATGTATTTCTATTTGAACTCCACCTACTGTGTCAAAGTAAGTTTACATATGCCAAGCTGAAAAACCATATGGTATTATTTAAAAAAGCAAAATTTTTGAAAAGCACATTAAATTTTTTTCCATAGACTAAAATATATATTTCATACCCTGAAGTGTCTCTCTCTCACCTAAGTAACAAAAGCATCCCACACCTTGCCTTCTTATACAAGCTTCTGGCACCTTCTTTTGAATAGGTTCCATGGTGACAGATCTGTATACTTCAGGCTTCCCAGGTGGCGCTGCTGCTGCTGCTAAGTCGCTTCAGTCGTGTCTGACTCTGAACCCCATAGACGGCAGCCCACCAGGCTCCCCCGTCCCTGGGATTCTCCAGGCAAGAACACTGGAGTGGGGTGCCATTGCCTTCTCCAATGCATGAAAGTGAAGTCGCTCAGTCGTGTGCGACTCTTAGCGACCCCATGGACTGCAGCCCACCAGGCTCCTTCGCCCATGGGATTTTCCAGGCAAGAGGACTGCGGTGGGATGCCGTTACAGATCTGCATACTTCAGGCTTCCCACGTGGCGCTAGGGGTAAAGAAACCACCTGCCAATGCAGGAGACACAAGAGACGTGAGTTTGATCCCTGGGTTGGGAACATCCCCTGGAGGAGGGCATGGCAACCCACTCCAGTAATCTCGCCTGGAGAATCCCATGGACAGCGACTTAGCACACACGCAGGCATGGAGGGGTCTGAAGGAAATCCTCGTAGGAGGAAGCCAGCGAGCACTCTCCCTCCAAAGAACAACAGACGGGAAGGCCACACTCGGGGAGAAGCCCCAGCGGCCGCTGCTGCTCCCAGTCCGCCTCCCAGGGCCCCCACCGTGGGTGGACATGGGACACAAACCTCGGGGAACACTGGGGCCCACCTGCAACCGACCAGTCCAGCAGCCAGCCCCCTCTCTCCTCCGTCCCCCCAACCGCATCGGCCTCCTGCTCTTCCTCAAATACACCAGCTTCCCAGCACCCTTCCTGCCTCAAGCAACTTGACAGCTCACTTACCTCCTCCAGGTCAAATGCTGTGCACCTGCCTCACCTGACCGCCCTTATCCTCAAGCTCAGGAAAAAAAGCCCCCCATTACACACTCACAGAACAGGGTGCTTCTCTCCCAGGATGCTGGCCAGGGAAAGTCCATACCTACGTGTTTGTAAACCATCGGTCTCTGCCAGATGAGCATCATGAGGGGCTGTGGTGTATTGTACGCCCACCCCTCCGCTCTTCCCTCTTTGGAGCCCGGGGCCCGGCCCTGAGCACTCAGTAAGCTCTCACTGAGTGAGCCGTGGACACTCACTCATACCTATAGGAAGAATGAATAAACCATCCCACATAACCATCCCCTGACAGTATTCAAAACTCAACATCAGTTTGGTACCAAAAGTTGTCACAAGAAAACTAGGCTGTAGGGGCGGGGGCAGCAGGAGCCCAGGATTTACAAGCAGCCAGGAGGCCAAGCATCCCCAAGGCCTCCTTCAGCTGCTCCTGAGGCTGTGCTGTAAAGACATGCACTCTGAACACAATTTAAAAAAGAGGGATGTTGGCTTTACTTTCTTTAGTTTGGTTCTTGGTTTAATGAATCAACTTTTCATTACTATCAGGGAAGAGCTAAGAAAAGGGCTTTCTCAATTTCCTGATATTTTTATTTGCTGAATCCTGAAATTTGTAACAGTTTATGAAAGCTCAGTTCAAGTGAGCCCAGGGCATTAACAGGCCCTGAGCAAAGTTCTCTCTTCTAGTTCAGAAGCCTCTTGGTGCCCAAGGCTATTGTCCAATTTCTGTCCCTTTCAACAGTTCTGTTTAAGGAGAGCATTTTGTTCCAATCTCCTCTGTGTTCCTCTGACTGTATAAAAAAAAAAAAAAGCGGGAGACCTCGGGCCCAAGTCACATCATTCAGAACACTTTGCTGTGGAAATACGGTGGCTGGACGTGACATGGTGTGCTGGAGCCATACTTCAGGGCTCAGAGAGCCGATCATTAAATATCAGCAATTCTGCAGGCCCAGACTAGCTTGAAATTGGCAAATAGCATAAAGCAGTTGTTACTTTTTTTCCCCCAGATAGACAGCCAGTTTACAAACACACCACAGCGTGACCATCGTGTCCTTGGTGTTCTGCCCACGTTCACCCACCAAGGATGGAAGCTTTCCTGATGGCTGTTACCAGCAAGACCAGAGAATATAAAATAGGAAACGCACACACACACACAGTTTGTACCCTTGAGACAAGTTCTGCACATTTCACACTGAGGGCTAAAAACTCACTCCCAGATGGCCCTCTGGCTGGCGACCCACTTGTCCGTGTAGGAAGCCATTCATTTTATAACTGATATTAACATGTAAAATATATCTTTCTTGAATGATCTGAACTTCGACATCGTAGAGGTTGACTACTAGCTATTAAAATGTTTAGCCAGTTCATACAACTCAACAACAACAACAAAACAAACAACCCAATTGAAAAATGGGCAAAGAACATAATTAGACATTTCTCCACAGAAGAAATACACAAGGCCAACAGGTACACGAAAAGATGGTCAACATCACTAGCTATTCAGTTCAGTTCAGTTCAGTCATTCAGTCATGTCTGACTCTTTGTGACCCCATGAATCGCAGCACGCCAGGCCTCCCTGTCCATCACCAACTCCTGGAGTCTATTCTGAAAGAGATGGGAATACCAGACCACCTGACCTGCCTATTGAGAAACCTCTATGCAGGTCAGGAAGCAACAGCTAGAACTGGACATGGAACAACAGACTGGTTCCAAATAGGAAAAGGAGTCCATCAAGGCTGTATATTGTCACCCTGCTTATTTAACTTCTATGCAGAGTACGTCATGAGAAATGTTGGGATGGAAGAAGCACAAACTGGAATCAAGATTGCCAGGAGAAATATCAGTAACCTCAGATATGCAGATGACACCACCCTTATGGCAGAAAGTGAAGAGGAACTAAAAAGCCTCTTGATGAAAGTGAAAAAGGAGAGTGAAAAAGTTGGCTTAAAACTCAACATTCAGAAAACTAAGATCATGGCGTCTGGTCCCATCACTAGCTATTAGAGAACTGCAAACAAAGACTACAAGACTACAAAGACTATCCCTCACACCAGTCAGACTGGCCACCACCAAAAAGTCTACAAATAACAAACGCTGGAAAGGGGGTGGAGAAAAGGGAACCCTCCTACACTGCTGGGAGAAACAGATAAGTTGGTGCAGCCACTACGGAAAACAACACGGAGGTTTCTCCAAAAACTGAAAACAGAATTACAGTGAGATCTAGCAGTCCCACGTCTGGGCCTATAATGTAGCTTTATGTTCATAGGAGCCTTATTGACATAGCGAAGACATGGAAACAGCCTAAACATCCGTCAACAGAGGAACAGGCAAAGAAGGTACGGTGCACATACACGATGGAGCGCTGGGAACAGTACCCGGCCATGAAAGAATGAAACAGTGCCATCCGGAGCAGCATGATGGCACTAAAAATCATCACACGAAGTGAAGTAAGTCAGAAAGAGGAAGATAAACACCATCTGATACCACTTATATGTGGAAATTAAAATATGACGCAAATGAACCTGCCTACAAAATAAAACTCCTCATGCGAAGAGTTGACTTATTGGAAAAGACTCTGATGCTGGGAGGGACTGGGGGCAGGAGGAGAAGGGGGCGACGGAGGATTAGATGGCTGGATGGCATCACCGACTCGATGGACACGAGTCTGAGTGAACGCCGGGAGTTGGTGATGGACAGAGAGGCCTGGCATGCTGCAATTCATGGGGTCGCAGAGTCGGACACGACTGAGCGACTGAACTAACTGACTGACTGACAAAATAAAAACAGACTTGCAGACACAGAGACAGACCTGTGGTTAGCAAGGGTGGGGGCGGCATGGGGCGGGAGGCTGGAGTTAGCAGGCGCAAATTATTACACAGAGTGAATACACAAGAAAGTCCTGCTGGAGAGCAAAACAACTCTGTTAAATATCCTGTGATAAACCACAATCGGAAAGAATATAAAAAAGAATGTGTGTGTGTGTGTGTGTGTATATGTGTGTATACACACACACACACATATATAACTGAAACACTTTTGGGTACAGCAGAAATGAACAAACATTGTAAATCAACTATACTTCAAAAAAAAATGTTTCTCAATTGCTGCTCCACTAAGGTCATATATGAAGCTCGTGCTGCATAAAGTCACCACGTTGGTGACGGCAAACAGATGGATTCCCTTTCAACACACAGAACAATCTTTCCTTTCCCAATGGTAGGTAGTTTCAGTCTCTGGAAAATAGGGAGCAAAATATAAACACAACAACCTAACAATCACAAAGCACATAGTCCTTTCTCTGAAGAAAAGTACATGACACATGGTAAGCACTCACCTACAGTCTATGAGAAACAACTAGAGAATTCAAAAGAAACCATAAGAACACTTTCAGTTAGGCCTTTCCTTTTCAACCCAAGGATATCCGTGACCACTCACACAGGTCTCATTTTCTGTTTATAAAGATGGATGCATCATACCTCGTGTTGGGCTTCAGGTTCTCAATGGGCAGGTGAGTTACTGATGAAGCCTGGGTGGACCACTTGTTCCTGATGAAGTCTTCATAGGATGCACTGTAAACCAAGTAACCTACAGGAAGAAAGGAGGCGGAACCCAGTGAGCATCAAGGAAGCACATCACCCAAGAGGCGTAACTCAGGGGAGGGTGGGAGGAGCCGTGGGGTGGGGGCAGCTCTGTGGGAGAAGTCTAGAAGGCGAGCAAGCAGTGTGCCGGGTCAGGACGGGGTAGAACACTGGTGCCCACTGGCGATACCAGATGCAGGTAACGGCAGAGACACTTCCTGACGACAAGCTGGTTCCCTACTTTTCTTCCTTCTCCTGATCTCCCACAGCCCTGGGCTTCCTCATCTCCTCGGAACTAATCACATCTAACCATGAACGCATAGCACAAGGAAAGAACAGTGACCTCCACACAAGTATCTAAGAAGTTCCTGGTAGAGGTATATGCAATCATCCTTCCCGTGAAATGAAGCATCTGTGATGGTGGGTGCCGTGTCTTGTGGCTGAAAGATCGATAGGTCTCTCCACCTCTTGTTATAGACTCTCCTGTGGCTTCCAGTTGTTGAATATCTCTGCCTGCCCTCGACCGTGACGCCCAGTGACAACAGCCAGGCACCTCTGCCTTATCCGCTGTTGATGGAGCTCAGCGAGGGGACTCTGCCCTGATACCTGCCCAGCTTGCCAGGCCGCCCCAGGGAGACGGGTGACCTTCCTGTCGCAGCGTCACACATTCTTTATGCTGCTCTCTTACGTGGGAAGGAAATATTTGTCGAGTACTTCCTCTGTGCCGAATGTTATGCCAAATACTTTGGATCGGGTTTTACTTTGATGAATTCTCCTGACCTTAGGTTTCTCTGTCTGTCTCCATTCTGAGGCAGGAGGAAACTGAGTCTTAGAGGTCAAATATCTGGTACAAGTTCCTATGTGTTAATTCAACAAATATTTATTGTGTGCTTACTGTATATTCATTCAACCAATATTTATTGTGTGCCTCCTGCAAGTCAGGGCTACTGTACACTAAGTAAGAGATTAAATGATCATTCATTTTACTGAAAACTCCAGGAGCACCAAGGCAAGCAGACAAGTAGGATTACACGGCTTGTTTATACATCCTGATGAGAACCAAGTGCTGGGGGCATTGGCGGGTGGGGAGAGCTGGACACAGAGAGCTTTCCCAGGACCATGAAATCGGGCTGATAACTAAAGGATGGGAAGCAGTCAAGATGCATGGTGGGAAGTGGGGAGAACTCCAGGCAGAGGGAATACCTGGGCAAAGACGCAGGCGAGGGAGGAACCAGGAGGCAGGAGGACCTCAGAGGGGCAGGGTGAGGGGAAGCGTGACGTGAAGCAAAGCTAAAGCAGCACTGGACGAAAAAAGAAACAATGCAAGGCTCTTTGGTCACAAAGCCTTTTGCTTTTCTTTCCAGAAGAAAAGCAAGAGAACAAGACTGTCTTCCGTGCGTCTCTCTGGTGCTGAGCAGAGGACCCGACAGGCGTGGCACATGGAGGGGGTGGTCTCGCAGGACAGCTGTGACAATATCCAGGTGAGTGGCCACAGCAGCTCAGGTTCCGGGGCGGTTAGTGGGGAACAATGGACGCGTGCAGGAAAAATCGCCAAGGTAAAGGCGACAGGACTGAGTGAGGAACTGAATACAGAGGGGAAATAGGGAAGGAGCCAGGAAGATGACTCCAAAGCTTCAGGCTTGCAAGAATGGACGGAGAGTGAGACAGGAAACCCAGATGAGCAGGTGTGTGTCTGCATCCTGAGTCTGATTCTGGATGTGCTGCGTCTGAGAAGCTTTGGAGACATGACGGGTGATAATGTCAAGTGGACATGATTTTTCAGTTTGAGGCTCAGAGGAGAGCAGGCTGGGTCCTGACCTACAAACCAATGACTCATCCCCAAGAGGCACTGAGACCACATGCATCGGGACTTCCGTGGTGGTCCAGTGGTTAGGGCCCTGTCTGCCATTGCAGGGAACACAGATTCAACGCCTGCTCCAGGAAGACCCCACGTTCGGAGGGGCAATCAAGCCCATGCACCGCAACTACCGAGCCTGTACTCTAGAGCCCTCGGGCCGCAGCTGCTGAAGCCCGTGTCCCCCACAGCCTCTGCTCTGCAACAAACCACTGCAATGGGAAGCCCACACACAGCAACTAGACAGGAGCCTCCTGCTTACCACAGCTAGAGAAGGCCTGAGTGCAGCAATGAAGACCCAGCGCAGCCAAAAATAAACAAATAAAAATTGTTAAATGCTTGTAAATATACATATACATTTTAAGAAGACCTCTGTGCATGGGTAAAATCCTCAGCTGAAGCTGAAGCTTTACTTCTTACTCTGTGCTTTCTCTCTCCAGGATTTTACCCATGCACATGTCTTTTTAAAATGTGTATATATATTTATAAGCATTTAAATTATTTATTTTTGGCTGTGCTGGGTCTTCATTCCTGTACTCAGGCTTTCTCTAGTTGTGGTGGGCAGGAGGCTACTGTCTAGCTGGACTGGACTGAAGGACTGATGCTGAAGTTGAAGCTCCAACACTTTGGCCACCTGATGCAAAGAACTGACTCATTGGAAAAGACCCTGATGCTAGGAAAGATTGAAGGCAGGAGAAGGGGACGACAGAGGATGAGATGGTTGGATGGCAGCACCAATGCGATGGACATGAGTTTGTGTAAGCTCTGGGAGTTGGTGATGGACAGGGAGGCTGGCATGCTGCAGTCCATGGGGTCACAAAGAGTTGGACACGACTGAGCGAATGAACTGAACTGAACTGAAGGAAAGTGACTTAGGACCATGCCTTAAGCAATTCTGATCTATTTAATGTCGGGTCAAAGAGGATGAGTCTGTGAGGAAAACTTGGGCTGAGAGAATCAGATCACAGGTCAAGGAGGAGAAGATGAAGAAAAGGCATCGAAGAGGCAAACAGCTTTATTCAGCAACCTGTTCTCACCGATCACCTCTTCAAGGGCTATTCTGGTGATGGGAAGAGTGGATTAGAGTTACATAGCTCCTCCCCAGCAGGCAGGGAGCAAAAACAGAGGCCCTGGGCTCTGGAGCCTTTTCAGAGAAATTCTTCTCTTTTTTCAACAACTATTTCATGGGACCTGGGAGTGTTGCTGCTCTCTCCATAGGGTACCCTCCTCCTCTGAAGACGGTGACATCAAGCCACATGAGCTGATGGTGACGCTGTACCCAACAAGGGTCCAGCCATGGGCAGACATGCCCGAGGAGCCTTGGCTTCGATGGGTCAGCCTGGCTCATCCTCTCTGACCTCATATCCATTAGACTTCATTCCATATACTACTTCAGGTTTCCCTGCTCATCCTCGTGTCTGGATTTTTATAACGTGCTTGCTGAGCACGTGTAACTCCTGCGTTCTCTGTTCTTATCAAAACCAGTCCTGAAAAGATTCAGAGACTACCACGAAGGTGATTTCCCACGGAGTCACTGCTGATGAAGAGACAGCTTCATTCATCAGGACTGATCAGGGTAGGCAGCGGGTCGTGGACCTATTTACTTTGCAGGAGTTTCGTGTCGTTTGGCCACCATCTGGTTACACGCTGACTCAACCACGTGTGAAAGAAAAGAACCGCCATTGGAAATCGGCAAAGCGCTCTACATCTCACGCAGCTACCAGGACCCAAACGCTCTGAAGTGGGCCCAGAAGTGTGATCTTCCCTTTGGGTCTAGGAGGCATCTGGGTATCCACTTCACCTCGCTGTTCTGCAGCTAAAAGAGCTGGTGCTTGATTCATTAACTGATGAAGCACTCCCATGCTTTTCTCTTTTAGCCTCTAGGGTCTAACATGCTTCTTCTGCATATCACAGGGCTGTCGTACACTAAATATTCCACGATAAGCAGCTTGGCAGGAGTTGGCATAACTTTCTACTTGGACCTGAATCCCAATAACACCTCAGCCGTATTATTTATGCTCGTGGCATGAGTGCTCATGACTAGGGCCCTGGGGCTTGGTTTGGGATTAGATGGTGGGGGTATGTGGCGATGAGATGACCCCAGTCTCTGGGGAGCTTCGTAAGGATTTTGAGGCAAAGCTAACAGGAGCATGTGTTTCGGAAGCACGCCTTCTATGGGATGATAGAGGAACTGCGTCGGAGTTAAGTCCAGCGACATTTACCGGAGTTCTCCGAAGGCTCCTCACGCTCCAGCCCAGAGGGCACGTCTAAGGTGGCTGGTCCTTTCATCCTGTATCCATCCTTCTGTTTCTCAGAAGCCCCGTGGCTCAGGGCACAGGGGTATATTTATGTTAAGTAACATCTGTTATGCAAGAGATCAAAAGCTAAGTAGCTTAAGATAAAGTTTTCCATGATTATTTTTTCCGTTTGCTTGCTTGCTTTTCAAAACTGCCATTCATAAAATCATATTCAGTTCATAAAAGGATTTTCTGGCTGTTTTGACTACAAGCTCTCCTCCTTCCATTCATTTATTTGCTTGCTTTTAGAAGCATGCTGGACTTCACAGAAGCTGGCCCCAGCGGCCCAAGCAACTGGTAGATTGGGGGACCAGCAAGTATAGCTACACCAAGGCTCGGACCCCTTGATCTGCACCCTGGCTCTCCACAGCCCTTCCACCTTGCCTGGCACAATACCCAGGCATTCTGTCCTGTGTCCTTTATCCTGACTTTTGGGCTGCAGTGCAAACTTCATTAAAAAAAAAAAAAATTAGCTCTCTGTGCTTGGTGTGGTTTTTTTTTTTTTTTTTTTTCTCTCATTTTAAGAGATCATACTGAGGACTTAAAGCAAGAGCATCAAAAATTTCCAATTCGATGATCGGCACTAGCATGGTAGTGACATAATACGTCAAACTCCGACTTATCCCACCATCCCCAGCCCTGAGACACACACACACACTCCTTCCTCTCATATAACTCACTGACCCAAAAGGAATCATTTGCAAAAGAAGGGTGTCTATCCAAAGAAAACATTAACTCTTTTCTCTAAGAACTCATCTCAACAAATTTATCCTCAAATATGTCTTGGGCAGAGTCAAATGAACAGCTCACAGACCAAGATCTTGGAGGCTCAAGATCCCTGGGCATTTTCAGTTCCCACCTAAGGAATTCAGGAGTGCCAAGACTGATTTGGAAGCACCGAGCAGACCTGGAAAGAGCCTGAGTCATGACCCCAGGGTTGATCATGACCCCAGGAAGCACACAGTAGGAGCACTCTCATCACCCATGCTGCAGAAGCTCATCTGACAAGAGGCTCCATGGACTCCCTGGCTACTTGCAGTATTACAGGGTGAGAGACCTAATGGTATGTTGCATAGGAGGAGACCAAGGTCCAGGGAAAATGAAGTAGTAGCTCCAGGTCATACAAACCCCTCTGGGACTAAGATTCAGGATTTCTGACTTCCATCCAGTGCTCCTCATACTGCCCTACAAGGCTTCCCTCACTGCCTCTGTTTCATCCTTTTAAAAGAAAATATCTGCATTCGTCCATCCAATTCATCCATGCATCTCTCCATCTAGCTATCTGACTGATCCACCCACCCTGGCACCCTTCCATCATTCATTTCTCCAGTCCATTCATTTATTTATCCATCCATCCATCCATCCTTGCATCCAGACATCATCCATTTCTCCAATCCATCCTTCCATCCATCGTTGCATCCATCTATCATTCATTTACTTCATCCATTCATTTATCCATCCATCCATCCATTTTTCATCCATCTATCGATCCATCCTTACATCCATCCATCGATCCATCCTTGCATCCATCCATCATTCATTTATCCAATCTATTCATTTATCCATCTATCCATTTTTCATCCATCTACCCATCCATCCATCCATGTTCCATCCATCCACTCATCCATCATCCATTCATCCCTTATTGTCTGTATTTCCCACCTGCAGATTGACAGGAACTCGGAGCACCTGCCTTGGCCTCACCTGTTATCATATCCCCCGGGGCGGCTTTGTCCCAGTCCACAATGACGAACGAGTGGCAGCCTTCCACTGCGACCACAGTGATGTTGCGGGGGACGTGCTGAGGAGGCGTGCCGCTCCTCTTCAGGTCATTTGGAATGATCTCATCCAGGCTCTCCACTTGGAAGTGATCTAGGGCATCAGTCAGAGAGCATGGGGCGGACTGGTCTTTATTTAGGTACGTCACATAAGGAGCTGGAAAAGAACAAAGACACCCAATCGGGCTGCTGAAGGCTTTCTCTGAGGGCAGAAACATGGTGTCTGCTCCATGGAGTAGACCCAGCATTCAGTCTCTTTCTGCTAAACATCCAGGGTCATCAGCCCTGAGGCCAAACACAAGCGCACATCCCTAGCTCTCCTGAATGGATCCACATATTTATTATATCTTTCAATCTGGTGGTTTCAAAAGATCCCATTGCCCCATCAGCACTGATGCCCTCATAGTGGTTTTGAAACCTCTCCAAACTACAATTTAATGTCTAACAGAAGTCTGAGGCATTCTGCCATTCTTGTGCCCTTAAACTTGGAAAGGTGCAATTGAATCCAACTTGGAGTTCTCTCAACACATTTCATTCCCTAGACTGTCTTGGGACCAGGAAAAAAAAAACATACACCAGCCAAGATGTACAATCTTAGCCTCAGTCCAGGCTGGCCTCCCCTGGGACATCAGGGACTCACATAACCCCTTGCACCCACGTCTGCACAGGCTAGGCCTGAACAGCCTTCTACAACATTATCACTCAGGACGAAAATAATTACTCGCATTTATGGATAGCTTCAAGCTTTTCCTACCCGCGTGATCTCAGCAGATACAAGGGCCCCAGGATTAAGGCAGGATAAGAACTGACAACCCACACTCCAGTTGAACCTACCAGTACTGAGAAGGAGCCCACAAGACTTCTTATTACATATGCGCTAGAACTGAGAAAAGCCAAGGAACTGGATTTGGGCTTTATACATTCAAGACCCCCAAGTGCTCCCAAGTAACAGCTCCTAGAACTTTCTAAACATCCCATTGCATCTCCTCGTACAGCTTCTCATTCCCAGTGGCTGTGAGAACTGAAAGCAATTTTTAAGCTCCTCTGTTTTCCGATAATCCATACAGAATTAGGCGTTTTGAGCTTGTGCACGGGTCTGATTAGAAAGTTTGGGGGAGCTGTCTACTGTGCTTTATAAAGTTATAGGCACATGAAAACAGCCAGACAACAGTAAGCCTTTCAGCCTTTGAAGAGGTCTTCGGAACAGCTAATAATACTGTTGAAAGCATTTCAATTTCTGTCATGGAACCACAGAGAGAAAAGTCAGAACACTCAGTGAATTCAGCCAGGCTGCGACATGCCATGGGCCAGCATTACCACTGGCCTCAGGAATCCTCCTTCCAATTAAGATTCTTGTTCTTCAAGTATGAGTAGTTCAGACACTCAATACTACATCTTGGCTGACAAGAGCTCTTCTTCGCTGATGGCAGAACATTTGTTTTGGAAACAGAAAAGTGTGATATTAGTTTAAGCTGTTGCCTGTCTCCACTCAGTAACAAATTATTTTTTTCCACTTAGTGATATGTTAATCTGTCTTATTAGCAAAGTTCATTACGGGCATGGGAAAAGGAGGCTCCCAAAGGGAATGAAACACAGTTTAATGACATAAAATTTCTTCCTGAAACTGTTTTAATAACTGAGAAAGAGGAATATGGTCAATTTCTAGATCACAAGTCCTTGAGGCTAATGAAAACTATAGGAAATAACCTAAAGGAAAACAGCTTCAGCTCTTTGAAACTGTAAGATATACTAGTAGCTCAATTCATCAAACTGCTCATCTTTTAGGGAGGAGTTAACAAATGACATGCAGGGGCTTCCCTGGCAGTCCAGTGGCTAAGACGCCGCACTCCCAAAGCAGGGGACCTGGGTTTGATACCTGGTCAGGGTACTAGATCCCACGTGCCACAACTAAGACCCAGAGCAGTCTAAATAAATAAGTCAAACAAACAAACAAAAAACCAATGTGCAGGCAAGGCCTAATAAAAGTCTCATCTCAGAAAAGTTGGCTGTAACAAAAATACTTACAGACTTGATGATTATTAAGACTTACAGACTTATGGACTTGATGATTATTAAGTAGTTCTTACTCCTCATCTGCACAAGACAGCCTCTCTAAACTCTGCTCCATCGGATACCAAATGTTCTCCTGCCTGCCTGCTCCCTTGACTTCTGCAGAGAGCAAGCTCATGTTTAGAAAGCATCTAAACAGGACTGACGCACTGACTCATCCAAGTGGAAATTTCACTCTGGGAAAAACCTCTGCTACAAACGAGCTGCCACGGCCAAGCCAAGAGATTTGTTCTGCTCTTCTTCAAAGGATGAGAGCTAAAAACTCATGTTTCTCTGATTAAGGAGCTTCTACTTACCAACAAAACGTTTCTTCCCAGCCAGATCGAATTCTTCTTCGGGGTAGGAACTGATGGGGCCTTCAGGCGGGATGACGGCAGGCGTGGTGGTGGTGGTGGTGGTGGTGGTGGTGGTGGTGGTGGTGGAGGGCTGGGTGGTGGGCGGTGGCCCCAAGGTCTCAACTTCATAATCTGAAATGATATGATGGTTTTGTAACTGGGCACATCCAGAAAAGGGGCACCTTAAGATTGAACGCAACACTAAAGTGTACAGGCACACAAACAAACTCTAGAATTGGAGAAGGAAATGGCAGCCCACTCCAGTGTTCTTGCCTGGGGAATTCCGTGGACAGAGGAGCCTGGTGGGCTGCTGTCCATGGGGTCCCACAGAGTCGTACACGACTGAAGCGACTTAGCAGCAGCAGCAGACTCTAGAATAAACACTATGCCTGAACAGAATTTGTTGCTAACAAAACAATATCCGCCCCCCACCCACCATTTTTCAGTCCTTAGGGAAAAGCAGCTGCAGGTAGAAGAAAGGAAGACAAAAAAAGAAACACACATTACAAGAAAAATGAGATTTTTGGAATCAAAGCTGGACAGAACCTTAGAACTTACCCAGGTGAGATGCCCCTGTTACTGGTCCCTGACCATTTTCTGCCTAAGTAATTTTCCCTTTTAAAGGCAGGAAAGTATCACACGTGAAAAGAAACCTGATTTTTTTTAAAAATTTGTCACCCGCGTACAGGTTATTTTCTGAAGGGGAAGTGGGACTAATGCTATTAAGAGAACTAATCCATTAACAAAAAAAAGAAAATTCTGCTCCCTTTTCAACAACTCCAAATCACAGGGTTTTATTTCCAAAGGTGCTAAGAAAACTTCCTTTGCTTTCTCACATCTGCTGTTTTTCTTTCAGGTCTGTTTTTTTTTTTGTTTTTTTTTTTTTTAAAACTGGGGATTAAACCACTACATTGAAGATCGTGACTGCATCAGAGGTGACGTTATTCCCACACTCGTGACTGAAGAGCCTTGAATCTACAACCAGCAGCGGCAAACTGAGCACATTAGTGAGGACTGATACCCCACGTGTCAAAGGCCAGCACTGGGAAAGGGGACAAGCTTTCTACGCGAATTTCCTTCAATTTCGGGGGCAATTTACAAAACACAAGAACAACCACAGGGGGGTAAGTATAATCACAGCAATAATTACTATGAATGGAGTGACCAGCCGCCATGCAAAGCAAGCCTCTTTTTCATCTTAGAAACTTCACTTTCACTTGAAAACATTCTGATTTTTTAAAAAATCAGCACATCTATCGCATTGCTTTTTGAATGTAATTAGAAAAGGAAAGGAAAGAATGAGAGTGAGAAGAGCCAAGAGGGGAAGCTGGAACTCAGTTAAACTAAGTCGTTTTTCTTAATGTGTATGGGTGGTGCAGGGGTGTTCAGACTGAAGTAACTCCAGAATTTCCCAAAGAAGGAGAAGGTTTGAGAAGGAAGGAAGGGGGCTCAGGGGTCTTGTCTGGAGGCTGCATCTGTGTATGAAGCACACAGTTTTCCTCTGGCTCAAATTTTCATGGGGCGAGGGGAGGTAACTTGGAAGGGGAGTACGACCACCCTTCTCTAAGCGTTGCCCTCCAGCCCCAAGTTCTGAGGGAAACAGAAATTGAGACCATCCACTTAGCCCACCTGAGCCTTCCCAGGTGGCTCAGTAGTAATGAATCTGCCTGCCAAGCCAGAAGTCACAGGAGACCCGGGTTCAAGCCCTGGGTGGAGAGATCCCCAGGAGAAAGGAATGGCTACCCACTCCAGTGTTCTTGCCAGAATTCCATAGACAGAGGAACCTGGTAGGCTAACAGTCCATGGGGTCGCAAAGAGCCAGACATGACTGAGCAACTGTGCACGCACTTAGTAACGAACATCAGATTCTCTAATCAGAAAATACCCCCAATCGTGTTTGGAATCAATCGTACCTTCATCATAGATGACGTACGCCTCTTCCGTGGGCACTGCCGTGTCAGTCTCCAGCCCCGAAAACTCATCTAGAAGGAGAAGGCACGGGCAGTCAGCAAATGCCCTGGGCTCTCTTCTCAGCATGGCGCCAAGGGCACGGCATCCAGCCCCGTGCTGCTGGCTTCCAGGGGAATAAGCCTCCCCTGCCACGGCCGCCCCGGCTTCCTCAGCCTCAGAACGCGGAGGGCTCAGTGGGAATGGAGAGTTTCTCTCCTTTGTGCTCAGGTGGGGTGCACTGGAAAAGACCACTCCCCAGCGCTCCCGACCCTCCAGCCGAGGGCGCTCTTGCCGTGGCGTGTACCACTTTTTTACTTTGTCTTACAGAGGTTTAGGCTGCTGTACCATCTATTCTAGACTATAAGCTCTTTAAGGCCAGGGTGCATATTAGCAAACTGAAAGGAAAAAACCTCAAAGCACTTGAAAAAATATTTCATGTTGCTAATTATTAGAGAAATGCAAATCAAAACAGCAACGAGGCATTACTTCATGCCAGTCGGAATGGCCATCATTGAAATGTCTATAAACAATAAATGCTGGGGAGGGTATAGAGAAAAGGAACCCTCCTACACTGTTTCTGGGAATGTAAACTGGTGCTGCCACTATGGAGAATAGTATGGAGGTTCCTCAGAAAACTCACAACGTAACTACCATATAATCCAGAAATCCCACTCCTGGGCATGTATCTGGAGGAAACCATAATCTGAAAAGATATATGCATCCCAGTGTTTTCTGCAGCTCTATTTGCAATAGCCAAGACATGGAAAAACCTAAATGTCCATTGACAGAGGAATGGATAAAGAAGATGTGGTACATGTATACAGTGGAATATTACTCAGTGAAGAAAAGAATGAACTAATGCCACCTATAGCAACATGGATGCACCTAGAGATGATCACACTGAGTGAAGTAAGTCAGACAGAGGAAGACAAACACCATACAACATCCCTTATATGTGGGATCTAAAAAGATGTGTATAAGAGACAGGAAGGGGGGAGGGGCAGGCCTGAGACCAGACATTCTCCGAGGGCAGGGAACTCCTTTGTTTATGGCCTTTGGTGGCTCAGACGGTAGAGAATCTGCCGGCAAGGCGGGAGACCCAGGTTCGATCCCAGGGTCGGAAAGAACCCCTGGAGAAGGGAATGGCTACCCACTCCAGTATTCTCGCCTGGAGAACTCCATGCACAGAGGAGCCTGAAGGGCTGCAAGACCATGGGGTCGCAAAGAGTCAACACAGCTGAGCGACTCACACTTTGACTTTTCACTCATTCTCTCCCTCCCCCAGTCTTGCCGCTCGCACGGTCCAGGTGCCCTCCTGCCTCTCTGTTCTCTCTGGCTTCGCTGCTCCAAGCTTCCACCCCCTCTCAGTGACTCAGGAGATAAATCCGTAACGATTAGAACTTCTTAACTTGCCTATGAAGTTTAGAAATAATATCCCAATGATTACAAACATCTCTTTACAAACAAGTTGTGTTTTACTTATAAAGCCACTAGATCTACTAGAACTACAGAATTATCCTTTACATACAATCTGTAGACTTTTATATGTGATTTTTTAATCCATCAGGAAGCCCTAATTATAAGAACCACTGTTCAAATGACTGTTATGAATGGCTTCCCAGGTGGCTCAATGGGTGGCTCAGCGGTAAAGAATCCACCTGCAGTTCAGGGGACGCAGGAGACGTGGATTTGATCCCTGAGTCAGGAAGATCTCCGGAAGGAAGAAATGGCATCTCACTCCAGTATTCTTGCCTAAGAAACTGCACAGAAAGAGGAGCCTGGAGGGTTACAGTCCATGAAGTGAAGTGAAAGTCGCTCAGTCGTGTCCGACTCTTTGCCACCCCATGGACTATACAGTCCATGGAATTGTCCAGGCCAGAATATTGGAGTGGGTAGCCATTCCCTTCTCCAGGGGATCTTCCCAACCCAGGGATAGAACCCAGGTCTCCCGCATTGCAGGCAGAGTCTTTACCAGCTGAACCATCAGGGAAGCCCAAGAATACTGGAGTGGTTAGCCTATCCCTCAGAGAAGGCAATGGTACCCCACTCCAGTACTCTTGCCTGGCAAATCCCATGGATGGAGGAACCTGGTGGGCTGCAGTCCATGGGGTTGCTAAGAGTCAGACACGACTGAGCGACTTCACTTTCACTTTCCACTTTCATGCACTGGAGAAGGAAATGGCAACCCACTCCAGTGTTCTTGCCTGGAGACTCCCAGGGACAGGGGAGCCTGATGGGCTGCTGTCTATGGGGTCACAGAGTCGGACACGACTGAAGCGACTTAGCAGCAGTAGCCTATCCCTTCTCCAGCAGATCTTCCCGACCCAGGAATCGAACCTGGATCCCCTGCATTGCAGGTGGATTCTTTACCAGCTGAGCTACTAGGGAAGATCTTACAGTCCATAGGGGTCGTGAAAGAGTTGAACACGACTTAGTGACTAAAAACAACAAAACTGATAAGAGCATGGATGAAAACTTGGTTCAAAAAAATTAATGATTGAGGCAAAAACCGTTTTTTGCCTCCACGAGCTGGGTACTGCTTTAAGCAGAAGCTGCTTTGGGAAGATGGGAGGAAATCCATATATGACTTCTCTGTTTGGGGGAGACAGATGCAGCTAAAAAAGAAGATCCTTTCTCTGCAGTTGGTGAAATATTGAGGCAAAAGATTTCCCAATTCAAAAAAAAAAAAGTTCAGAAGAATTCCTTCACTTCCTTTGACCTGAAGCCACAGTAAATTATACAGAACTCTCAATCCAAGGCACCCTTAAGAGGCAGAGAGGGTGAGTGAGGAGACGGGAAGCAGGAAGTGGGATGCATCACATGCCTTCAGGGCATCGGGCACAGTCAGGTATATATTGTTTGAGGTAATCCTCACATAAATCTCCAGATATGTGGGGTTGATTATAATCACTTCTCAGCCAAGGACACCAAGGATTTATAACATGCCTGGAGTCACACAGCTGGTAAAGGACAAAGAGCTAAAACAGAACTGAACTGCAAAGCCTTGGCTCCAAAGACTTTATACTTCATCAAACTGCCTCCACTGTTTAAAAGTTGGACGAACCAGTAGTCTTTTTGCTTGTAAACCTTCAGGCGCTTTACTAGAATCATCATTCTGCAGCATAATGAAGGAGGAATTGAACTAGAAAAGTATATAAACCTCCTTCACTAAAAAATTACAAGCACCAATTTTGAATTTTGTTTATGGTTAGGAAATAACAGATCATTCCCCTGAAATATTCCAATAGAATCCTTCTATTAGACTTTTTTGAGCCTACTTTGAATAACTTCATGAATGCGATGCTGCCAGAACAATTCCACCAGCGGAGGACAATGGCGACCTCATCTCGCCTATCTGGCCCCTCTGGGATCATAGTGAAAAACCCTGTAGACACTGGAGGCCCGTGAAATGCATCCCACCTGCCTCACCATGGAGGTGGTGATGCTGGGTGTGTTCTGACGTGGCCAGCAAATGTCATCAAAGAGAGGTTGTAAGTGACCCACCCTTCAGGATGTGCATTTTGAGAAAAATGATTAGACAAGATTTTTTTTTTTCAGTTCATTCCAATGTCAATATGCCTGAATCCAAGAGGAATTACTTCTGGGCTGGTTTAAATCAGAGTTTTCAAGTTCACACCACCTAACATTTGCGGTTATCTTGCTGCTGTTTTCCATGACACCATTTTCTTTCCCTTGTCTATTAACTTTCAAGAACGTAGTCCTCTTGTGGCTTATTATCAGCTCAGAGTCATTTCATTTCATTATTATTTTTGGTCAGGTCAAAATGAATAAATGGTACAACTGCTGAAGCCCAGAGTGAATGAGAAAGAGGGTGAATCTAGGGTGTCCTCCATGGATTCCTGATACTAAGGACAATTCCTTAAGGAGCTGAAGCACTCTTGTCCAGAACCAGACCACAGAAACCACGCCCTTCACCTGTGAACTTGGATCACTTCTTGAGACAAGTGACAGTTGAGTCTTCTGGCAAAAGTAAACACCCTACTGAGTGATTTAGTGCTCCTTTTTTTGTTGTTGTTTTAAAACCAAATAAAGTCAGAGATAATTTTTCTAAAATAGCACCATCTTGATTCCAAGTCAAAGACACTTCCAGCTGTAATGAAACAGATTTACTTTTGCTTTGTTTTTTTGAAAAGCTGACCCTCAGAATTTGCCCCACCTGAACGCCAACTTGGAGTATCTGGAGCTACATATAACTGGATATTTTTAAGCCAACCAAAAATCGATGTCAAAAGCTTCCACCTCTTCACATAAAAGTAGCAGCCAGCCACCAGCCATGTGGTACAGTCTATATATGTATATTTTTTGAGTGATTTTATCCAAATGGTTGTGAAATTTTAAAGAGAGAGTGCAAAATGTTTGGGTCTTAGTTCCAGAGATACTTAAAAAAAAAAAACTGTTAAAGTAGATTCTCATTAAAAGTTTGGAGAGAAGGTAAATTACAGTCATTTGAAACCCAATGATATTTGCAAATTATTTGGTTGGTCCAGCTCAAGTGAACTTTCAATTATTCTCTTTGTATTTTCTGTCTTGCGAGTGAGCTGTGGCAGGAGAGAACTGTTTTCCATAATGACTGATGTTCTTCTAAAGCATGCCCCAAGGTCATGTTACAAATTGTTGAAGATGTTCAGCTGGCTCATAACATTTCCAAACACACACGATACCATCAGATCCACTGTCAAAATGGAACCTGAAAAACAAGGATCACTGGTAAAAAGAATTCTCAAAAGACTTTCTAACTTCTCCGTTAGAAAACGGAGCATGCCTATGGCTTAGGGTATGGTTTAGATATCCAAAGATGCATAATTGGGTACCACAAGGAATCTGAGGTGAAGCAGAGGATGCTGTCTCTACTGCAAGGAGTTTATGACTTAATAGAGAAGTCATAGCAAGCAAAAAATTGTGCGTGTGTATGTGTGTGTATGTAAAGAGAGAAACGGTGTCAACACACTAGAAACAAATATATAATATGCATCTATGCATACAGGAATATGTATAACTATGATATCTAGAAAAAGATGCATAAATTACTGAATAATTTAATGACACAAGGTTATTCCCAGAACACTGTTAAAGCAGCGTTTTCAAGGAAAAGAGGGTACTGACATAACCAGGATAGCAAAGACTAAGATATTTGAAAAGATGACTTTTAAAATTGGAGGGCTAGGAACCTAAAAGCTCATTGACAGAGAAATAGATTAAAAAGATGTGGTACATATATATATATGTATATACATATATATATATATATA
>SJYT01037900.1:577179-658586 GCA_006410635.1 Cephalophus harveyi | reverse complement strand
TGTTGCTGAAGTCTGCTCTGGTCTGCCCAATCCCAAGAATGAAGTCAAGACCCACCTCCTCTAGAGGGTGGAGTCTGTAGGAAGAGATGTGTATAAGAGACAGGTGGTACATATATATATATGTATATACATATATATATATATATATAAAATATTACTCAGGCATTAAAAAGAATGAAATCCTGCAGTTTGCAGCAACATCAATAGACCTGGAGAATGTCACACCCAGTGAAGTCAGTCAGATAGAGAAGGAGAAACACTGTATGACATCCCTTATATGTGGGATCTAAAAAGGAAATGATACAGATGAATTTACAAGTGATTCAAAGGAAAATGAACTCATGGTTGCCAGGGGTGGTGGGGTGGGAAGGGAAGGGATAGTCAGGGAATTTGGGATGGTCATGTACACACTGCTATAGTTATTAATACAACGGATAACCAGCAAGGACTTATTGTACAACACATGGAACTCTGCTCAGTGTTATGTGCCAGCCTTCATGAGAGGGGGTTTTGGGGGAGTATGGATACATGTACATGTATGGTTGAGTCCCTTCACTGATCGCCTGAAATTACCACAACATTGTTAACTGGCTATACTCCAATATAATATAAAAGTTCAAAAAAAAATTGGAGGGCTAAAAACAAAATGTTAGGATTTTGCCAACGGAAGGTAATGACAAATGGTTGGCTAGCTGGGGGCTGAGGAGGGGAGTCTCAGAAGGGCAGGTATTCTCACAGTGATCACAGCAGAGGGTCTAAGTCAGCATCCTTACAACAATTTCAGGTGACTAGGCTGCAAAGTGCCATGGCCAAAATGCGCTTGGTAAAAAGCACATGTGTACACATGGAACCCCAGCACCTGTGAGTGTACACTGTAGACCAAAGTACAGTTGTCCCTTGGGGTACACAGGGAATTGGCCCAGAAGCCCCTGCGAATACCAAAGTCCGTGGATGCTCAAGTCCCTCCTATAAAATAGTGTAGTACAAGGAATCCAAGCTATGATGGCTAGAACGAGAAACACAGATAATAACAAGTGCTGGTGAAGATGGAGAGGAACCGACGCCTCATACGTTTCCAGCAGGGAATGAAAATAGCACAGCTGCTATGGACAACAGCTTGGTGCTTCCTCAAAAAATTAAACATAGAGCAAATACCGTATATTAACACATGGATATGAAATCTAGAAAAATGGCACTGATGAACCTATGTGCAGCACAGGAACCGAAATACAGACATAGAGGACAGACTTACGGACACAAGGGAAGGAGGGGGGGATGAATTGAGAGCGCAGCATTGAAACATATACATTATCTTATGTAAAACACATAGCTAGTGGGAAGCTGCTGCATTATACAGGGAGCTCAGCTTGGTATTCTGTGATAACCCAGTGAGGCAGGATGGAGTGGGAGATGGAGGGGCGGTTCAAAAGGGAGAGGACGTATGTATGATTCACACTGTTGCATGGCAGAAACCAATACAACATTGTAAAGCAATTAACCTCCCATTAAAATTTTTTCAAAAGTAGTAGGGAAAAAAGTTAAACAAAGAATTACCAACCAACGAAACAACTCTACACAAGAGAATTAAAAACAGATATTCAAAAGAAAAAAACATGCACACAAATGTTCACAGCAGCATTATTCATAATAGTCAAAAGGCAGAAACAACCCAAATGTCCATCAGCTGATAAATGGATAAAATGTCATCTTTCCCACAATGGAGTATTAGTCAGCAATAAGAGGAAAGAAGTACAGATAACTTGAAAACAAATTATGCTAAGTGAAAGAAGCCAGACACAAAATGACACATTTCACATGGGATTCCATTTACACAAAATGTCCAGAACAGACAAATCGAGAGATAGAAAGGAGACGAGCAGCTCCTGGAGGTGGGAGGGGCAGGGATGGGGAGCAACTACTAATGCGTGTAAGGTTTGTTCGGAGGGTGATGAAAATATCCTGGGACCTGATAACGGTGAGAGTCGCCCAACTCTATCAATATGCTCAACTCTTTAAAGCTTTAAAAGAGTGAACTTTATGGCATGTGATTTTTATGTCAGGAAAGCTATTGTTAAAGATGTTTTTTCATAAATAGAAACAACTATGATTAGAAATAATATTAGGAAGAAAATATTTAATGAAATTGTTAGTGGAGCAGCAGAAATGAAAAAGGAAGGTAAGCCATAGTGAAGTATTTTTAAATAATAAATTATAGACATATAATTAAGATATATTGCTCTCCACAAATTTAACTTTTTCCAAGACTTTGTCCTTATTTTCAAAATGCTGTCTAGAGGTAAACTATTACTAACCCTTAGACATTAATTTGGCTTAGGCTAGGCTATCAGACAAATGCACAGGAGTAAAGTAAAAAATATACATCTCTATCAAGATTTGCAAAGAAAAGAAGAAACAAAAATATCAAGAATCTGACTTTCATGGCAACTAAAAGTTCAAAATTACAAAGTAAATGAAAAGAAATGAAAAGACCTACATAAAAGCTAAAAGAAAATGTAAAATATTAATAATAATAGTAGTAGTAATTAGAACAAAATCCAAACAGCCACTCTTCTGTTTATAACCTATTAGTAAAGAAATATCTGTTCTAATCATACTTCAATTAAATAATAGCCACACCAGTGTATGCTGAAGAAATCAAGGAAAGTACAAGATACTTTCATACCAGAAACCCAAAGGTAAATTCAAATTTGTACTCACTTTTAATTGGTGGTATGAGAATTTTCTTCCCGATTGTCCTCTTCTTCACGTGTTCCTGTTCTTTGGTGTGAATTTTTCAGATACATCAGATGTTCCTGTTCACTTGGAACTTTTTCGTGGAAAGACTAATTTCAAACAGAATTCTCAATTTGGAGACAGCATTCACGTTCAGACTGAATGATGGTGTGCTACGAATTCAGGGCACGCGTGTGATTCCTGAAATGAAGGGTCTTCACTCTGCACTAGCTTAAAAAGACAGAAGCTTTACAGGCTGCCTGGCAATTCATTTCAACCTGAGGGAAAGGAGACGAATTTGCCTTCTGGAGCCTGAGGCAAATACAGATGACCTCCCCTCAAGCAGCGCGAACAGGGACAAGCAGAAAAGATGATAACATCTCGGCTCCATCGTGACTTGGCCCAAAGTGCCCCCGGGTTCTGTTCTTTAGGGGAGCAATGCAGGGGGGTTCTCAGTAAGAAGACATGGCAGGAGCACAGGACAGCTGGGAACAGGTGTCCCAGGTCAGTAAAGGGCTCAGTCATAGCCAGTGGACAGCCCCGCTCCCAGGAGAGCCAAGTCATGTAAGCATAAGCATTTTTCAAAGGGAAAGAAGTGAAAGTGTTAGTCGTTCAGTTATGTCTGACTCTTTGCAATCTCATGGACTGTAGCCCGCCAGGCTCCTCTGTCCATGGAATTCTCTAGGCAAGAATACTGGAGTAGGTTGCCATTTCCTTCTCCAGGGAATCTTCCTGACCCAGGGATCAAACCTGGGTCTCCTGCACTGCAGGCAGATTCTTTACCATCTGAGGGACTGCTGTTCAAACATGCTTGGGAAATACTACTATTCTTGGAAATTCACAATGAGACTATTCAGTGCTAAGAGTCCAACAGTCAGAAGTCCCTTTAACTTTGTTTGAATCACATAATCACAGAACCTTTTTTCTAAATTATTATTATAACAAGTACTAATCTACTAATGAAATGGCAACCCACCCCAGTATTCTTGCCTGGGGAATCCCACGGACAGAGGAGCCTGGCAGGCTACAGACCATAGGGTCGTAAAGAGTCAGACACAACTGAAGCAACTTGGCAGGCACACATGATCTACTAATATCCAGTGGAATACACTTCAGGAAACACTGGTCCAAACTGACAATGTCTCATGTTTCAGACAAATTTTTGACTCAGGTGGGGACAAGGGTTGCCAGATAAAACAGAGGAAGCCCACTTAGATCTGAAGTTGTGCACCTCATTCACCACACCCAGCAGGCTCTGCAACACCCCCTCTGAAATGTCACTCTACCACGTGAGTTATCAACAGAACAAAGACGGTTACCTTCCTCAGGGTAGCACTCCGGGACCCCACGTGAGCCCATTATGAGGTTGCCATCTTCGTCATGCCGTTCTAGGGTCCCCGGGGGACAGGTAGGGACAGGGGTTGTGGGCTCCGGGGTGGTGGTGGTGGTTCTCTGGGTTGTGGTTCGGACGGTCGTTGGGCGAGTGGTGGTGGTAGTGGGCCGAGGGGTCGTTGTGGGCCGAGGGGTCGTGGTGGGCCGAGGGGTCGTGGTGGGCCGGCGGGTGGTGGTGGGTCTTGTGGTTGTGATGGGGGCATGGGTGGTTGTTTTGATGACCTCCAAGCCCACCAGGGGCTTGCCTCCAAGACTCAAAATGGGCTTATCCTGGGCACTGGCCAAGGGTTTGGCATGGCGCCCCTGTCCAAAGAGTGGGAGGCCGTCAGGGCTCACCACAGGAGTTCCTCCCAGATCTGAAACAAAAGCAAATAAAAGCTATGCAGCCAGGTGAAACAATCCAGGGAAGTAAAAAGCAAGTGGAAAGTATCTTCTCAATGTCTTATATTCTATAATCAATAAAAGGCAAAGAAATAATGAAAAGGATAAAGCTGAGGTCACAGTACCTGCTACTATCCAGAAACTTCCGGGCTTTTTATATTGTCCATTACTCTGCACTAGCTTATAAAAGTATATAAATACCTCATTACCTGCAATAACTCTAAGTCTCTAGGAAGGAAAGTGATTTTTTTCCCCGTCCTTACTGTTAGGACCCAAACAGGTGCCATAACAGGCTTCAGGGGGCCAAGACAGGCCAAAATCTCCCTTGCAGAGGAGCTAAGTCATTGCCAGGAAGAAAAGGGCTAGTTTCAGCCTATCAGGAAGAGGGTGGAAATCCTCTAAGAAAGCCCGCGCGCGCGAAAATTCAGCCAATTAGTAAATACCATAAAACCCTTGCAACCAATCCACCCTTACCAACTCCCTGTCTTTGTCTTAACTCTATAAATACTGGTGTAATTTAGGGCTCGGGGCTCTTGTCAAGACTTCACTGCGCTGGATGAGATGGGAGCCCTAGCTCGAGCTAGCAATAAAACCCCTTTTTGCTTTTGCATTGCTGTGGATGTCTTATTCTCTCAGTTTTGGGGACTCGGACTTCGGGCACAACACTTACTCCTACCACTAGGGACTTAATTGTTACTTTGGACTAGTGGTAGCAAAGTTATTCTGCAAAGAGCCAGAGAGTAAACATTTTAAGCTTTGTGTTGCCACTATTCAACTCTGTGACTGCAGAACAAAAAACATAGACAGTAAACCAAGAAATGCATGTTTCTGTGTTTCAAGAAAACTTTGTGTATGGAGAGTGAACTAGGAATGTAATATAATCTTCACATGTCACAAATATTATTCTGTGATTTTTTCGGCAATCATTTAAAAACATAAAAGCTATTCTGAGCTCACAGGCTATACAAAAACAAGCAGCAGGCAGGGTTTGGCTTTAGAAGTGGTGTTGCTGAAGTCTGCTCTGGTCTGCCCAATCCCAAGAATGAAGTCAAGACCCACCTCCTCTAGAGGGTGGAGTCTGTAGGAAGAAAGCTGGATCAGGGAAGAGCTAAGCTCCACCCCTTCCGAGGCACCTCATCTCCACGAGGTTAATGTAACTGGACCAAGGGCCTCCATTAAAAATGAGGAAAAGGAGGAAGAGAGAAGTTGTTATGCTTCAGATGACTCAGGGCACTTTTGTTCCATGAGGACCATTCTCACTTACCCACAATGGTTCGACCATCTCCGCCTAGTTTAATCCGGAGAGGATTTCCTTGTGAATCTTGTAGGTACCTTCCTTCTGCATTCAATACTAACCCACGATCAAGGTCCACGACCTAAATCCATGACACAGATTAAAGGATGTATTGAATATTTCAAAATATTCACATTAATCCAACTATATGAATATAGGCGAATAGGAAACATTATTTTTGTCAGCATCATTCATAAGGTATAATAGGAATGAAGTACAAAACAGTCATATTTCATAATTGTTTATCCACATAACAATTGTTTCAAGTTTTCTCAAATATTCAAAAGATGTTCAAAATACATTTACCATTGAGCATGTTGTATGTCAAAAGCAGGAAACGACCTAGCTGCTTATCAATGGAGGAAAGAGATTAAATAAATCATGCCCCATTCATACAGTGAAATACTGTGAAGCCAGGGAAAAGGATTTGGAAATTCTGAATTTATCATGAGATATCCTGATGCAGACTTAGATTATAGGACTGATTATTTTGCAAAATGAAGTATATTCACTTGTATATATAAGCTTAAAAGTGTAGAGAGAAAATTCTGGACAGATATATCCCAAACTATTAATAGTGGTTGTTTCTGAGAAGTGATTCGGGATGCTTATTATCTTTTTATATATTTCTGAATTGTTTTAATTTCTTGCCATGAACACAACAGGTTTCCATTTTGCTGTGTGCTAAAAATCAAAGTTGTTATATCAAAACCAGTTTCATTTGTAATTAGCCTAATATAGCACACATGAAAAAAATTTCATGTTCTAAGGAATTATACAGGAGAAGGCGATGGCACCCCACTCCAGTACTCTTGCCTGGAAAATCCCATGGACAGAGGAGCCTGGTAGGCTGCAGTCCATGGGGTCGCGAAGAGTTGGACACGACTGAGCGACTTCCCTTTCACCTTTCACTTTCATGCCTTGGAGAAGGAGATGGCAACCCACTCCAGTGTTCTTGCCTGGAGAATCCCAGGGACGGGGGAGCCTGGTGGGCTGCCGTCTATGGGGTCACACAGGGTCGGACACGACTGAAGTGACTTAGCAGCAGCAGCAGCAGGAATTATACAACTTGGACAAAAGGTATTATTAGCTCTGTTAAGAAACAACTCACGTGCCACACTGATGAGTCTCAGAATATGGTCCTGGGCCAGCTTCCCCAACCTCACCTGGAAACTTGTCAGATACGAGAGTTACCTGGTCTGAACCAAACCATACTGACAAGCCCTCAGGGATTCTGATGCCCATCAGTGTTTGAAAACCATGACTTTGAACAATCAAGTCACTGGAGGAACCCCTGCAAGCAGGCCACTCATCGGGTACTATCTCAGTAATTAAAATAAAACTTACATAAATAAACCCTACTTTCAAAATCTACTCCATATGGTTTCAATTCAAAATTGTTTACAATGACACTTTGCTTTCATATGTATTCTTCCTTCTATAAATTTCTGTTCCTTTGAGAAATGATAAAATGTATCTTGAGGCCACCTGTGACTGAAAATTCTTTGAAGTTCATCAATATGTTTTCCTAAATCTTACTGCTATAAATGAGAAATTTTGAGAATTCTACTATGAATAATTTTTTTTATTCTTTGAAAAAATATTTTAAGTCTCTGAACATTCTAAGTGTTCTGTCCATCACCCTCAACCCACCAAAAACTCTTAAACATTCACCTTAACCCCAGGAAGTTAAAGTCATTTAGCTTAAACATACATAAAATACTGATACTTATTTTTTATTTCAGTCAAACAAGAATTGTTGGAAGATTTAAAAGGTGATCTGATAAAAGCTGCCTATTTGATTTGGAGATTTTTGTTTTGGTTCAGTTGTTTTTATCCTGCTTTCTTTTACAAAGGATTTGAGATAATTTACAGAAAATATGTATTCTGTTTAATCGAATCATAAAGAAAAAATAAAATAAAGCTAACAGGAGTGGGAAAACAGAAATTCGTTTGGGAGGCTGTGCCTCAGGTTCTGTCTGACTGCTTGGCCTAAACATTTGTGTGACCTTCTTAACCAGTCAAGAAGAACGGGAACAAATGCCCATCAGTATCAGTTCAGTCGCTCAGTCGTGTCTGACTCTTTGCTACCCCATGGACTGCAGCATGCCAGGCCTCCCTGTCCATCACCAACTCCCAGAATTTACTCAAACTCATGTCCATTGAGTCGGTGATGCTATCCAAACCATCTCATCCTCAGTTGTCCCCTTCTCCTCCTGCCTTCAATCTTTCCCAGCATCAGGGTCTTTTCCAGTGAGTCAAATGAGTCAGACAAATGCCCATGCCTGACCTAATTAGCTATGAGAAGAAAGCAAAGTAGTTCTCGGGAGAATCAAAGCCTTTTCTGAGCACTGGAAGAAATGATACAGTATAAGTATACAGACATACACGTGGTTAAAACTAGAGAAAAAAAAGACTGCTTCATTTTCTATTACACAACGCCCACCATTTTTCTCTTCCCAACAGCATGAAAACAACTGGTATGTGTAAAGAAGTTTACCCTACCCACTTTGTTCCTTGAGGGCCATTGATAATTCTTTGTCCACTTGGTTTTCCATTACTACCAGCAAGTACTCTCCCTTCTCCATTTGGTCTTCCATTATAACCTACAAGTTCCCAAACAAACAAAAAATACAGAATCTGGTAAATTCAACATTCCTGGAAAGTTGGTTTCATACCACCCTGAAGTAGTAACATATCATTTCAAACAGAAACACTAAACAGAATTTTGGACCAATAGCTCAAATATATCAGCTAAAGATAGACCGAAACTGTGACTTCTACATGACAAATAAGAATGTCCGTGAAGAGCATGGTACAGTCACAGTTTTCTACAATATTGGGAGAATGAGAGGGTTTGGCCTAAGTAAAATTTCCAGGTAAAGTTTAAGACTGTAGTAGTTGTAGCTTTATTTTAGCCAGCTGGAAGGTGGAGGGAAGGAGAGTTGGAAGGACAGGGAAAATTCTCTCTGACATCTGTGAGATACCGTGCTGCTCTCCTCCGCAGATTATACTAAACACAACCACCGTCTCTAGCTGACTCGGGCCTAGATCATCCATCGCTGAGTATAAACACACAGTCCTGACTCAAAGCTTGCTGACTTCAGTGGGGCCACAGAAGGATTTTCTCAGGGAGGAGGGAGCAGGCCCTTTAGTTGCAATCTGGCGGTTCCTTGCACCTGCCCTCTCTCTTCACCTCCTGCCCTTTCTGATCACCTGCAGCTTGGTTGAGGCCTCCACTGGAAACATCTGCTCTAGCTTAGCCCACCAGATAAAGTGCGTGGGCTCCCCAACAGCTATTTGCAGGTCAGAGACATTTCTCGCACTCAAACAGTTAATGAAAATTAAGAATTTATTGACTTTTTTACCATGTACAAGGGAATGTGACTTTCACATCTATTATTGGGGTGTTAGGTTTGCATAAAACAGTCCATTTTAATGGAAAACTGACCTCCTCGTTGGGGCACTGTTATAGGGCTTTACATTGAGCTAAATTAACAGTATATTGCAGGGATTAACAACTACTGATACATTTAATCAAGAATGTTCTATTATGCCCCGAATCCATGCAAGGCGAGTGCAAGGCACCACTTAACCGAATGCCGATTTCAGGTAAATACCTTAGCTCCTGCCTGGGGGTCCACGTAGACTCCAGCTCACAGCTGTCTACGTTCTGTCCAAAACCTAAGTCACACATCGGCATGTTACTCCTCTGTGTGACCATCGTCTTTCAGTCTTTTCTGGAGGTTTTAAACCACGTTCACTGATTGCAACATCTTAGCAACCCTCACCCAAGACATTTGAATTTGTCCCCAGATATTTTTAGCTAAGAGGTTTATATGCAGAATAACCAGAACAAGTTTCAGCCTCCACAGGAACCAATCCTTCCTGTGGATTCCCTAATAACCCCTGGCACAAGAACAACCTAAAACATAGGAACCTGAGTTTGGCATCATGGCTGTGACACATGTTCACAGATTTAGAGCTTAAGGAACTCAAAGAAGCACGATGGGACAGCAATGGCAACCCATGCCAGGATTCTTGCCTGGAGAATCCCATGGACAGAGGAGCTTGGCGGGCTACCGTCCACCAGGCGGGAAAGAGTCAGCCACGACTGAGCAGGCACACACACACCTACCAGAGGGCTGTGGAGTCGGTGTTGGGATTGGAACGGCCGCTCAGCCACCTCCTAGCTGTCTGACCTCCAGCAAGCCACTCAGACCCCTAAACCCCGGCTTCCTCATCTGAAGACCCGGGAAGCGATGCAAATCCAGGAGATGGTTACCAGGATGAGATCGCCTTTACATCTCAAAGCTCCTAACCCAATACCTAGACTGAGCACATGCTCAGTAAGATAAAAGGTTCTAGGAATTGCTATGAACCCTGCTGAGAATTGTCAAGACAACGTTCAGGTAAAAACAACTCACCTGGTCTCGAAGGGGGTCTCACTGGCGCACGTGAGAACGGGTTCCGGAACCTGGAGTTCATCATCCGCTGGCGCAAGGAAAGCATCGGGGTGGTGGGGGCGGACGGGGCGGGCGCGCGCGTGGTGAACCGCGGCGGCGCGGGGGTGCCCACCGTGGTGCTCGGGGTGGCGGCGGGGCTGCGAGCGGGCTGTCTGGGCGGGAGGTGCGAGGCTCTCGGGGGGCTGCCCGCAGGTGGAGAAAGAGGCCGCTTCACCGGGGTGGCGTTCTCGTCGTGCGGGGAGCCCACCCTGGGGGGCGCCAGCACAATAGCTGGCTCCGTGTCCCCCTTAGCGAGGGTCCCATCCACTTGTTTGGCGCCCCCGGGGCTGAAGGAGGAGGGCCACTTCGGAGCAGAGGAAGACTGCGGGTCCTTGTCCTTTCCTCCCTTAAAGAACATCACGTCTTCATCCTCCTCCTCGGCTGACACCGACTGCTGCGATTTGGACGGCAGGGGCTCCCTTTTGGCTGGCGAGGCCTGGGACGCCCCGTCCTTCCTCCCCGCCCACTGGGGGCCTGCTCTGCCCGGGACCCTGGTGCGGGCGTAGGGGTGCAGGCTGCCGGGCCTGCCCGCGGGCCTGCGCGGGTGACCATCGCCCGCGCTTCCTGCCTGAGCGTCCACCTGGCGGTGCTTGGGAAGAGGCGGGGTGGCGTCCTTGGCACCGGCCGAGTACGCGGGCGCTCGGAGGCCCCCGGTCCTCGCTTCTGCGCTGTCGTCGTCCAGCTTCTGGGGAGTCGCCGCGCGGGAGGACTGTCCGCCTCTGGACGAGTAAGAGTCTGAGAAGGGGGAGCTTTCCTGCGACGTGGGGTGCGGCCGGCCGGCCTCGGAGGGGAACGCAGGCTGGGGTCTGGAAGGCGGACGCCCCGCTTCCTTGCTCCGTGGGCCGTGGGGCTGTGGCTGGGACGCCGGGACGGCTGAGGAGGGCGACTTTTCCAGAGCAGCGGGCCCGGCACCCATCCTTTGGGGCCCCGTGGGCCCCGGGTGGTGCGGGGACCGTGGCGCAGGCGGCCGGCCACCCAGCTGCGTTTCGGGAGACCGGTCCTCCGCACCCGCGTCCGTGCTCTGCTGCGTATCCTGAGCCTTTGAGGACGGAGGTTTGGCCTGAGGGGGCACCCCAGCCCAAGTGCCCGTGGATTTGGGGTTCTCTCGCAGGGGATCCTTCCGCTGCAAGCTCGCCCCTCTCTGGGGGCCTCTTCTCAGATGGTCCGCGCCCCGGGAGGCAGGCTGCCTGGAGGAGGAAGACACGTGATGGTTCACCACGGTGGCAGGAAGTGGCTTTTCATCTTCGGCCTCCTCTTCGCTGTCTTCTTGGCCTCCGGGGCCGCGCCGATGGTCAGAAGCTGGGTGAGAATCCACCCTCGGGTGAACCCGGGGGGACGCTGTGGACGGAGGGGAGCTGGAGGGGTGCAACCAGGGTGCCCGGCCGTTGGCAAACCTGTGTGGATATCTGCTGTGGGCAGCGAAGGGTCTGTTTCTGAGCGAACTGAAGTGTCCAGCGACCGGCTGGCCTGCAGGCAGCTGGGACCTAAATGTTGGGGCCGTGGCTGCAGCCGGCCTCCCTCCCTCTTCCGCATCACTGTCACCATCTCCATGGGAGTCGCCTGCTCCCTCAGAGGCCTGTGTCCTCGAGGACGGCCGAGTAGACCCCGATGGCACGTTGGACCTGGCGGCCGGCACGTCCTGACCATCCTTCCAGCCCCGGGTGAGCAGAGACCCGGGCTGTGGTTCGGTGATCAGGAGCCGAGATGACCCCCCAGGAGATGGAGAAAGTCTCGAGGGTGGGGCTGAGGCCCTGGAACCTTCCTCCCTATCCTCGGAGTGGGGCGCCCTCCGGGCGGGCAGGGCTGGTCTGGTGCCATGGTGCACCGCACTTCGGTCGCGCAGGGCGCTCCAGGCCGGGTGGCGGCCGGAAGCCAGGGCCGGCCGAGCGTGCGCCGCGCTCTTGCCAGGCAGGTGTTCCGACAGGGCGTCCTTGGGGGGCGGGGAGCGCGCGGTGGTTTCCTCCTCCTCTAGACCCACTGAGTCATTGTCAGTAGAGCTGGAAGGCCGGCTGGTGGAGGGTCCCCCGGAAAGGCGGCGAGCGCTGCTCTCAGCGGGTGGACGGGAGGCAGAAGAGGCAGATGCGGAGGGCGGCGCCCCCGGACGAGGGTGGGAGGTGGGCGAGGAGCCGCGCTGGTCCACCCCTTCCCTTCGCGGCAGCACGGGCGTGCGGGCTCTCACTGGGGTTCTCCCAGCGGCGAGGACCGGGTGGACAGGTCTGCTTGGTGGCCTCTGCTGGGACTTCTGGCCTTGGGTCTCCGGGGGCGAGGTTGGTGGGTCCCCGCGGGAATCCGGCTCCTCTTCGTCGGTGATTTCTGTGGACTGAAGACCCGAACCTCCATTCTTCCTGGGGGGAAGCTGGGCTTTTCTGAGCAGTCCACCGTTAGCCAATATTTTGTTCTTCAAGTCGAGAAGTGGGCTCTTGACATTTCTCCCTTGGGGAGAAACAGGCAAGTGAGTATGTTTTGAGGAAGCTGGCGCTTTAGGAGATGAGGAAGGCTCAGGCTTTTCAGGTTTGTGCTGATCTTCCGTGTCTGTTTTCTGTTGAAGGTCAGACTCACTGGTAGGGGCTGTAACAGATTAAGAATTTGCTGTCAAAGAAGCAATCTGAAAGATGTGTGATGAAAAATGATTAAGATGGCAGTATGGAGATGCCGAACACTAGCAATAAAACTGATAACTTCTCCTCCTTTAGACACTGGACACTTATTTTCTCAACTATAGCAATCTCCTTTAAAGCTCTAGTTTGCTTTAAGCAATATAGTCCTTATATTGCCATGCCCTTTTCCAGGGGATCTTCCCAACCTAGGGATCAGACCCAGGTCTCCAACATTGCAGGACGATTCTTTACAGTCTGAGCCACGAGGGAAGCCTCGATAATTTTTAAAGTTCTATTTTGCTTTAAGCAATATAGCCCTAGAGAATATGTGTGCTGAGTTTCTATAAATTGAATCAGGCTATGCCACAGCTTATTTGAAGGAATTCTGAAATGAGTGCTTTGAAGTAATCCATTGAGTTCATAAGTACAAAATCTTATATAGGATTTTCTTAATATAGCTGTCAAGATATTACAAATGCATTATAGCTGTTCCTTACAATGTGGGCAAAAAATACACATAAGCCTGGCACAGAATGTTCAATGATCTGTACTTAAAGTTATATGCAGATGCGTTGTGTGTAATTTGCAAATGACTGGGGTGAGTTACACATTTGTCATTTTTGAGGCATTACAAAGACTTCCCTATTCCTCATAACATGTCCTTACTTGCTTTTTTATGACTTAAAAATCCCTTTAATGATGGATACATTTGTAATCCCACAATAAAGCTTAAAATAAAAAGACCCCTGGGATAGGCAAAACATTATATTATGTGAACCCTACAATTTACTCTTTTTGGAGAGCAGGGTTGAATGCAGGAAAAGGATGCTGTCAGGGGAGAAGGATTTATATAGTGCTGGGGAATCCAGAGAGAGCAAACTTCATTTATTTCAGCTTTTTGAAGACAGAATTGCAGTAGACTGTGGATCCTCACAGCATATAATGAAGGAGAGAGCTACCAACATTTGTTGCAAACTCAGAGAAGCAGGAAGGAAAATACAGCCCACTCCAGTTTTAGACTTGATTGACCTGTTGGGTTTTGATACTGAGCAGACAAACAAGGTAACTGAAATTCTTCTGGGTACTGCTGCACTCCAAAACCATGGAATACAAACTATAAAAATTTTATGTGCTATTTATTCACTGAAATGGGACCAACTAAAAATGTCCCATTATGCCTGTAAAATGTTCTTTCCCTGTTATCATAAACCCCAAATTACACAATGATATAAGATTAATCACGGATGTATCTATTAATCACATAAGCTGTAATTAATATAATAACAATTAATGCCATTACCAATCAGTATCATTTTAGGGTTTGGGGAGACCAATTTCAGAAGGAACCACAAAAATATTTTAGACATCAGAATAGCACTTTAACCCCGCAATTCATCAATAGAGCAGTTCTAAACCATGAGCATGATACAAAATAACACACCACAATTAGGAGTAATGAAGAGAGAGAGAAAGAGAGCCACAAACACACCATGCTTACTTGGTGGCAGAGCAACAATGAAGGCTTTGGAATGAGGCCCCAGTCCTCTCCTGTTGGCGGCCCGGATTTTGAAAAGATAGCGTTCCCCAGGCTGCAGACCTTCTACCCGGGCAGACGTCGTCTCTCCAGGGTAGGTGAGGGACTTCGCTCCAAATGGTTTGAGAGCCGGGGCGTATGAAAGAATGTACTCTGAAATGATTTGGCAGACGGTTGGAAGGAGGAAACTGAAAACAGTCCTGTGTCCAGCAGACAGACTGTACGGGCAGGATGAATTAGAATGCGCATTACTAAAATTAATACTCTAGCTACGCATGCCAAGTCAGCAGCTGGAGCGTAAAGACACAGTAGGAGGTGAACGGGCGACTCAATCAGGCCACCAGTCAATCAGCTGGCAATTTTCCATTTACTGCAAACTCAGCATATGGACCCCAGGAGGCCAGTCTTCACACATGTACCAAAAATACTTACACTGTGTTTGGGTTTTTTCCTCGTTGTGTTTATTTACTAATTTACCATGACAGAATATAGGCAGAATAGAAGAAATCAGGGCAGGGGAAAAAGAAAGACAACTTCTAGGAACTGATTCTGAATAGCTGCTGACACCTCTAAGAGTTCCATTTTATGAATCGGGGCTGTTTGTATTTGTACATTAAGCCAGATAAATTCCATATTTGAAATATAATTTCACTTTTGTAATAATTAGGGAAGTTCTTAATATATTCAGAAAAGGATTTTTCAGTTTTTAAAACTGTAAGGACAAGTTGCTGAGTCATACATAGATTTATGTGATGTTGAATGTTTCCCTATATCTGCAAACATATTATGCCTTGGGCTTTGAAAATCATAGCAAATTCAGTCCAAGGAATTAATATATCTCTGCACTTATACAGAAATACTGCAACATAAGGAAGTCATGTTTTGAAACCATCCATTCCAAGGCTTCAGTCCCATGGTTGGATGGCATCACTGACTCAAAGGACATGAGTTTGAGCAAACTCAGGAAGTTAGTGAAGGACCGGGAAGCCTGGCCTGCTGTAGTCCATGGGGTCACAAAGAGTCGGACACGACTTAGTGACTGAATAACAACAAAGTTTTGAGGTATAATTTTCATCCTCAACTAAAAACTGTCATGAATATTTTCCTGCCAGTAACTCAAGATTTATAACTTACTGAGTTAATGTGAGTAGGAACTAACCAAGGAGTGGCGGGGGCAGGGGGTCGGAATGAATTACACAATAACCATGCAACCATCATACTTCTGAGGGAAGCATGGATGGGCTTTCCTTTTTCCCTAAGCTCTAATCTTTAAAAAGTACATTAGTTAAAACACTTTCATCCAAAAATCCTTTTCAGCATTTGTCTGAAAAAAAAAATAAATAAATAAACCAGCATTCTTTTCTTGTTGAAAATGAACAAACTAGTCATTTGTGGTGGTCAAAAGTAAGAATTTTAAAAACCCACTGTCTATAAAATTTTGTAACTTAGATTGTTTTTATGGATTCAATTCATCTGGAAAAAATTTGACCATGTCAAAGTATATTCTTTTATTATATTTTCTTTTTCTCAGATGTAAAAAATGCCCCAGGATAATTGTGAATTTACAATTCTACCACTACACCTTTAGGTTAGTGAGGTACATGAGTTCTTTTGGACATAAAAACTCAGTAGCTATTATTACTTCTGGCAATATTCAATTGACTACCAGGGAGTTTCTTTTGCCAAAGAGCTATAAATGTAAAGTAAGATGTGGGAATGGGGGAAAAAAGTAAGTAGCATGGTAATAAGGTCACCAAGGAACAATAATAGACTTTTTTTAATAACTAAAAATGGTAGTCAGCTAAAATATGTTTTTATTCAGGTTTCAGAAGTCTTTTCAGCATCATGATAATAATACAGAAACCAATGTTCAAATTGTCATAAAAAGAATTATTAAAAGGGGCCAACTATTTCTTCATTTGTTTCTGATTTATTCCAAAAAAAAAAAAAAAAGAACAAGAATAGTACAATATGTTCTTTAAAAACCTAGAAAGAAGGCATTGAATTTTAGAAAATACTTTCTTCTATCTTCCGTAATTTTTACTGTCTCATGAAAAGACATCCTTATAGATTAGCAAAGATAACTTAAGGTTGAATACAAAAGAGAACCATCCATTTTCTGTAATTAAGAAATTCTCAAGGGAGATCAGTAATAATTTGCTGAATTTCCTTCAGCTTACACAAACTTTGCATATTAAAATTTTCTTCCAAAATCAAGTGACAATAAAAAGTACCCTTAGAGTACATTTGTATAGTTGAACCCTCAACTGCTGTTTAATTGCTAAGTCGTGTCTGACTCTTTGCGACCCCACGGACTGTAACCCGCCAGGCTCCTCTGTCCATGGGATTTCCCAGGCAAGATACTAGAGTGGAGTGCCATTTCCTTCTTCAGAGGCTCTTCCTGCCCCAGGGACTGAACCCACGTCTGCTGCGTTGGCAGGCAGGGTCTTTACTGCTGAGCCACCTGGGAAGCCTAACCCTTAAGACCACTCTTTTAAATGTCTCCAAGTAGATTTCCAAAAGGCTTCTGAATGTTTTTACATTAAAAAGAAATTATTTGTGCTTTTATTTATGTTCTCAACAGACTATTTTAAAATTTATCTGCTGCTGCTAAGTCACTTCAGTCGTGTCCAACTCTGTGCGACCCCATAGACAGTAGTCCACCAGGCTCCGCCGTCCCTGGGATTCTCCAGGCAAGAACACTAGAGTGGGTTGCCATTTCCTTCTCCAATACATGAAAGTGAAAAGAGAAAGTGAAGTCGCTCAGTCGTGTCCGACTCTTCGCGACCCCATGGACTGCTAGTTGTGACTATTTTATTCTATTTTCATTTTTTAAAATCTACAGTATTTTTTTTTCCTGTTTTAAGGTCATTTTTTTCTTCAAATCCCACCCCCGCCCCAATTCAATTGTTCAAAATGTTGACAAATAGGGGGAAAAAATCTATATAACATTTTAATTTTCAAGGAGAAAGGGGCAACTGAGGAGGAGATGTTTGGATGTTATCACAGACTCAATGGATATGAATTTGTGTAAACTCCAGGAGACGGTGAAGGATGGGGAAGCCTGGCATGCTGCAGTCCATGGGGCTGCAAAGAGTTGGACATGACTGAGCAACTGAACAATAACAACAAATGTTTGTAGCCCATTCAAGACATTTATGAGCCCATGGGGTTCCTGCTCAGCCTGACCTGCCATGATCTTAACTGGCACAATGAAAAGATCCATAGAATGGAAAACAAGGTGTCACTTTGTTTGGTTAAAGGTTATGATGTCATCCATACAATTAACAACAGCCCTCTTGATAGTAGCATCAAAATCCCTGCACACAGGGGGTGATGGAGTCATCTGCATGATGACCCCGATCTGACTGACAATGAAAACCCTGCTGAGATATCCTTGTCCACTGGGTTGGCATTCCAAATCTGTATGTTAACTTCCCTGTTGCTTTTGCAGTTGCCAAGCCTGCGATTAGAACCTGCGTTTATCAGAGTCAAAGCACACAGTTCTCTTTGGCTATTTCACTCCCCCGTGTGCCTTATACTCTCAGTCATGAGGTTCCTACCTTTCACTTTCCCCTCGGTCTCAGGCAGAGCATCCCAAGCTACAGTGACAGCTGTAGGCTTGCCATTGACTGGCCAGACGTTTAAATTTTCAGGAGCTGAGGTAGGAGCTACAAAAGGACAAGAATCCAAGGTTTAAAAAGGCCCTTATGGCTATTCTAAAAGTGACATATGGTCCCTACATACATATGTTTCATTGCAGAGCTACTGTGTTAATTTTTATTATACATGAGAGAAAATTCTCCACTTGCTCTTGGTGTATTTAGCGGTTAATATCAGCTTTACCAACTGATAGAGCAAGGAGGTTAGACACACGTGGGGAAATGTTTTTAGAAATTCAGCATTTCTCTCATTGGTGAATATTGAAATATACAAAGAAGAATACAATCCAGTTCCAACTTACTCTGGATAAAATTTTGGGTTTTTTTAGAGACATAATTTAGAACAAAATAATTGTAGCTTTGAATATAGAACAAATTTCTCCCCCAGAATCAAGCACAACTTGAGTCTTAAGAAAGGAGGGTCTCTCCAATACTCTGGAGCCATGTGTTTGTTACTCAGGGGTGTTCACACAGACAGCAGGGATTTATGAAGGCTCCACATGGTTTTAATGCACTCCACATGTCAGAAAAACACGCTCAGGAAAATAGCCAGTAAAGGATAAAGCCTGGACCCAAGGAAGCTTCTCACGAGATTTAGGGGTAATGCTACTTTGAAAAATGCCTCTCCTGGCCATTATCACTGTGGCTCCCTGAAGTGTCTTTAAATCTCCTTTTAGGGGTAATTCCCAAGTTGCAAGTCCAAAGGCCATTCTGAATACAGACCAGACTCCGGTGTTCTCTGGAAGACAGATGTACTCCACCTGCCGTCTCGTTCACCCTGGGAAATGCGGACTGCAAATTCATACATGGTATCTGGACTCAGGTTCTCGACCAGCACACGTCTGTTGGAGGCCTGCTTGTAATCCCATCTCGCCGACTCCCCCTTTTCTCGGTAGCGCACGGTGTACTGTCTGTAAGAAAACGCAAAGCAGCAACACACCCAGCTGACCAGTTCTCTGCACTGGCGTCCTTGGTGTTTTCCCTTCCCCGTATAAGTGATGACTTCTGGAGGTAAATGGTGAAATCAAGAAGAGAAAGTTCTAGACTTGTGATTTTGTTATTAGTTCAAGGAATCTACTTAAGTTCCAGGGAGGTATGTCTAAGGTAGCCCAAGAAAGACAGAGCTTAGTGTCTTTTCAAGACCAAAACATTTTATTGCTCAAGATATCAAGCAGAAATTAAGAGGGAGGGACAAGGGGGGGGGGACACTTTTTATGAGGCAAGTGCCTTATTAGGGGTGTGTGGGGGGATGGGTGTGTGTGTGTATGTGATGTATGTGTGTGTCGGTGTGTATATGTGTGTGTACGTGTGCATGGGGTGTGGGAGTGGGGTGTGGGGGTGTGTGTACGTGGTGTGTGTGTGTATGTGGTATGTATGTACATGGTGTGTGTGTGTATACATGGTATCTGTGTGTGTATGTGGTGTGTGTGTGTGTGTGTACATGGTGTGTGTCTCTGTGTGGTATGTGTGTGTATGTGGTGTGTGTCTCTGTGTGGTGTGTGTGTATGTGGTGTGTGTACATGGGGTGTGTGTGTATACATGGTATCTGTGTGTGTATGTGGGTGTGTGTGGGGGTGTGTGTACATGGTGTGTGTCTCTGTGTGGTATGTGTGTGTACGTGGTGTGTGTACATGGTGTGTGTGTGTACATGGTGTGTGTGTGTATATGTGGGGTTGTGTGTGTGTATGTGGTGTGTGTGTACACAGTCTGTGTCTCTGTGTGGTGTGTGTGTATGTGGTATGTGTGTATATGGTGTGTGTATATACATGGTATCTGTGTGGGTGTGTGGTGTGTGTGTGTAGATGGTGTGTGTCTCTGTGTGGTATGTGTGTGTATGTGGTGTGTGTCTCTGTGGTATGTGTGTGTACGTGGTGTGTGTCTCTGTGTGGTATGTGTGTGTACATGGTGTATATACATGGTATCTGTGTATATACATGGTATCTGTGTGTATATGTGGTGTGTGTGTGTGTGTGTGTATATGTGGGGGGTGTGTATGTGTTGCCTGTGCATGTGTATGTGGTGTGTGTGTGTGTGTATGTGGCAGGGGTGTGTATGTGCTGGGTGTGTGTGTACCTGGTGTGGAATGGGCAACGTTAAGAACCAGATCCAGCCCAAAGCACCTTGGCTCTCCAGAAAAGAAAGACAAGAAGACTCACTAAGCACCAAAGCTGGTGTGTTTTCTGAGTTCTGTAAGGAAAGGCCGCCTGTAGTTCTGAGTAGACTTGTTTCTGTGAGACAGAACAAAAACGTGCAACAAACAGAGCAGGAGAGAGAGGCTTACAAGAGGAACGCTGCTGTGTGATCATCAGGCAGAGGAGTGCCATGTGACCCAACACAGTCATATTTGACAGTCCCAGGCAGAAGACACCCTCAACACTTGACGTTTCAAGTTACAAACACCGTTTATTGTTGTTCAGTCACTCAGTCATGTCCAACACTTTGCAACCCTGTGGACTACAGAGCACCAGGCTTCCCTGTCCTTCAGTGTCTCCTGGAGCTTGCTCAAATTCATGTCCATTGAGCCGCTTTTCTCAGAAGCTTTCTTTGTGGCCACCTTACAGTAGACGGCATTTGATGCCTTAACAGCGTGCTACTCATTATGGTATTTCATTAGTTATGATACAACTATCGTGTCCAACTCTTTGCAGCCTCATGGACTAAACAGTCCATGGAATTCTCCAGGCCAGAATACTGGAGTGGGTAGCCTTTCCCTCCAGGGGATCCTCCCAACCCAGGGATTGAACCAGGTCTCCCGCATTGCAGGCAGATTCTTTACCAGTTGAGCTACCAGGGAAGCCCTCAGTTGCAGACACAGCTCACCAATTAGCAGTAAGAATTCTACTAAGAAAACTCAAGTCTTCTTTTGTTTTCATCAAGATGTTGGAAATCAAAGTCCATGTTGATCAGGAACACTTCCTGCTGGGGGAGGCCCTATGGCTTGGGAGAGAACTACTTATGCATCTTCTGAGGTCTCTGACAAGAAGCAGATGTCTTTTTTTACTAGCAGACAGTGACAGAAGCTTTAGCTCGAACAAATAATATTATATATATATATATATATATATGTATATATATAATGTAGAATAACATCTATATACTATATCTATCTATCTATATATATATACACACTCAGCATTATATTCCATTCATTTTCTAAAGTATATTCACTTTTCTTGGTTGCAAATAGGTTAAAAAAATAATATATAATGACTAGACCACCAAGTCTTTGGTTTTCTCTTGGCTGTGTGCTTTCTCTTGGCTGTGTGTTAGTCATTTAATGCACATTTTTATGACTACTGGTCTACCACTAACTAGCATTCACCAGTGGCCACTTTGCTGACAAAGGTCTGTATAGTCAAAGCTTTGGTTTTTCTGGTAGTCCTGTAGGGATATAAGAGTTGGGCCATAAAGAAGGCTGAGTGCTGAAGAATTGATGCTTTTGAACAGTGGTGCTAGAGAAGACTTCTGAGAGTTCTTTGGACAGCAAGGAGATCAAAACAGTCAATCCTAATGGAAATCAACCCTGAATATTCATTGAAAGGACTGATGCTGAAGCTGAAGCTCCAATACTTTGGCCACCTGATGAGAAGAGTCGACTTATTAGAAAAGACCCTGATATTGGGAAAGACTGAAGGCAGGAGGAGAAGGGGTCGACAGAGGATGAGATGGTTGGATGGCATCACTGACTCAATGGACATGAGTGTGAGCAAGCTCCAGGAGATGGTGATAGACAGGGAAGCCTGGTGTGCTGCAGTCCGTGGGGTCGCAAAGAGTTGGACATGACTTAAGGACTGAACAGTAACAGTGGCTTTTTTAACACAAAAATTATTTTAACCTCATGACTGGTTTTTCCTCCATTACTATTGCAAATGACCATAAAAACCAGAAGAGCATAACATTATGGGTTAAGACAAAATAAAGCACATTTTGTTACATATGTATAGATGAGCTGGACGGGAACCCACGCAACGTTTGAAGACTATTTCAAGAGGAGTCACTTTGCACAAGACATTAGACACATGCCCACCACTCTACACAAGACCCTTCCTGCGGCCACTGTCTCCAAATACCAGGAAGACGGTAAGGCTCTTCTTCCTAAGATGGACCCATGTCCTTCGTGCCTGAATAGAACACTCAAGAGACAAAGCAAAACTTGGGGCAAAGAATGAAACAGAATCTAGGAAAGTCCCAGACACAAGATCAGACTAGGAACACATGAGATGTGACGGCCTGCTGTGTGTGTCTTACCCACATCTAATCTGTGGGAATGTGTACCACCCACAGAATCAGCTAGATTGTCCTAGAACAGTCTACCCGTCTGCTACAAAAGAGGTCGGCGTTCACGTATGTCTGAAAATACAATCGTTCAAATAAATACATGTCTCTTCAAGGTCAGAAAATAAAGACAAAGAAGGAAAAGTACCTTGATGCAACAACTTTCTTCTGTTTTTCCACAACGGGATCCACCCAGGCTACCAGCACAGACTGGGACGACATAACCCGGACGTTGATGTCTTCAGGTACGTCCAGTTCATCCTCTTCTGCAACGACAGCGGGGCGTGTGGAGAGGCTGTCCCTACAGTGGGCTCTGCCCTGAGTCCCACTAGCCCTCAGAGCCTAGTTTTTAAATTGTTTATGCTCGATTTAGATAAAATGAATAGGAAGTCAAGCAATTATTTGATTGGTCAATCCAGAAAACCAAAAATCTCCATTCTTTCTCTTCTTAAACACATTCTAAGCTGCCTAACCCAGTCAACAGAAGGACAGTCATCCAAAAGGAGATGCTTTGTCTTGGTCAGAGATAGTCCAAATCACTCAGAGCTTTCTCAGTATACACTCTGAGTTTCTGGGAAATAATACTGTTTTTACAGGAAGCAAAAGTTTGGGGGAGAGAAGTTCAATTCAGAGCATTTCCTGGGTGATTATGGCATGAAATAAAAATTCTAGCTCAACATTTGCACAAATCACATTGAGTTCAGTGTCCTCGCAATTTAGAATATATGATTCCAAAGCAGATTAAATGTTATATTCAGATAGAAAAGACAATTCAGTTTGCCAGTTTCCAATGGATTACAGTAAAGTTACAAAGTTTATGTGCAGTCTGTAACACTGAGACTCACAAGATGTCTTCAGTTTTGCTTTTCTTCGTCTCTTGGAGTTTTGTGGTTTTTTCATTTGTTTTGTCTTTTCAGCTTTCACAGATCATGTTTCAAAAGGTTGTGGCTTTACTACAAGTAGGGGAAGCTAACTATGTAGCCCTCAGAAAAGTGATACAGGGACTTCTTCTAGAGCAGCAATTAAAGAATTTTTTAAAAGTGAAACATCATACATGTGTGACTTGTTATACAGTGTATAATTACAGTAACTATCAATATAAGAGTATACCATATAAATATATTATTCAAATAAATTGTGAATTCACAAATATCATTATGTCATAGGTTGCCTCTTTAAGGCATGTGATCCAGAAAAGGTATATGTAATTTGCTACTATATGACTGACATAAAAAACACCTGTGAACAGATGTGGGAAAAACCCATCCCTAAGTAAGTGACCAATGGTCAGGCTATCAGCAAGCCAGCTTTACATTTTCCCTCACTCTCCTCAATGCCATTTTTAGGCCGTTTTAGCTGAAATAAAGCGTGAGGGCATATCTTGTGTGCTGCCCCGTCCACACCTACCCTCCTCTCTCTCTTTGTTCCCAGTCTATCACCAAGGGCAATTTATGCGTGGGTCAGACAGTGCCTGTAAATGGAATAAACGCTTGGGGCTTTCAAGACAAATCTGAAGCCATTCAAATATACACAGGGATAGATTGCATCACAGGAACACTCGAGCCTCTGGTAGAAAAGAAACACTCACACCTCCCCATGTGACCAAGTCTGCCCCCGTTTCCCCTATACCCAATAAAATCCATGTACGTCGTCACCCGGCCAGCATCATTGGAAAACAGCCCAGCCCTAGACCTTGGCTTGACCAGATGCATCCCTGGAGACATACCTGAAATCTTCCGCTTCGTTAGGGCAGCCCTGTAGACCGGCTGACTCTGCCCCCGAGAGTTCATGGACTGCAGAGAGACCACGTACACCGACTCGGAGGCTGCAGACCAACAAGCGAGGGATGAGGTTCCGCCACTGGGTCTCTGGAAAGCACACCCCTTGCTTGTCGATGTCTCCCTCCCCTTACCTCCTTCCCTTCTCATCTTATTCGCATTCTAACTTATTCAGGACAACTACAGATGAGACTGAGAACTGTAGGAACTAAACTCAAAAAGAACACAATTTATGTCGGGAGACGTGGAAGTGGTTTTTACGTGCAACTCCTGAAAAAGTGGGTTTCTACTGCATCAGCATCAAAGAAAGATGAACAATGTTTAGAAAAAGAAAAGAATAGTGTATTTTTCCACATAATTCCCTAAATATTTTTTTACCTCCAGATAGGAGGGAATGTCTCTGTTCTTATTTGTCATCAAAGAGAGAGGAGAAACAAAGAGTAGCAAGTACACCAGGCTCTCAGCCCAAGGGGGACGCTGTGCCCTTCGAACTAAAATCCTCAGAACGGCGTCTCTGAAGATGAGCTAAGAACAAACAGAAGAGTCCAAACTCATCCTTTATTTCTAGATTGTTCTTTCCATTCATCCCCACTCCCACCCTCCAACTTGTGCATTGGGCCCACTAATATTCAATTTAATCTAAACTTGAAAACATTACTTGGAAATAAACTATAAAAACTAAAACCTACAATTCTCAAGTACTCTGGAATCACTGAGTCTGAGACCCAGGTAACACTTCGGCTATGTTCCAATTTGAGCTTTCTTATTTTACAAATGAGGACATAAAACCACAAACATGGGTTAACTTGCCCAAAGTCACACCTCTAAGAAGGACTCATCAGTTCAGTTCAGTCGCTCAGTCGTGTCTGACTCTTTGCGACCCCATGAATCGCAGCACGCCAGGCCTCCCTGTCCATCACCAGCTCCCGGAGTTCACCCCAACTCACGTCCATCGAGTCAGTGATGCCATCCAGCCATCTCATCCTCTGTCGTCCCCTTCTCCTCCTGCCCCCAATCCCTCCCAGCATCAGGGTCTTTTCCAATGAGTCAGCTCTTCGCATCAGGTGGCCAAAGTATTGGAGTTTCAGCTTTAGCATCAGTCCTTCCACAGGACACCCAGGACTGATCTCCTTTAGAATGGACTGGTTGGATCTCCTTGCAGTCCAAGGGACTTTCAAGAGTCTTCTCCAACACCACAGTTCAAAAGCATCAATTCTTCGGCGCTCAGCTTTCTTCACAGTCCAACTCTCACATCCATACACGACCACTGGAAAAACCATAGCCTTGACTAGACAGACTTTTGTTGGCAAAGTAATGTCTCTGCTTTTGAATATGCTGTCTAGGTTGGTCATAGCTTTCCTTTCAAGAAGGACTCATAATCTTCCCTGAATCCAAAGTTGCTAATACCCAACTCCAGGTTCTATCATCCTTGTTTCCTATAGCAGCCTTGATCAGTTCAAGAATAAAAATGAGGCCACTTGACATACTACTAATACGGATAATTATATCATCAGGTAATACGTCAGCACATTAATAAGACGGCATGTGTGTGTTCAGTCAGTCGTGTCCAACTCTTTGTGACCCCATGGACTGCAGCCCACCAGGCTCCTCTGTCCATGGGATTCTCCAGGCAAGAATACTGGAGTGGGTTGCCATGCTCTTCTCCAGGGGATCTTCCTGACCCAGGGATTGAACTGGGGTCTCCTTCATTGCAGGCTGATTTTTTACCATCTGAGCCACCTAGGAAGCCCAATAATGTGTCACTAAGATCCTAAAGAAAATGTATAATGCTGGTGTCCTGCCTGCAGGAATGGCAAACGTCCATGTGGCAATGGCAGAATAAACCTTATGTTTTTACAAACATATACATAAAAGGAGACCCATGTTCAAAAAAACTCACACAGAGAGCCCTGTTTATGTAAACTTCTATAGATTAATCACATTTCAAGTGAAGGAGTAACAAGTGACAAGCTGCACAGTCTCTCTGTATACATACATCTGTTCAGTTCAGTCGCTCAGTTACATCTGACTCTTTGCGACCCCATGGACTGCAGCACACCTGGCCTCCCTGTCCATCACCAACTCCCAGAGTTTACTCAAACTCATGTCATTGAGTCATACATACATACATAAGGCAGATGAAACTCACACTGTGACCAGAGTACATTATTAGTCTGAGGCTTTCACATCTTATTCTCTCAGAAAATTCTGAAATGTTACGTTTTACAAAAAGGAAGAATCAAGCTTGTAACACTTGAATTCCCAGAACATTAAATGTCTCAACATTGGAGTCTCTTCAGATCTGTTCATCTCTTGGTGCTACTGAAAAGCACACCAAATGTCAACAAAGACAATTTTTACTGTTCAATTTCACAATCCAGGAATGTGTATAAAGAACTGTGAAAAGCAGTGGCTCATCGTTTATCAGGAACCACCAAGAAAAGACCAGTTTCCCACAACAGACTCTCCTGCATGTCTGCAATATAATTCTTAAAGTCCTTCATTTGCTGAATGCCCAGATTCTTGACTTGCTGTGCTCTCCAGGTCAGTGTGGCCTGAGACGATCTCCAGGGAACAGGCTGCACTGCAGTAAACTAAAACACTGGCTCGTGTGTGCCGGGTCTAGTCTCTGTGTCGGGCTAAGCATTCTATCTCAGTTCCTCGCTTAGCCCCGACAAAGCCCCACGAGGAAGCCACTCTCATCATCTCCATTTCATGGATGAGGAGCCAGCTCGGTGGGGTGAGATGACCCCAAGGACATGGCCCAAATGCTAGGCTGGCCCAAATGCTGCTCAGACAAGCCCTGGGCTCTTACTAACATAGGTGAGAAGAGGCAGAAAGCCCAGAGCCCACGGGGCACTGACTGTGGGCTGAGAAAGCGCCTGAGAGCTGGGCATGCTGCAGGTCACCACTTTTTCATAGAAATATCATAGAGACCCAGTGGTATAAAAGCACACTTCTTCCTGTGCGCCTTTATCATTGAATGGAGTAGAAACAAAATTTCCAAAATGAGCGCAGCATCACCATCCAAGGGACCCCTGGGACCCCAGGTCCCACCCCTGCTCATCAGAGCCACCGACTCCCCTCACTTCCTGACCTCAGTGTGACGTAGCAGAAACTGACTCCCGAAGGTCCACGGAAATGTCCTGAAGGACTCCAAAGGCTCGTTCCTCTTTACTGTCCGGCTCCCACCTCCGCTGGGCTGGCTCCCCCTCCGTATTCCCACTACCCCCCAGGGAGCTCCACTGACTACAAGATTCAACACTGGCTGCCCCTCCCGGAGGCCAGAGAGCCGCCTGCCCCTGATGCTTCTCTGTCCCCTACAGCCGCCTTCACAACAGTGAGCTCTACGCACTCTGGGCACCGTCTGCCCCTGTAGGGGACTGCGGAGGGCCGTGCCAGGATGGTGCCTGTCTTAGAAGATGCCCATGGGGACGTGTTTGATGAATGCCTCCGAGGGCAAGGTTTCTGCTGACGGGACCACAGGCCTATTTTTCTCCGAGTTTCCTTAAGGTTTGGCCATTCCCTGCAGTACCACACTTTCCGTGGCATCTCCATTACCAGTGGAATTAAAATCCTACACAGGATGAAGTAAGGAGACGAGCATCCTCAAACACAACAGGCCACTCCGATATCCCTGGGAATTCACGTCGCCCCATCCTCCCGCCCAGGATGAGCTAGTGTCCACTGAGACCTCCTCCTCCGTGAGCACGTGGATCTTCATGATGGCGAATCCAGCACTTTTTATTTGGTGAACGTTCCAAAACTAGCGGGTGGAGTCCTGAGCTGTCCATTCAGGCTAGGATTGGGGCCTACCCCTGACCTCAGTGCCAACATTTGCTCAAGTTCAGGAAGCCAAAACAAAAAAATCCTTCTGCTGTGCTCAAGTGAGCCAGGGCTTCACTACTAAGGAAACAAAAAGTTAACAGAACCAGTCAGATGAAAACTCGTTGACACCAAAGGACACTTCAATGTGTGGTGTCTAGGAAAGAGCTCCGGGCAGTGAGAACTCCCCACTTGCACAGTGCTCACCTGCAGTGAGACGCAAAGGCGGGGACTCGGCTCTCCTGCTAACTCTCTGGGTAGAATTTGGCCCGACTCCCCGAAACTGCCACGTAACCTGCACAGCGCACCCACTCAGGGCTAGGGGTAGGCCCCGGAATGGATGGATGAATGAATGAGGTGTCGAGCCTCTAGCTCTGGGTCTTGCTGCTAATACTGAAGCCAGCCTTCACAAAACATGGACCACTCAGATTTCTCCAGTCTCTCCCGCAATCCGTTGTGGCTTTATGTGGCTTTGGGGCAGACAGATAGGTAGTCTCTTCTGGCTGGAAAAAGCCTGGCATCTATTTTGAGGCTTTGATGCCATGCCTGGCTCATGGCTGCCTGTGCAACCACGTGGAGACCTCATAAAGCCCACAGGAGGCTGGGCCGATCCTGCCCTAGGAACGCCCGACTGACTTTTCCAACAGCAGGTGTCTGAGCAGAGCAGTAAAGTAACTTCTGAGGATCTTTCAGGGAGGAAATCCAGCCCGGCCTCCCACTCAGCACCTCCAGCAGCTCAAACCTGCCCTGGTCAGTCTCCAGCCCCTCATCACATGTGCTGGGAGCTGGACCATGACTGCATCGTGATGAGACCCCCGTATCCCCCTGGAGTCTCAGCAGGACCCAGTAGAATCACACCCTCTTTCTCGCCTGAGCACTGATTCAGTTAGGAAGGGGACAAGACTAAACAGCGAGGGAGGGCACAGGGCCTCTTGCTGGTGCACAGCAAGCTGGAGGACTTGCAGCAGGTCACACCAGACCCCAGAGGCAGACAGACCTCACGGCCCCAGCAACCCTGGGCCCTCCACGACTTGGCCACAGAGGAGCGGAACAGACTGTGTGCTCTGCAGCCCGAATTCCCCTACAGGATGCAGAAGGAAGGGGCCCAGCCACGCTTGCCCGGAGCCTCCTGCCAAACTCATCATGTAGATAAGGGAGCGTTAAGGAAGGAAGAACAGCAGCAGTGTTCTAGGAGTGCTGCAGGGCACCCCCAAAGAATGCCAGGAGCAAGGGATCATCGCTGCCCCACCTCGGAGCATGGCCCGTGCCCACTCTCCAGGCCTTGAACCAGGCAACTAAGCTCATAACCTCTCCCGGCAAATGTTCCTTCAGCCTCCATGGCCGATGATTCGATGCCTCCTTCATCCAGTGAGAGTTTGCAAAGAGGAAGGAGGGCAGGCTTGGGCCACCAGCTCCATCAGCTGCCACCACACTTCATCTCGATGGGACCCAAGGTCCAGTGCCCCAGGATCTAAGATGAGGCTTAAAAAGCTAAACGATGGGGCTTCCCTGGTGACTCAGTGGTAAAGAATCTGCTTGCCAGTGGAGGAGACATGGGTTCGATCCCTGATCTCTGGGAATATCCCACAGGCCTCAGAGCAACTAAGCCTGTAGGCCATAACTATTAAGCCTGCGCTCTAGAGTCCACACACCACAACTACGGAAGCCCACATACCCTAGAGCCTGTGCTCCGCAACGAGAGGAGACACTGCAATAAGAAGCCCGGGCACCGCAGCTAGAGAGGAGCCCCCGCTCACCACAACTAGAGAAAAGCCCGCACAGCGATGATGACCCAGCACAGCCCAAAATAAACAAATGAAATTATATTTTTTAAAAAGCTAAACGATGAAAGTGGAGCCAAGATGGGAAAAGCATTTAGGCTCACCATCATCAACCGCTCCCCCAACCCCAGCACATCCAGAAAACCGACCCACATCATGGCATCAGCGTGACCCCGGTCAGGAAGCCGCTGATGGACACTTCTTGGGCGGCCTTGTCCCACCACTAATGGACGGTGAAAAGGACGGAGGCGTGGAGGGAGGGCAGAACAAACAGTGAATTTCCAAATAACTGAAACACCTGGAAAATGAACATCACAGCCAAGAGACAACGTTCTGTTCAAAGGAGCGTCAAGATCTAAAAATGATCACCAAGATCATTAAGACATCGAATGGCAATGAACATGAAACTCACCTAGCTTTTTGATTTCGTGCGTTCGCTCATCTCTCGTCAGTGGGACATAATTCATCTTCCGGCCACTTTCTCCGTAGCCCAGAAGGAAGCCCCGGGATCGGCGTGGACTCTTGGCTCCAGACAGACGCGGTGCCTTCCACGCCACGGACAGCCGGTCGTCGGAGGAGCGGACTCGGACCCGCAAGGGCTTGTTGGGCACGTCCTTTTCTTAAAGAGGACACGACACAAGATCGTTAAACAGCAAACCCCAGAGCTCCCGACAGAGGAGGGAAAAGCGTGCCCAAAGATGGAGCCACGACAATCAGCTGCTGTTGCTAAGTTGCTTCAGTCGTGTCCGATTCTGTGCGACTCCATAGACAGCAGCCCACCAGGCTCGCCATCCCTGCTGGGCTTAAAACATCTACTTTGGGTAACCAGTTCTAGTAAGAACATTCTTCCCCCAAGGGTATCGACAGTTGGTGTCCACCCCACACAGGAGGCCGAGAGGTCTCAAGGATTTAAAGTGAAAACATACCATGTGTGAGACTGCCAGCCAGAAATCCTGGATGCTTTCCAGTGTTCCTTTTCATCTATTTCCTCTTGCCCCCTTAAAGCCAAAAACTATATATCCTCTGGTGAAAGCAAAGGGTCAGCATAAAATATAGCAAACACACTTTCACGCTAGTTTTAACTGTCTTCCTGGTAGCTTTTCCACTCTAAGTTTGAAGAAGAACTGGGCTTTCCTGGTCTTTATGGTGACTCGCTAAGAGCTCAATCCTGCTTTCTGGTTTTGATCTTAATTTCTCTGGCGTGTCCAAGTCGTGCCCGTTCAGACAAACTCTGCTGCTGTGCTCCACGTCTGCTGTTGCCTTCCTGCTAAATGAATCCATTTCCAGCACTCTTACTAAGCTGATAAGTCTCAGGAGTCACTCTCACAGTTAACATTCTCAAAGCACGGCCAATACTTAGTGTTCGAAGTTTTGCTTTTACATCGATTAAGAGCTGATGATACGTTTGGGAACAGGGGCTACAGATTACGTGATGACTACACTGCCTGTTCTGACAGCCGTCCACGTTCTAGCCCTTTCCGGGGATCCACTGACCCAGTGAGCATCTCTCTGACTATGTAAACCAGGTATATTCCCCAAGCATCGTTCCTCCACTGTGAACATCACCCCCATCACCAATTCTAACTTTATTAGACTGGAAAATTCCCACCTAAGTGAATATTTTAACACTAACTAAACAAACAAACAAAAAATGTCATGAGTTAGTGTGAGTTTCAACAGCACAATAATAGCCATTGGAGATGGTTATGCTAAGAAGTCAGTCACCTGACTGTGTCTTCGAACCAAAAGGAATATCCTTTTGTATATTAGCTGGAGCTACCTAATCAGTCACTGGACACCCTCATTCCTAAAGGCTGCTAAGAGAATATCATATCATGGTTCAACAAATATTTTCCCCAATACACAAAGTAGTGATTATTGATTTTTTTGTATTTGTTTTAATCCAATAGCACAGTCAATGAACTAACTATATAAAATTTTGTCTTGCACCCTGGTGATGTGAACTGAACTCAGCTTTATTCCACGTTCAGAAATGGGGCTCTCCATTTCAAGAATCTAGCCTCTATAAAAATTAGGTTCCACCAAGCAATATGGAAATGACAAATACACGCATCTCTATAATTGAAAAGAAAATTTGTCTCAAGTGTTTAGTACAAATAGTCCAATTCATTAACAGCACAGTACTGATTCATTGACTGAGTTCCTACATTAATCCTATGAGTTGATTTTCCTTATGAGTCCCAATGGGGACACTCAGTGTTTCTAGAAAGATCCAGACTGTCGAATCTCATTAAGCACTTGCATTATCTGTGGGTGACTGTGGATTTCTTCATCAGCATGTGTCACTGCTGAACACACCTTGTCCACGTGGGGCTAGGGTAGGAACCGTTTTTTTAAAAGCCGGTAGTGAAAATATCTGGTAAAAACGCCTCACGAGATGCAAAATCTGGACAAGGGGTGGCATGCCTAGTCTTGATGAAGCTTTGGTTTGGCTTTTGAAGTCAGCACATTTTTGGATGACATGCATCAGAACGAAATACACCACCAAGTTTAACTTTTCAGATATAGTGTTTGCATCCTTTTCAGCTTTATGCAAAGTTATGAAAGAAACTTGACGTGAGCCATAGGCAGGGGAACAGAGGTCAAGAGAGGAAATTTTAAAGGAAGCAGAAAACTTGGCTTCATTCTCTTTACATCTTCCGAGTCAGGATGTACTCTGTGTGCCTCCAACACAAACTATCACCACCTACAACGTGTTTTAACAGAAGCCCCTCTGGTGAGCGAGGCCACAGCCTCTCCCAGGTAAACCCCCTGAGGCTAGCGTTTGGTTCCAGAGTGTCCAGCTTTGGGCAGGCATCAGGGTTGTTGTTTTTTTAAGAAGTCTATAATGTGAAAATGATGTCTGCATAGAGAAGTGACTTATGAACAGGGCAGTGGGGAGAAAGGAGAGGGTAGGCTGAACGGGCAGAGTAGCACGAATGCATATGCTTCCGTATATAAAATAGATCGTCCCTGGAAATTTGCTATATGACTCAGGGAACTCAGACCGGGGCTTTGTAACAACTAGAGGGGTGGGAATGGGTGGCAGGTGGGAGAGAGGTTCAGGAGGGAGGGGACATGTATACACCAAGGACTAATTCATGTATGGCACAAATCAAACCAATATTGTAAAGCAGCTATCCTTCAATTAAATTATTTAAAAATTCTGTCTGCCAGTAATACATGGTATTCATTTTACTCTTAAGAAAAGCTCATATCTCCTCGAGGGACCCTCGGTGATGCGGACGTGAGAAATGACGCCTGCTCGCGCTGCCCCAGGCCATTTGCACTGCCCTTCTTCCCAGCAGGACTGGCAGGCTCCCCTCCACCCCTATGGCAGCCACAGGCTATCTCCTCAGGGCAGCGGCAAATGTGGTGGGAATCCACGGTGCTGTCACCGATGTGCCCAGCCTCAGGGTTGCCCTCTCCACTCACTCTTGTCCTAAAGCCCCGAGTGACACAACCACTCTCCTCACCACTGCAGAGAGCCGCCCATCCGTCTGGGACTTCTGGGATGGGCAAGTTGACCGAAAACACATGCATGGGTCTAACAAGATTCAGCTAAGAAGAAAATCACTGAGCAGAGATGGCGTCCCGGCTCTGTGGCCCGGCCCCCGCCCTGAGACCCGGCCAGCCATCTACTTTACAGCAGAACCAGCATCGGTGGAGAGCAAGCCTCGCCTCGGGGCCTTGGGGCTTCCCTGGTGGCACAGACAGTGAAGTATCCACCGACAGTGAAGGAGACCCAGATTCAATCCCTGGGTCGGGAAGATCCCCTGGAGAAGGAGATGGCTACCCACTCCAGTATTCTTACCTGGGGAATTCCATGGACAAAGGAGCCTGGTGGGCTACAGTCCATGGGGTCACAAAGAATGACTAACGCTTCTTCATTTGGGGAGAGCGGTGGGCCTATGCTCCAGAATAACTCCTGACACTCAAGGGCAAACTTTTGAACAAACAGAAAGAAGGAAAAAGACCACTGGGATGTCCTGAACTGCTGGGGTCCCTGAGGAAGAAGAATGGGGGAGGTTCCAAGAACAAGGGACTCCGTCCCGGACAAAACAGGTTTTGGCCTGAGATCCTGACCCAGGCCAGGCCCACTAAATCTCAGCCACACTGCCCAGTGGCAGGGACAGCAGCGGGCCCCTCGGACCGCATGGGCTCCGCCGCCCCAGGCTCCAGGCTGCCGTCCAACCCTCCACACCAGGGTTCCGGAACAAAGCCAGGCCTGCTGAGCAAGCTTTGGCAACAGGGCTGAGGCCAGCCCTACAACCAACCACGCTGCCTCTTCTACAGAGAACCTCACACTTGGTTACAAGCTCTCACATGGTTCATTTTAACTGTCCTTCCAACATCTCCCAGGCGAGGAAGTCAGATGTCATAATCCCCACAAGAAAACTGAGGATCAAGAGGTGAAGTACCTGACCCAAGGCCACATGGCTAAGTGCCAAGCAGCGAGCTGAATGCAGCCACCCTGATGCCAGTCTCCCCACTCGTCCACCGAGACCCCGTCCACTCATGCCATCCCACCAGCCCCTCAACCTCTTCTGCTAATAAATGTGAAACATGGGTTCTAAGCTGGACAGGCCCCCTTCCAAGTGTGAGCATACTGCCTTGCACAGTAGGCCTCATATTTGCAGGTATGTGTTTTGTTTTGTTTTGTTTTTTAAACACCTTGGAAAGCAAGGAGATCAACCAGTCCATCGTAAAGGAAATAACCCTGAACTGGAGGGACTGATGCTGAGGCTGAAGCTCTAATACTCTGGCCACCGACTCTTTGGAAAAGACCCTGATGCTGGGAAAGACTGAAGGCAGGAGGAGAAGGGGATGACAGAGGATGAGATGGTTGGATGCCATCACAGACTCAGTGGACATGATTCTGAGCAAGTTCTGGGAGATGGTGAAGGGCAGGGGAGCCTAGCACGCTACAGTCCATGGGGCCATAAAGAGTTGAACACAACTTAGCAGCTGAACATCAATAACAGTTTTGTGTTGGGGTATAGCTGATGAACGATGGTGGGATAGTTTCAGGTGAACAGAGAAGGGACCCAGTCAGCATATATACATTTTTTTCAGTGGATCAGACAGTATAACTAAGGAACCAGAGAAGCTACTCAGCAGGTTGCCCTTAGCAACCAGAGAAGGCCACCAACTCTAGAAACCAGAGTGAGGTGACGATGTCATTCCACTGTACACAGCCCTAAAGCCAACCCCAATTTTTTCAAGTACTTTGAAAAGTTCCTTTCTTTAATGTTCTGGATGAAACACACTGTCAATTAGCTTTTATAGATCTTTTATAGATCGTCTGGGAGCCTTCTTTTAAGCTGATGTACACATGAAGAAAATCTGTTCATATGGTTCAAGTTCACTTGCAATGAGATTTCCTAAGTGTTTTCTCTAAGCTGTGTGTGATAGCCTCACAGAAGCCTTCTGAAAATTTTCTAATAAATCCCTGTAAGCCTTTTCTCTTGAAAACAGGAAATCACCATTGCCAAGAGGAATGATGTTCACATCCACCAGTGCTAAGTATATTTTGAACCTGGCAGGACACGCTCCCTCCATTGCTCTGGAGACCATTCAACCAGGTAGATGTTGCTCAAAATGAATTGATCTCAGAAGACCTACAGCGATCAATCACACACTGTCCACTAAGCACGTCAGTGAGGTGAAATGATTCCCATGTAAACTACAACAAACATCTGAAAGCCAGGCAGAATTAGAACATCTCCCCTGATGTGTATCACCAGCTATGCAAATTGGCAAGTATTCTGAAATCATAGGAAGTCAAAAAAATCTGTTCTTTTCACACACAAAAAAAAAATCCAAAATTCAACACGATGCTGTCTTTGCCCATTTACAATGCAGCGCTATTAAACGTGTAGCTTCTGAACTGGGCTTCCATGGGCTCAAAAGCCAGGGTCTGAATCTGAGCCTACATCTCACTGCCTTTCGAACTTCAGCTTCCTCCTTGGTCAAGCAGTGTCTCTCATTCTGGGTTTTGTAATTCACACTGTCCTGACTTCTATCAAGGACACATTAAGTGCTCAGTGTGTTTGTGATCGGTCGTGATAAAAACCCTCTTTTATCAGATTCACGGTGGGCAGGCGGCTCCTTTCAGAAGGTGAGATGTGGTTGCATGACAGAGTTTTCTGTGGACACTAAAAAAAAAAAAATGTGTTTCAAAGAACCTGGTAAAGAATCCACCTGCCAACGAGGGAGACCTGGGTTCAATCCCTGGGTCGGGAAGATCCCCTGGAGAAGGGAAAGGCTACCCACTCCAGTATTCTGGCCTGGAGAATTCCATGGGCTGTATAGTCCACGGGGTTGCAAAGAGTCAGACATGACTGAGCGACTTTCACTTTCAAAGAACCAGACAGGAGCAAAAGAAGTGGACTTCTTGCCAAAGACCCTGCTCTGAAAGCCTTCTCATATACGAGGCTGTCGACACCCAGGTGGCCTTGTTTGCACCATGAGCCGAAAGCGCCATTCCTTGTCCTTGTCAGCGTCTCACAGTCACACACCACTCTGAGCCAGCCCCTCCTCTTCATTGGCATGAAAGTCCATGGCCCTGGCTGTCTGGTGACCACTTTCCCTGGCTTGGTCTCAACTAGCAGGACATTCTTGTTTCCAGGAGAATGTGAGGGATCCCTCAGTCTAGAGCTTCAGAGAGCAAGTGGTTTGTCCCACTGACCCACCTGACATGCTCTGCGCTGGCCTCCAAGCTGCACACAGACGGGGCAGTAAGAGCCGCCCTTCCCCTCGCCCAGCCTCGCCCCCAGGCGGCCTCCCCACCCTTCCCAGGCATCGGACCTCAAGGCCACCAGGGACGCTGGTCTGAGGACAGGCGGGAATCCAGCCCACGAGGCTGGACCACGGTCCTCACACTGCACTGTGCATCAGAGCACCCTGGCGGTGGGCAGGGGGGTGGGGGGACTTGTGGAAACACACCCCCTCCCACCTGTATCCAGGACAGGTGAGATTCGGGAGCTTCTGTGCACTAGAGACGAAAGAGCCTGATTAGGAAGAGGTGACGGGGCTGGAGGGAAGGTGCACTGGGGTGCGGGGGGGTGGGGATGACACCAGCTGTCTCAACCAGAGGAACCAGACACACGCCTGCTGCCCCCACGCTGAGCCTGGGTGCCCTCCCCACCAATGCCGGCTGAGGCCAGAGTACCAGCAGATTGGCAGCACCTGACAGCCTTGGTCTGCCATGGGCTCCTTCTTCCCGGGTGAATTCCCACACCCCGGCAACAGCTCTGAAAGGCTACCAGAGCCCTTCTCCCCCACAACCAGATGTGCAACGCTTAGTCTAAAGTCTCCCTTTAATGCCCCACTCTCCTCTCCAATCAAAGCTCTCTGTACATTTAACGATGCACCAAACTGCGGTTTATCTGGACAAGCCCAGCTATTTAACAAGAGAGTGTTAGACACTCAGTCATGTCGGACTCTTTGCGACCCCATGGACTGTACCCCACCAGGCTCCTCTGCCCACCAGATTCTCCAGGCAAGAATGCTGGACTGAGTGGCCATTCCCTTCTCCACGGGATCCTCCCGACCCAAGGATTGAATTTGTGTCTCTCGCATTGCAGGCAGATTCTTTATCATCTGAGCCACCAGGGAAGCCCAAGAGGGGGAAAGGAAATCTCATGCCTTCACTTCAAAACAGTGGCCATCAGAGCATCACCAACCTTCATCATTGACTGGATCCCTGCCAGCTAAGGCACTGGACAAGCATCCTCATGATAACCCAATAAACATCCCATTTACAGACAGCGGAAGTGAGGCTCCAAGAGAGTAAGGGAGAATCTCCAAGCCAGACAGCATCAGGCACTCAGCTGGCACTGGAACCCAGGGCTTTTGGGGCTGCATCCCTGGTTCTCTCCACCCCTATTTAGAAGCTCACAGTGGTTGCAGAGCTGGGGTCACCCGCAGCCACACTGTGGCATACACACAGTGCCCATCTGGGAGAGTGTTCCCCTGGGTGCCCCCCTGGGGAGGGACTGGTCTGCAGAGCCAGGCATCACCATCTACGACTGTGATGTCACGAGCATGCCTGCATTCAGAAGATGCTGGCTAAGTTCCCAAGGGCCTGGCTGCCCTCCAGGGAACGTGGGTCCATTTGTCCCATCAGAAGCCATCCATCACACCGTCCCCCTTACATTTACCCATGTTTCAGGCTCCAAGGGCCTGGCTGCCTGCCGGGGAAGCAGAGTGGACACCAAGGGGAGAAGCAGAGTGACAGGCACGTATCTCAGCATCCTTCAGAGACACTAGCACAGCGTCGCAAGCCATCAACCGGAGTCGGTCCACTCTTGCTGCTTTTTCAGGGATGGGAAGAAAAGAGAAGATCTTGAAAGAAAAACAAAGAACCTTGATCGCCCCCAAGCGAATCAATGCCAATTACTAACGATGCTAGTAATGTTAGCGCTGTGGAAGCCCTTTATGAAGCATATAAAACTAACTTTCAAAGCAAACAAACCTCAGAGCCATCAATTTAAGGTCTCTGCCGCCCCCTGCCCAGTTCTTCACGGATTCCTCTTCCCTGCTTCCTAGGGTCACGCAGGGACATCCTGGCTGTCACCAGAGGAGGAAGCCACAGGGAACCCAGGGACAGTGTAGTCAGAGGCCAACCCCACAGGCTGGCATAGGGCTGCCAGCATCTGAGCCACAAACATGGTCCTCAAAACTCCAGCAGGACCATCTCAGAAACAAAGCAGATGCTCCAGCCGCCCTGGGACCACTCCACTCCAACCATCTTGTTTGACTTGGCTGTTTGTTTCACAAAAGTGCTGGATCACTTTACCGCTGAACAGAGCCCCTCGCACTCTTCACCGAGGTTCACGTAACAGCGAAGAAAACAAACTCGGCCCCCACAAGCCTGGAGCATTGGTAACTGATCCACAACCTCAGTTTTATCTCAAAATTGCATTTGAATTTTATAGACTACCCTATAATATTTTGGTTTGTCTTCAAAGTCAAAAATAACATTTTAAATGACCGGTCACCAAGAAAACACTTCCCATTGGACCTGCCTGGTGTCTCTGCCAAGAGAGCAGTGCGATGTCCTCACAAGTTCTGAGGACCCAGTTTGAGAAGCTTCAAAGAATGACCAGGATATCAGCAGCTCCAGGATGTCATCCGAAAAGGTCAACAGTTGACCTTGATCCCAGTGAGTGAAAGTCGCTCAGTTCTATCTGATTCTTTGCGACCCAATGGACTGTAGTCAGCCCGGCTCCTTTGTCCATGGGGATTCTCTAGGCAAGGATACTGGAGTGGGCTGCCATGCCCTCCCCCAGGGGATCTTCCCAACCCAGGGATCGAACCCGGGTCTCCTGTGTTGCAGGCGGATTCTTTACCGTCTGAGCCACCAGGGAAGCCCAAAGGTCCTGTAATCCCAGCGGTGATATGAGTATTAGTGAAGATTATACACCACCAATGTCACTGCACAGGACCAAGGTGGCAGAGGCCGAGTTGCCCCCAGACGGTGGCCAGCAAGACATTAACACGCGGGCAAACTCTACACAGGAATTCAGTGGTCCTACAACCGTCTGCATGGACACGCCCCTCAGTCTCACAGATCAGAAGACCTTTGAGGGGACTCTCTCTGCTCGTGAGGTCAGCAGTCTCTCCACTGCTGCACAGCAGAGCTAGCTAAGGTCCCTGCATCCTACTCAGGGCAGCGGCTCAGCGATAAGCCTGGAACAGCGTATCAGTTGCCAAGGTCCTCAGCCACCTGCACCGGGGCGAGCCCTGGCCTGGGCCCAGCTCCCTTGCTCCCCATCCCTGGCCCAGCCCCCACTGACTTGGTGTGGAAGGCAAGAGGGGGAAATCCTGTAGGGGACCAGCTGTAAAGGTTCCTCTGTGAAACTTTACATGATGAAAAAAGGCAGCATTGGAGCCTCTGATCTGGACCCATCTGCTGGTGCTTCAGTTTTCAGCTGCGCTTCCTGAGGCCCCGGAGGAACCCAGAAAGCAAAGGAAGCAAGCCTCCCTTTCTGAGCTCCTCAACGGCTGAGATGCAGACCTCTGGCGTTTCCTGACCTCACTGCGGACACAGAGACAACCTCCTGGTCGAGGTAAGCTAAGAGAAAAGGGTGTTAGATGTCCTAAGGAAAAATTTTCCCAGGTTTTTGCGGCTTGGTTTGTTTTGTCTAAAGCTCTTCTGGATTTGTTTCATTTGGGAGCCAAAGAGTTGGTGACGCAGTTGTCTTCTAGTAATGAAAGCCCTTTTTCTGCTAAATGGCTATTGGTTAGCTCAGTTTTCAGTGCTATCCAACATGTCACCTGCAAATGAAAGGTCCAGTTACAATATCTGAATAGGTTGACAACTGAGCAAAGAAAGTGGTTTCTTTCGGGAAAGACGTCTACCCGCCCAGAGATCCTTTATAAGAAGCTGCATCCCTCTTCAGGGGCATCACCCACTGCTCCACCCTGCCCTCCTCTCCCCTCAAACACCAAAAGAAAAACCAGTGACAGATACTCAGAAAATGGCACCCAGCCCCCAAGATGCTGGCTCCACCATCTGGAACCAGCATTTTTTCATCATGTAAAGTTTCACAGAGGGACGTTGGGTTTGTTAACTACTGCAGGTTCCTCCAGGAGGCAGGGGCAAGGTCAGCCAGTGTTGCACTCAAGGCCCACACACGAGGTCTGTGGGGACAGTTCATCTTCCCAGCCGCCCACAGCCCCTGCCCACCCCGTCAAAGCAGCCACTCCTCAGCCTCTGAAACAAGCGCCTGTCCGTTGGAGGGAAGGGCCTCGCTCCCCGTCATCTGCGTCTTAAGGATTCACTGAAAGGAAAAGCTATGCACAGATATTCTCATTCATCCGTGTAGACAGGGAGATGAAACACTGCAAAATGTGGGTTTCAGCCCTGGTGTCTGAGAAGGCTTCCCACCACTTCTGCCTCCTCCAGGCAGGTGGCCTGTGCTGAGTCCTTCCCACAGCATCCTTGCCTGGGATGGAACTCAGGAGTCCCGCCCAAGAACATCTATACGCAAGCCTCTCTTGCCTACTTTTTAGGATGAAAGAATGGACTCTGAGGTTGATGAAGTCTAACCACATTCTAACCACACGAAAAATTGATGCTTTTGAACTGTGGTGTTGGAGAAGACTCATGAGAGTCCTTTAGTCTGCAAGGAGATCCAACCAGTCCATCCTAAAGGAAATCAGTCCTGAATATTCATTGGAAGGACTGATGCTGAAGCTGAAACTCCAATCCTTTGACCACCTGATGCAGAGCTGAGTCGTTTGTAAAGGCCCTGATGCTGGGAAAGATTGAAGGTGGGAGGAGAAGGGGACGACAGAGGATGAGATGGTTGGATGGCATCACCGACTCAATGGACATGAGTTTGGGTGGACTCCAGGAGTTGGTGATGGACAGGAAGGCCTGGCATGCTGCAGTCCATGAGGTCGCAAAGAGTCGAACACGACTGAGCAACTGAACTGAACTGAACCACATTCTAATGTGAGAGGCGGCTTGGAAACCAGCACCCAGATAAAGAGATCGGAGCCATGGAAGGATAAAGATCTGAACGTGGAGGGAGGTGAGCTCACAGCAGGTGGACCTGACTCCACAGAGCAACCAGCCCTGAGGAACTCTGGCCTCCAAATGCATTCAACGCCATCCTTCACCCAGGCCCCTCCACAGAAACAGTGGGCAAGAGCCAGGACCGCTGACTAGGGACAGCACCATTCTAGGGTGACCAAGCAGCCTGCCGGGGCCACCCCCACAGTCGGTGGCTGAACGAGATGGAGGTGCCTGAGCTACTGACACACAGTTCAACTTCCTGGGCACGGGCGTGGAGCAGAAGCAGCCTCTAAAAGCATTTCACCCAGTAAACGTTCCTTGAGCGCCTATTTTGTGCTCTGCCCAGGCTCTGGAGATACAAAGATGAGTAAATCATTGTTGCCCTGCCCTCAAGGAGCTCACCCACCCAGGTCAGGAGCCAGCAACCAGGTCTGCCCTCCAAACTGCATACTTTAAAAAATCTAATAATTGCATGAGAGAGCTACTGAGAAAAATAATGTCATAGATATTATTAATTCCCTGTGGGCCAGAGACTTTTTAAATTGAAACTAGCATATGAAAAGAGGACGGTCTTTGATTCATAATTAATTTTAAAACTTTGGAGCGGGGAATACTTAAAGTTCAAGTCCGGCCCACGGCAGCCAGGACCTGGCTCCAGATTACACGGCAGTGCCCCCAGGGCAGACGCAACGGAGGATGTGGTTTGCTTATCACTGCACTGCCACGGCTCCTCTTACCCAGTCAAACTGACATGGGTCCGTTTAAGGGAGTTAACATGGCGTCTCCCTGGCTCATTTGGCAGAAAGCCTGCCATGTGCACCCAGAGAAGGCAGGCAGCGCTTCCCGTCTATCACTGGAGAGGATTCTTTATCCTGTGCACCTCTGTGTGCTCACTCACAACCTCAACACCCAGAATCTATAATGCAGTGTTTCTTCCTTGGCCGAGATGAGTTCGGGATTTGCTGGCCTGAAACATTCTAAGTAGGGTGGAGACCAAGGCAAACGGTCATTTCTCCGCAATGGTTCCCAAGCTTAGGATCACTCATTCAGAGTGCCTTACTGTTGTTAATTCATGAAATGCCAGAGCTGAAAGGAACCCTAGAACCTTAGAAGGAAGTTTAGAACCTGAGAGGGTTCTTAGAAAGGACCCTGGAGCCTTTTGGGGGAGACCCATCATTGTATGGCTGAGATGTCTGAAGGGTATCACTGTTGATTGAGCCTGACTCTGGGGTGTAAGAGTCAGCAGTGGAGGTGGTTATGGTTGGATGGATTCATTATGCTGTTAAACCAAGAGATTAGGGAAGGAGATAATCTCAAAACAGTGGGGTTAGAGTTTTCAAATTCCACATCAGTCATATCTACATAGGGACTTCCCTGGTGGCTCAGACGGTAAAGTGTCTGCCTACAAGGCAGGAGACCCAGGTTCAACCCCTGGGTGAAGAAAATCCTCTGGAGAAGGAAATGGCACCCCACTCCAGTACTCTTGCCTGGAAAATCCCATGGACAGAGGAGCCTGGTGGGCTGCGGTCTAGGAGGTTGCAAAGAATCGGGCACGACTGAGCGACTTCACTTCACATCTGCATAAACAAACTAGCAAGAAAATGCACCTGAAGATGGGTGCTCATTTTGATGAACTACTGATAGAAAAGACCCAAACACATGCTTGGACGTCTTTCCTGGCACATCCACAGATATGTCCTATGAAAAGAGTGCCAAGGAAGAAGTGAAAGATGCCAAGCTTCAGTTTTCAGGTCTCATAGTTTCACTGTCAAATAATTTGACACTTGCCCAAATTAGCTTTTGAGCCAGGTCCTACAGGGGAGGGGAGGGCTCCAAAGATGAATCCAGAACAGCCCTTGGGTCCTAACCACGCTTGCAAAGAAGCTCTCTGTATATGAAGTCAGCCTGAGAGAGAAGCGGTAATAGCAACCTTTCCTCCGAGCCAGGAGAAGGGAAGGAAGCCATGAGGGCTTACAAGCCAAGGGAGGGGAGACAGGAGATGTCGCCCTGATGAACTTTATTTCCCAGGGAGAAGGAAGCAAGGTCAGGTGGGAGGGCAGGTCAGGAGGGGAAGGCAGGTGGAGGAAGGAACTTGAAGAAAATGGCCAAGTTTTGGAGAGAAAGAAAGGAAACCAAGAAAGGACAAACAGAATAATCTCCAAGCAAAACCTCGGGTCCAGATGAACTTAGAAAACCAGCTACAGGAAGCTGTCACAAGGGGGATGAGCTTCGTTCTTATTTCTCCCGCAGGCTCAGCAATTAGCACTCAGGAGGGAAAACCAGACAGCCAGGGAGAGGGGGCGGCTGCCATGGCCGTGCTGATGGGAGTGTGGTGAAATGCCGGCACCAAGATAAAATAAGCCAGAAACGAGCCAGGAGACAGTTTCTGGCATCTGGCAACGGGAAGTGTCTACAGACCCAAAGCCTGGACGATCTAATGACATGACGGCACTGAAGAAGTGAGATGATGGGGAATTTCATGATTCCAGGTTTTGGAGGGGAGCAGCTCCATCCTAGGGGACAGCGGTGGAGACTGTCTAATGGGTTGCCAGCACCGAAGTTGTGCAGTCCGGGACACAAGTGTGGAGATGCACATAATGAACCACGTGCCTTCAAGCTGTTTGGATTCGGGGAGCAGCCTGGAGGTCGCAGTGACAGTGATAAGGGAGGGAATGACTGGACCACGGGAATCATGCTGGTGAAAGTGGCCTAAGAGGGAGCATCCCTGGTGGCTCAGTGGTAAAGAATCGCCTGCCGATGCCGCAGACACAGGTTCTAACCCAAGAGCCCGTGTGCCCAGGAGCAGCTAAGCCCGTGTGCCCCAACTATGGAGCCTGGGCTCTAGAGCTCAGGAGCTCAATGCCTGAGCCCAGATGGCACAATTACTGAAGCCTGAGCGGCCTAGAGCCCACGCTCCGCAGCAAGACAAGCCGCCACAATGAGAAGCCCGAGCACAGCAACCAGAGAATAGCCCGCACAACAGAAGACCCAGAACGGCCGGAAATAAATGATTTTTAATGGCCTAAGAGAGTTGTGAACTCTACGCTAAACTTGAGTCTGAGCTGTAATTTAACTGTCAAAAGAAAAAAATTAGTAAGTTTCATGAACTAAAATAGAATGGAAAGAAAATATGAAGTATAAATCAAACTTTTATTTCAGTTCTGGGTCTAGTGTGGGCTCCATCGCTTGAGGAAAGCACAAAGGATTCGATTTTTAGAAAACCACAACATTACTAAAAATACTTATGAGCCTATTGAGAGCTAAAATTTCCCAGATGAACAGCTCGGTGAAAGCCCATGAACTGCCCTCCGAGCCCATGGTCTGGCTGGAAGCAGAGATGGACTGTGGTTCTCATCCTGACCCCCAGTGCCCAGCTCTGCACAGAGCAGATTACCCAGGTCCAGTCACAGAAGAAAAGCTAAAACAACTTCAGAAAAGTCTGCAGGAAAGCTGAATAATAGGATTCCAATACGTGAAGGGACTTGTGACATCTCTTCCCCAAGGGCAAAACAAAGGGATATGGGTTTATGTCTCAACAGGAGAGAGTTTACATTTAAATACCAAGACCACTTTCTAACAAAAAAATATGTGATGAGTGACCAAAGAGGAAGCCAAAACTTCTGCCCTAGAGTTGCATTTTTGCTTAGCCCTATAAGAGCGTCCACATTTGTATGAGTGACCCTCTGAAAATCACTCAGGTCCTGCCCGCCTCCAGGACTCACCGCATTCTTCGCCCCCTCATGTGGCGTCCCAGACAGTCCCAGAGGGTCTCGGCCTGGTGCCGCCATCTTGTTCTGCATCACATGCTGCTCATGTTTCAAGGACTTTATGACCATGTTACAGGCTAAACTCTGTCTCCCTCCCCTTTCAAATTTTTATGTTTAAGATCTAAACCAAATTACCTCAGAATGGGACTGCGTTTGGAGTGTGGGCCTTAGGAGGTGACTAAGTTAAAATGAAGCTACAAAGGTGGCCCTAATCCCATCTGACTGGTGTCCTTAGAAGAAGCAGAAATCTGGACACAGAGAAGCCAAGGATTCATGGCCACAGAGGAAAGATAAGGCAAAGAAAAGGACCTGGGGAGAAATCAAACCTGCTTACACCTTCATCTTGGACTTGGAGCTGCTAGAACTGTGAGGAAACAAATATCTACTGTTTAAGATAACCAGTCTCTGGTATTTTGTTATGGCATCCCTACCGAACTCATATGGATTATATGCCTGACTCTCTGCTTACATTGCTTATTGTCTTTCTTTCCCACTCTAATGGCAGAAAGTGAAAAGGAACAAAAGAACCTCTTGATGAGGGTTAAAGAAGAGAGTCAAAAATCTGGCTTGAAACTCTACATTCAAAAAACTAAGAGCATGGCATCCGGTCTCATCACTTCATGGAAAATAGATGGGGGGGGGAAATGGAAGCAGTGACAGATTTTCTTTTCTTGGGCTCCAAAATCACTGTGGACAATGAATGCAGCCATTCATTAATTAAAAGACACTTGCTCCTTGGAAGGAAAGCTATGACAAACCTAGACAGCATGGTAATAAGCTAAGCCATCGACATCACTTTGCCGACAAAGATTCATATAGTCAAAGCTATGGTTTTTCCAATAGTCGTGTACAGATGTGAGCGTTGGACCATAAAGAAAGCTTGAGCACTGAAGAAGTGATGATTTTGAGTTGTGGTGTTGGAGCAGACTTTTGAGAGTCCCCTGGATAGCGAGGGGATCAAATCAGACAATGCTAAAGGAAATCAACCCTGAATATTCATCAGAAGGACCGATGCTAAAGCTGAAGCTCCAATACCGTGGCCACCTGATGCAAAGAGCCAATGAATTGGAAAAGACTCTGATGTTGGGGAAAGTTGAAGGTAAAAGGAGAAAGGGGCAGCAGAGGATGAGATGGTTAGATAACATCACTAACCATTCCATTCATGTCCATCAGTGGACATGAATCTGAGCACACTCTGGGATATAGTAAAGGGCAGAGGAGCCTGGAGTGCTGCAGTCCATAGGGTGGCAAAGAGTCAGACACGACTTAGCAACCGAACAATAACAATTACTGTCTGTCTTTCCCACTAGAATATAGTCTTAAGGCAAACCCTTGTTGATCTTACTCACTATTACATCTTTAGCACCCAGAATTGTGCCTAGAAAACCACAGGCACTGAATGAATTCATTACATAACTAAAGTCCTATTTTTAAGTAAAGACAATGAGGTCAAGATAGATTTCCAGCCAGCAAGGAGGCCTTCTGAAATCTGAACGGAAGCCACGGTTTCCAGCAGAATAAAAGAATGGATTTTCCTCTAGTTTCAAATAAACACTGGAAGAACGTGAGGTATTACAGATCAAAGCTCGAGAGCCAACCCTTGGGGCCTCACACCAGATGCAGATGCTAATATCTGCATTTCTAGGACAAATCCTTTCCTTTGTTGTTGTTGGGTTTCTTGGGTGTTTGTTTTTTTATTTTTGCATTTAAAGACTGTATTTTATTAAATCAAAATAGACTGTACATGCATTTGAGGGAAAACCATTGTATATAAGTGCAAGACACTATTCTACCATGTTTGATGTGCAAATCAAAAATAGTACTTCTTCTGTTTAATGGGATTATCATATATTAACCATTCCTCAATAGCATAGCATATTTACCAGGCCTTATTTCAAAAGGTACAGATACAAAGTTGATCACTTATTGATAATTTCTCATAAATTATTTTTATTATTTTCATTAACAATGAAATGTCTTTTTTTTTCTGGAGCTAAATCTATTCATTCTGAATATGCATTTTATTAAAGTTCTGCTTTACATCATACATGGCAAAATTTCTTCCAGGATCTTTCTTAGCACCACGTATAACAAATACAGTGTTATATATTATAGCAGAGCATTCTTTGGCATCAAGAACCCACAGAGGCTCCTGCAGAGAGAGGTTAAAGGATCTCACAGTTGTAAATCCAGTAGTGAACTGGGCTGTGATTCTCAATTTCCAGGGTTTCTATACCACATGCTTACTCAGAAAGGACACACACACACAAGCCTGTTTTTATTAAAGATGGCATAAGAAATGAACTACTTAAGAAAAAATATTATGCATTCTAAAACTGCCATTCAAAAACTTTATCAGGAAGATGATTAAAAATAAAATGGTTATTTAAAAGACAAAGTATAAGGCTCAAAGGCACAGTATATCTGTCAGTCAAAGGTGTGAATGTTTACATGTGTGTCTGTAGGAGTAGACAACCTCTGAAATAAACACCCTTCCTATTGTGCACATTTTCTAGGTGTACTATCTTCTGGACTCTTTCACTGTTCGTGTCTTCCAGAGTTTGATCCTTGGTTTTACTCTTGTCTCTCCTAATTCTCAGCCTCTCCTCACTCTTCCTACTTCAACTCTCTTCAGCATGGCTCCTAACCCAGGCCTACCTCTTGCTCTCATCATCAATCACCTAAAAGACAGGTCCATTACATTAAGTCCAGCATATCTGAACAAGAACACATCACCTTTCCCGAAACTCAGTTTCCTTTTCAGGCTGTTTTGTTCTTCCATTCCCTATTTTTATAAAATGGTCTTTGGAAACTGCCTACACCCATCAGATCTGACCTGAGAGGCAGATTATGGTCACTGGTTTCAACATACTCACCTTCCTCTCAATAATACCAGATTGGTATATTTAAAAACACCACGCCTTGCCACATTGCCTTTAAGATATTTACTCAGCCACACTCTGAAATACCTGCTTTCATTTTGCATTACTGTTTAACCATTAATTAAACATATTCAAGAGACACAACAAGAAATGTCAACACTTCTCTCAACAAGTAAAACGATACGGTCAGACAACATCCACATCCAAATGATAAAACACACATGAATACAAATATGGAGCAGAGATGGGAGGCAGGTTATCGAATGGATCACAAAGTATCCCGTGCATCAGAAGGGAGAGAAAGCCTGGATGCAGCATATTAGCCAATACAGCCACTGTTTGGTGGGCTCCATTCATTTCTGCATCCACACACAGAAGAGCTGTAAATATCCTCATCAGGCCAGGACTGCCATCTCAACCACCATATTTGCCTGTTAACAGAGCAACAGCATCCCCGGATGTAGACAAGGACGTACCCCCACACCGGAACATGAAAGAGCGGTGAGGAATGAGCAACACTGGCTGCAGTCTGGTCCATCCAGTGCAGTGCAGATCGACCAAAACTGTGCGGCGTGTGTGTTAGTTTAGCGATGGGAACTAAATGAAGGTTTGTGAGCACATGTGTGTGACAGAAGCACAGCCCTCTTTCGAGATGGTGCTTCAGTGAAGACATGAACCGAATGAGCAAGTAGTACCTGTGACGGTTTCATTAAATGGTCCTGGACCCTTAATGGGAAAACCATCAATCTTGATCCATTCACCTCCTAAATTAGGAAAATGCAACTTGATCGTTAGAAAAGAGGACTACTGGATTTTCCACACTTCACTGCATCCCTCAATGTACATTTCAGTGGTCTTCTCAACAATCTTCCAAAGGATCTGTTCAGGCCATACAAGTGACCTGACCCCTAAACTGTATGGACAACACATATTTTTGGTCTTTTATACGTGGTTAACTGTAGTGAGTACCCCCAAACTTAAGACAAAGCACTAGTAACCTATATCAAAAGTACTTTAGAAGAAGGGATAAATCTCTCCTAGTTTTCAATCTTTCAGCTTGCTATACAAGTCTAAAAATTTCTTGTTCAGGAACTCCTTAATGATTTCTAAATTTGCATTGACCTGAAGAAGCAAAGAATTTCCCAGTCTAAGTCACAAAAAACATAGCCTCCAATTCTAAGGAAAGACTTACCAGGCAGGCTCTCCGCTCTGTAAACGGGACGGCTCACTCCATTGCTGTTTTCTGCAGTAACCAGCACAAAGTACACTACCCCCGGTTCTGAAACACACGGTTCATGTCAAGCCACCATTTCAAATCTCCAAGAATGACAGTTTAAGTCACTGTCTTCTTCATACCAATTATAACCAAATATAAAAATCCGAATTAAGAGGTCTAGCTATAGCCTTCTCTCTTTTCTTTAATCAAAATCACTAACATTGGTCTCAGGCGATTGAAGCACATCTGACCAAAGAACACAAAATTGATTTAGTACAAAGCACATGACATGTGTAATAAACCTGAATTCATGAGCTGTCAACAAAAATAAGCTTTTGAGGTTTTTTTTTTAAACATGAAATCAATGTAGGAAACAGACACACACTGTCCACTAAATGTTTTAACCTACAGTGTTAGTAACGACAAAGAAAACTTCCCAACGGCAATCTTCAAAAAATTGTAAGAACATTTCCATGTAACTCAAGAAATTTAGCACATGGGAAATCTATACTGCATTAAGTAGAACCTCATGAAATTTTCTTCTTTTCACAATAAAATATTTCCCTTACTATATGTGCAGGTTTTCTTTGACTATTTCAACAAAAATAGTCAAAAGATCTAGAAAAACCATTTCCCAAGACCTTGGAAATGCTACGCCTGAAATAACTGGACTACACTTTTTGACATGCATCTAGGGACCAAGGTTACATAATGAAGGTCTCTAGCTGATATCCTGAAATTGCTGGGATGCAAAAGAAAACCCAGACACCATGTTACAAAGCAAGGGTACCTTGAACCTAGTTTTGAAAAGCAAAACTCTGGTAGTGCTGGTTTTCCTCAAAATGAGTTATTATCATGTGAAAGATAAGCAAAGGTGCCAATTCCATTAAGAGATGAAAGTTTGTGGGCATTTGACGGGATAAAGGGCTGGAGAGGTAGGGGTTCTGTCAAAGGCAATAATGATCATTGCATTTCTCCCAGTGAGGAACATTTCTTTCACAAAACTTCAGTTCTCAAGCCAGGGGTCCAGGACCAGTGACACATCTGGGACCCCTACTGGGCTCAAGACTGGTCTGCCTTCCATCTGACCACGCTGGGGCCTGGTGGCGTTTAAGGTTTGGCACGACCTGCTGGACCAACTGGGAAATGCGGTAGGTTTGGACAAAAAGCAAAACCAGGCCTCGCCAGCACTTTCTCTCTTCATTCTGAGCTTATTCCTATTTCAAAGAAATTTCATCCAAATGTCTCTGTTTCGCTTCAGAAAACTTCTGATTTTCATCAGGAAGTTGCCGGGGGCAGTAGGCAGGGGGCAGTGGCGGCGTGGGGATACTCTTGGTTTTCAGTGAGTTCTAGGGCTTTATTTTTGCATGTTTTTCTTTCTGCAGTCAAGCTCACAACCCAAGGGTTGAGTAAGAAACTGGGACCCTGCTCGTGCCTTTGTGAGATAGAATCTCCATTTAACATCACAGTCGGATTCTGGGGCCCTAGTGACATGGAGGAGATTCAGAGAAATGTACGTTTAGCTGGAGCCATGAAGCCGGGAAAGAGCCACGAGTTGGTTTTGGTCCACTGAGGGAAAGCAGCAGAACGCTAACGTGGCCAGGGGGACTTGGTTATCACAGGTGCTGACTTCTGTGACTTCTGTAGGATCCATCTTAAGGTTGGACCACAGGATGACTGTAGAATAAATGGGGTCTCAGGCCAGAGGGACTGAGAAAGGGGGATATAGAGGATCCACTGGAAGTAGCTCAAAGTTCAAGTTCAAAACCACCTACACCTACACTGATACAACAATATATTTAGGCAAAATGTTAAATACTCCAAACTTCCAGAAGCAAATTTAACGGGGAGAAATGTTATATCTCTGAATCAGATGTGGCAAAGCAAGACACACCATACACCCCTACAGGGACATATTGTTTAACTAACCCTAATTATAAACTGGTTTATAACTTAGAAATCTCAAGGTCACACTACAAACTTGTCCAATAGTCAAGTTTCTATGAGCTAAAAAAGAATCAACGTATATTCCAAAAGCACATCCAGAAACTAAGAATTGTTTCCTACATCAATTTGGAGAAAGATCCAGGAATTCAAATGCAGGATGGGAAGCCCATGAGCAAAATGAAGGCTGTTGTTTAACAGGCTCTTAACCTTGACTACCCAAGAACCAAAGAACCAGTGGGTGCCATTTTTGTCTCCCAAATAGTCAGCCTGAGAATGGAAGGAGAATGGAAGTGGACAGTTAGTTCTGACCGGGAACAAGACAGAGGGTCACTTACCCACATCCTCAATAAGGAAGGAGTGTGTCTCCGCATTCATTAACCTTGACTACCCAAGAACCAAAGAACCAGTGGGTGCCATTTTTGTCTCCCAAATAGTCAGCCTGAGAATGGAAGGAGAATGGAAGTGGACAGTTAGTTCTGACCGGGAACAAGACAGAGGGTCACTTACCCACATCCTCAATAAGGAAGGAGTATGTCTCCGCATTCACCTTGATGTATTTAAGACTTTTCAGTGACTTCCCATAGGCAATGTTGTAATGCTCCACGGATCTACTGGTGGCATCTTTGGGTGGGTCCCACGTGACTTTCAGGCCCATTTTAGTGGACAGCAGTTTCACATGCCTTGGCTTCAGTGGGTGGTCAGCTATGCAAACAGCGCAACTATCAACTTACAAGAAGGGCAGACTGGGAAAACGAATTTTTTTTCCAATGTTCTCTGACATGGTTATTAAAAGAGCAAACGACTTTCCATCTGTCTGATCCTAAAGACTTTAAATACTGTCATGTTTGGACATCATTATAGTGTGACTGCAAAGCAAACATACCAAGCCTGCAACCTTTTATGTATTTCAGGGAACTGTGAGTGGCGAATCTAAACCCAAAGTGAAACAAATCAAAATAAACACGAGGCATTCCCCAGCTTGATTGTGTTGCCTTGCTACGACAAGATTAACAAAATAGTAATCTGACATATTCTCCAGAAGCATTCATATATTAAATAAATTCTCAGGATTTGGCATGGTACAGCTGGACAATCTTTAAAGCCACCTTGAGAACAACATAAAACTCTCATGATAGGGAAGAATATCCACGGTATCTAAAGTGGGATAAGAGAATCAGTCATTTCCACAAAGAAAACAAATCAAGATCAACATCTTGAAAGACAGGCAAACCTCTGGTGTTAGCTTCAGGTCGCTAATTTAAACGTTTCCATATTTTGTCCCAGAAGAAGACAGAAAAATTATCAAGAAGCACAACATTCTTATCTTCATTGATGAAGTTCCAAAACAGCGTTCTTGGTTTTCCAAACTAACCAAAATGAAACATAATGTTTTGTCAAACATAATCTCTCAGCTCATAATATAACTGATATCGCAACGCAATGTGTATAAATAGATGCTAAATTTCACACACAACAGTCAACGTAGGGGCAAACTTGGATCTGAAACTGATTATTCACCAATGCAAGGCATTCTCACCTGGCAAAAAAGGTAACCTAAAAAACCCAGAAACATTTAAACTTCAGAACACTTAGAAAAATGAATTTAGCCTCTCATAGAAATGAGGGAAAGGAGAGTGTTTCATGACCACACATAGATTGGTTAGCATGTGATTTTTAACACTAATGAAGATTCTGAACAAAGTAAGTATAGCTGGTGCTAATACATCACTTATTCTTCCCAAAATTACCCCACTGCCTTAGGAGGAAAATGATAAGAAAAGGACAGAACTTCTGGGATCCCACTAAAGAAATTCAGGAATGAACAAATATAGTATGAAGATCATAATTTTTGAGGCACTAGAGAAAGAGTGTCCACTTTGGAGACAAAAACACAATGTCAGAGGACAGGCACAGAGCAACCCCCGGAAAGCATTTTTCCCCCAGCATCAGAAGTGAGGGTCCTGTAACTGTGAGAAGGGAGAAACCACGGACAAAAAGCCTAATGCCATCGGGGAGATTCTGAGTTGAGGAGACGGGAAAGACAGGCCACTAGCGAGCGTCTGGATATTTAAAGTCAGCAGTCATGACGACTCTGCCTTAATTCTCATGAACCCTTCCTCGCCTACAAGGAACTTTGCAGGATTTTCCTGGCTGGAGGACAGGGGCTCCCTTTCCTCCATTTCCTTTATTTCTTCCAAGGCTTCACTTTGAAAACCTACCCCCCTTTTCTGCCATGGGTTTGGCCTTCTGTGGCTGGAGTCCCCATTTCCTGCCATAGCAGAAATCACTCCAAGAATCCTGTTCTTCACCCTGCCCAAAAAATCATGGAAACAAAGCAAGGACCCCAACACCTCGAAATGGTGGGGTAACTTTCTCAAGGAAGAAAACAAAAGAATGAATGTGTGAACAACGCTTGTCTTTACAGTTCAGTTCTAACCCTCCCTTCATGAAAGGTCGATCCTGGACAGACAGTCTCTAATGTGAGATCTGTAAAGCCCTAACATCATCATGACTTCCACTGTGCACGAGTGATTCAATCCACACACAATGACCTCGGTCTGAAGATGATTCCCGTTCATTACTGACATCCGAAAGGAGGAACCCATAAATACGCTCGCTGTTCTTTCCTGCCCTGCCTCACCTCTGTCCTTGAATACGGCATGGAATCATTTCTAAGTCAGGTGAGAACCGCAGTCAAATGGTGCGTCCGCCCAGGGTAAGGGAGACATTGAGAACCTCAAGGAGCTCCAATAAGATGAGGAAAGTAAAGAAGAACAAGAGGCAAGTCCCCCTGGGTCGTCAAAACCAAATGCACATCACTGCATTCCGCTTACCCCATCAGTTTCCAAGTGTGTCCGTGCAAGAGTTTGTTTGTTCTCCTGCCAGTGATCAAGTAACATCAGTGTGTCTCAACACAATAGCTGTCAGCATTTGTACACCAGAAAAAAAAACCATCTGGTGTAAACCAACTCTAAAGTATAAAAATGGGAGAGGGAAATGGACAAGAAAAGGGGGCTTACTGAGTACCTACCACCCACCACCCTCTGCCTGAAACTCACACTGCATGAGATGCTCTTAACACACACAACGCAGGAGGTGCCGTTTACCACCTCCATATGGCAGATGAAGACAGCAAGCAAGGCCTGGAACAGAGAGGTTAGGAGAACTGTCCAGAGCCACACAGCTGTACAGGGGCAGAACCAAATGCAAATCCTGTTGTGTCCAACTGCAATGCCCGGCTCTTCCCACAGCTCACAGATCTGGGACTCTGTCCCTGCTCATAAATGATCAATGACGACACCCATGAAAAACTGATTTAGGAAGCCACCAGTATCCTAAAACCAATCGTGAGGGCTCCAGCTGGGTTTACCCTTCCCTCCACCACCTGCCCCACCTTCCCGTGCCATTTTTCCCCTCGGAGGGGCACTCTGCCTTCACCTCCTGCTGTCTGTCCTGTAGGCTCCTCTCTATGGAAGGAACGGAGTAAGTGAATGATATTCTCATTTGTATAACAAAATCTTGGGCCAAAGTAGTAAAGTGGAAGTGTCAATCACTCAGTCGTGTCTCTTTGCGACCCCATGGACTGTAGCCCACCAGGCTGCTCTGTCCATGGAATTCTCCAGGCAAGAATACTGGGATGGGTTGCCATTTCCTTCTCTAAGGGATCTTCCCGGCCGAGGGATTGAACCCTGGTCTCCTAAATGTAGGCAGACTCTTTACCATCTGAATCACCAGGGAAGCCCTTGGGGCAAAGTAACAACTTTCTAATAGTGACATTTTAGGATGTAGAGAGTTACCTAATGAAGGTTGTTTCTAAAACACAAAAGCCTTTAGGGGATCCTGAAATCATCCCTTAGGGTCAACTGACATAAAATCAGTCTTGAATTTAAGGTTCTCCAAACACTTTAGGCCAAAATGCCTCCCCCACCAACACCAATACCAACACACACGAGTCAGGCCAATTACACACAATACTACGGTGACTTAATTAAGGGACATTATCATTCCCTGGATTCTCATCAACTTTGACCTTTAAAATTGATGTCATTGCTGATGCTGCCTGGTCAATAGCACCCATGCCTCCCTCAGAAAAGTTTGGACGAAAAGAACAGGAAGGACGGGTGAAAGGAAATGTGTGGTCACTCCAGGTCCACTCTTCACTACATGCCTTAGCTCTGCAGGAATCCATCAAAGCAGCCTCTAATTAAGGAAGAACGGCTCTAGGCAGGTGCATATCAACAAGCATGAACCTGGGCTACTCGACAGAAGACTTATTCTTGGGACTAGAAACACAGGGATGTGTTCTATTCCTGATCATCATTTGGTAGGTCTCATGACTTCATTCCTTAAATGAAATGTAGGAAGTGTGAAGCGGGTTTCAGGGTCTGCAGACTGCATTCTGGGTTCTGTTTCAGGAGTACCATTCTGGCAGCATAAGGTAGAGACATGACAGAGTGACTTCTTACTTCTTTGTAAGGGTTCATAGACCATCCTCACTGCTAGATAAATGAAGCACAGAACCCTCTTGGAACAGTTTTCAGGATTCTCATCTGATTAAGGTAAGGAGGGCTATACTCTTTAAAACCATATATCCCATGAACCGCTTCTCCAAAGAGAAAAAGGACAAGCCCAAAGTCAACATGATAGGAATTACATGGCTCGATAGAGGGGACGTTGGGAGGTGACCTCACAAGGCGTGCACGATACACAAGGGCCGTGACAAGCTGTTTTCTCATCTCCATAGAAAGCAAAATGCGGAAGTGAGTTCACGCTGCAGCCGCCAGGATTTTAGATTAAGTACAAAGAATTTCCTGTCCGTATCCTTCCCCATCTCCCCCCAGTCCAGGCTGTCTTTGAAGGGAGACAGATGGTAAGGTGCTCAAGACCAGCCAGCAGCCAGCAGCGTCTGCTACGACTCAAGCGATCGCATACCGCAGCGGACTCATTCCACAGCTCATACCAGCAGACCCCATCCAGAGTCAAGAATATTTTACCAGGTACTAAGTGGCAAAATGGTGTTTTGATGACATTTCAGGTACCTGGTCATGGCCAAGCTAGACATTTCAGTGCTATGGTTCCCCTGAGGCCCCTGTTGGTCTGTGTGAGAATGAAAAATAAGGGACCGTTGGCGCCCAGAGTTCTCACTTTGGTCTAGGCTCCAAACTCCAGCCCTCATTCAAGAGGGCCCTGGAGGCCAATTCGGCTGAAGGGCCAAAGTATGGATCCGCATCTGTTCAAGGATGGTTCCAAGATTCCAAGGGCTCCTCCATGTCAGTCCTTGGAGAGTCCACAGAGCGGCTTCAAGGGATTCTCCAGGGCCGACAAAAGCCCTCAAGAAGGCTGCGTTCAGAGCCAGGTACCCGAGGCCAGCTGGTCCTGCCACGTGCGGGGCTCATTTATCACAGTGGACAGGGCGCCACCCCCACCTCTCCACTCTGGCACGCAACTGGGCATCAGACACTGACCACATACTCAGTACTCACGTAAATGACTGATGGGTTGACAAAAAGACGCTAAGGTTAGACTAATGAGGTCAGCCAAGAGTCCCCCTGAGGACCAGGAAGATGAAGCAAGTAAGTGGAGACATAAGAAGGAATGTACACGCTACACAAAGGCACAATTTAGCTTCTGGCACCTGCTGACAGAAGGGAATTCAGGACCCAGATTGTCCAATATTCTGGAGGTTTTTCTAACAAGCTAGAAATCCTGGAATAAAGTGAAATTTCTCCATTTTATACTAGCTCAGTTAAGTGTAAAAAAAAAAAACACTATGTGAAGAAGCACATATATACCCACACAACCACAGACACACACACACACACACACACACCAGCTGGCCAGACTCAGTCCATTGGCTGCCAGTTGATGACCTCTACCTTAACTCCGGGAGCAACCATTTATTTGCTGATCCTGACAACTTCCCAATGTCCTGTTTCAATTATGAGACTCCCGTGGGAGTCTGGGCCCATCCAAAAGAGCTCTAGGTCAAGATGAAGGCTAAAGGCTGGAGAAGAACCAGGACTAACCCAGACCCTGAAGGCTTAAGGTACAGATCTGCTCAAGGACTCATCTCCCACCTCCAAAATTCCCTCTCTCCCCCAAGAGACCCAGTGGCTGTGGAAAAACTGGCCTGGGCTCCAAGGAAGTAGAGAAGATCCATCTGGATCTGGGGAGGGGAGGGTAAGGTGTTCCCTAGGCGTCAGTTACTCATACAACCAATATCTTCCAAGTGCTCAGCTCCCAACTAACCATCCCAGACCAAGTCCCCACTGCCTATTTGAGAGATGCGTGTGAATTCCAAACTGAATACATTCAAGATTCTTGGTTCAGACACACCACCCATCCTTCAGGGTACAGGCCTATCCACAGGGCTGGAAATAAATATGTTTCTAGAAAGAGAGCTCTACCAAGGGCAATTTCTCAGAATAAGAGAAGAAAAGCTCAGAATCCATTAATACAATGGACCAAGGGTAAGACTGACCCCCAAAGGGCACAATTCATGGAGAAATGCTTAAGACTATGATTCAGAATAGTAAGTGAATCTTTCTGGATCCAAAGTGTTGTTTTTGTTTGTGTGTGTGTTTTGCCTTAAAAAAATATCATACAATTACTTGGTTATATTCTCCAGACAAGCAAAAAGACGAAGGTAGACAGATGGCAGATGCAAAGAAGAAGTTGCGAAGCCCCCCACTGACATAGCTTCCCAACTTGATGGACTTTAGCCAAATCTGCTACACCACAGTGTTGGTGCATAGAGTTCAACAAACATCAGAGGAATAAATGAAAACTCTAAGCTGGATTTACAGCCAACCTGCCATCTATAAACAAAACAGTAGCTGATAAGCATGCTCAAATTCTTTCATTTCTGTGACAGTACTGGATGGAGCTGCCACTCACAGAATCATCATCAACAATGAGGCTATACCCCACAGCCAAGGTGGAAAATCCAACTGGTAAAACGTTGAATAGGTAGAACCCAGTATGTTCTGAAGCAGTAATACTTACTGAGTGAAATGACTCAGACAATAGCAGTTTGACTTGACTTGAAAATCAAATCTGAAAAATCTATTTGGTTCTCAAAACTCACGATATATACTACACAATTTATAAATCAATGTTAAATAGCCACAGTGGACAATGATGAAAATATCAATGATTGGACAGTGATGAAAAAGGACCTATATGTTTCTCTTCAGCTGATAAGTTACAAATCACACATAATTTTTATCTCATCTGATCAAATGTATGTAGGAGCTTTCCCTAGATTTGAAGCATGAGGGACAAAAGTGGTCCTTATGAACATCTGAGTTCAATCAATTTAAGAAAGTAGATGTTGTTGTTTAGTTATTAAGTAGTATCTGACTCTTTGCGACCCCATAGACCATAGCCCGCCAGGCTCCTATGTCCATGAGATTTCCCAGGCAAGAATACTGGAGTGGGTTGCCACTTCCTTCTTCAGGGGATCTTCCCAACCCCTGGGATCAAATCCATGTCTCCTGCATTGGCAGGTGGATTCTTTACCACTGAGCCACCAGGGAAGCCAGGAGTCAGAAAATCAAACTCTCGGGTTTATTACTGCTGAGGTTGCCCTGGAGAAGGTGGATCTAGAGTGTGACTACCGTGGAGCTTTCTGTATCCCCTCCCTCTCCAGTTCTAAACCCTCAGGTGGACACCACCGAGCCTGCAGAGTAGATCAACTCAGGATCACTGCCTCACCGCAGGGCGAGGGCAATAACCCTGGCCTCCACCCAGGACACCCCATCTACCACTACGGGCAAGCAGGAGTGAAAGTGGAAGCAGCCTTCCTGCAAGATGAACTCCAAGAGGAGACCAATGTGACTGTCTCTGCTAATCCATAAATGCCTCCGCGTGGAGAAAGAAGAACCGTGGAGGCTGGGCTGCCACCACTCACCCCTCCAATCAGCTTCTGTCCAGCAGGGGAGCGAGCACAGGAAGAGGAGCACACGGAGGGAACAGTGGGAGTTCCCAGGCATCCCCAGGGGCTTGTTCCCTCATCCCACTGGACATGACCATCAATCTGAGGTCAAGTGTGGCTGCCTTTTCAGAGTGAGGGTCCAGGCCACTTCCCCCTCATTCAGAGCCTCCCGCAGTACTAATCACTCTCCCACCATGTACCCTCCTGGGGTCATAGGTGGGGACCCCCCCCAGCGCACCCCCCACCAGAAAGCTCTGCAAAGAGGAAGCCTCATTCTTCAACCAACCCCAAAGCCAAGTTGACCTGTAGCCTGAAAATCCACTTCTGGCCTTTTCTATTTCAATCTCAAATTTTGTCCAAGTTCATGGGATCCAAAACAGCCCACTGGATTTAAACAATGAGATGAAATGACAGCATGGAGATACTCTGAAGATATAATACCAAGTTTCAATGTAAGTACCTTCTATCACAAAAGGCCTGGGGAAAGTGTAAAGTCCAAGAGTGAAGGCTTCTCAGCCTGTGGCTTAAAAGAGATGGAAAGAGCTGAAGTCCACACTGCTCTCCTCCCTTTCTTCTCATCCTGTTTAGCCTCAGCCCAAAGAGATTCATTCAAATGCCCAGAGGGAGTCAGGGTTCTCTCAACTGCCATCTCTGCCATCTTTCACTGGAATTGGTGGCGATTAGGTAGCTCAGTGGGTAAAGAATCTGCCTGCAGTGCAGGAGACACAGAAGATGTGGGTTCGATCCTTCGGTCGGGATGATCCCCTGGGGAAGGAAATGGGCACCCACTCCAGTATTCTTGCCTGGGAAATCTCATGGACAGAGGAGCCTGGTGGGCCACAGTCCACACTGTCTCAAAGAGCCGGACACAACTCAGTGACCGAGCACACACGTGCAGCGCTTCAGGATTCCTTGGAGGAAAAATAATTGAATACAAAATCTCTCTAGAGAGACGACATTTCTGTAGAGTCCCAAGGCCCTAAAAAAAAAAAAAAAAAAAAATCTCTGTACAGCAGGGAACCCAAAATGCACTGTGTGAAGGACACATTATTTTTTCTACCCAGTTCTACCCAGTGAAGCTTCCCCCAATTCTTCTGGTAACAGACCTCTGTCTCTGTTATCCCAGCCAGCCCCGAAGTCTTCACAGGAAATGTTCTCATTGGAGCCGGACTCTGGCCTCCCTTAGCCTCTGGCTGGAACTGTGGGTGACCAGCTCTTACTGTCTCACGGAGAAGAGACCAGAGATAGAGAGAAAGAGTCTAGGGCTCCCTCAGACCAGCTCAGCCGCTGCCCTTCCCAGTGTGCAGTTTCACAAGCCAATGGATTCTGGGATTTAAATTAGTTCAAGTTGGGCTTTCGCCACTTGCAGTCAGAACCTAATGGATTAAGAGCCTATTAATCAAAATCTTCTATGGAAGTCAAAAATAACTTTCTGAAGCTACCCCGGCAGCCAGTACATTTAGTCACAAAAGGCTGCCAGTGGAGACACGCCCAAAGACATGAAGGCAAATACCAGCCAGGACTGGCGGCCATTCTCAGCTAAGAGCTCCCACAGCCCACCCAGTCCGGCAGGGGAGGCGGAGGAGTAGGAGGGGACACCCCTGGTTACGGAGAAAACCCCCAAAAGAATGTTAAGAGCTTGTGAAATAAACCGGTCCCTAAAAACTCCAAAATGGTAAAATTATTTCTTAAGTATACCAAGGATTGCTCTTTAATGCACTAAAACCTTCATGTTTATGTAAGTCTCCCTACTGCTTCTTTGTTTGAAATTCAATTCTGACTTTCCACTGGAAACCGCCAAATAGTTCCCAGACTCTGAAATGAAGAAAACACAAATCTCAGTGTAACCACGAATGTTTGACCAAAAATCCCATCGATATGCCAAGAAAGGTTATGATGTACTGAAGTGCAGGGTAGCTTGGGGGAAGAAGCAACATGATCTACAAATCTGACTATGATTCTGAGGAAGACTGGAAAAATCCAACAATTATCCATAAGATCCCAAACAGCACAGGAATATCCATCCAGAAATACAGAAATATCCAGATGGTTGGCAATGTGTGGGCAAAACACCAAAATGATTGAGTTTTAAATAATTTTTCAAATGAATGTTGGAATTCTATTTGCCAAATAGTTATGAACCTTCCCTTCAAAAAAAAGAGGAGCGGGGTGTACATGGTGTTTTGCAACTGTGGGAAGTAAGACCAGCGCTAGTAAAATTGACAGATGGTTGACTGAGCTTTCCACCTGGAAAGCTGGGGCTGGGTAGACGGAGTCTGGGTATTAAAATTATGGGCTGGCTCCTCTTCTGACATTTCACGCTAGGCATGGGGTTCCATTAACGTGTCCCCCACAGTTGGCATGGTTCTCCAGGGAGAGCTGCAATAAAAAGTGAAACCAAACTCTAGGTCATTGGAGTCTTTAAACTTAAAAACACTCCAGGGAGCTGAAAGAGCTCTGCCAACGGAACCGCTGACGCCCCCTCGGGAACCACACAACGCCGGCCTCCTGCAGAGAGAAACGCCGAGGCAAGCAGATGTCCCAAGTCCCCCGGGAAATCACGGGCGACCGAGGCTCTCCAGACTTTAACCTCGGTTCACGGTCTTCAAAACCCAGTCGACTTCTCCAGGTCATGGTGACTTACTGGATTCCACCCCATGCCCTCAAATATGGCAAGTATGTCCCGTCATAGTTACCTGGTGAGTGTGTAGACGGAGAAGCTAGGAGATTCCAAATGGCCCAGACAACTCTTGTGTGTGTCTGAAGCCCCTGGCCGGGTTTCCTAAAGACCAGAGGGGCCAGCCGCGTCCTGCTACTCACCTCACCCGCGGCCTCTGCTCAACCTGAGACCCCAGCCCCTTCGGGCATTTTCTAGTATTTTGATAACAACAATGCATCGTTTTATTCAGACGAAAAAGCTAAACTCACATGCATACATGCCACTGTGCTTATAAGGGCACGAGATGGTCACTGCATACAATTGTGAATCACATTTTTTCTCCCTCAGCTCAAAGAGCCAATAGTGAAGCTTCCAAATCTTAAAATTCGAGTCACTGGCTAATCCTTAAGTAAGAGTTGGTCTATGTCCTTTTCCACCCGCTCTGGACTGTCAGTGCCAAGGGCATCCATCCCTGTGCAACTGTCCTCCACGCTGGACCAGCTTCAGTAGGCCTGGTGTCAGGGACGGAGCAGATCCTCACACTCGGCTTTGGGAAACTATTCCCCTTGGGGGCTGAATGTAAGCTGGTTGTGCTCAAAGCTGCCAGGCACTCCTGTGGGCACTTGAGGACTTCTCGGGAAGAGCCCGATGTCACACTGGCAGGGCTTTCTCCTTGGTCCCCAACCTCCCACCCAAGGCCACTTGCACCCTTGACACAGCCACAGTCCTCTGATGCTGGTAAACAAGGGGTGTCATTCAAGCACTCTCTCATCACCTCAACAGTTAACAGCTCCCAGTGGACAAAGTTTGCTTAGAATGTTCTAGATTCTTGGTTGTTTGTATTTGGAGGAAAATGGGTGACGATAGAAAACGAGAATATTTTGCTAGTCTAGTTTAACCTCATTTTATTCCCCTCCATTATCTTCTTTCTTTCTCCCCCTCCCCCTGCCCCACTACCCCCTTGGGGAATATCAACAGGGCAGAAAAACACACAAAACGTGAAGCAGCAAAGAATTCTGCTTCAAGACAAACAGCAAGTGGCAAAGCTAAAGTCAAATACTCAAGCCCAAAGGGCACTCTTAAAATGAATCTGCCTTTGCCCTCAAGATGTTTTCTGAGATGTTTTAAGTTGAATCTTTGACTAGTCCCAGGCAAGCCAAGTTTCCCAGCTAATTAAGAACAGTTTAGCAGTCTGCACTGAATTCAGAAACTGCTGCACAGACATTGTGGGCTGGGTACCAAGGAGCCACGCCCAGCTGCTTCTTCCTCTCTCACCATCTTCTACAGCAGAGGCGAGGATACAAAATATTCATGACCCTTCAGCTTCCCTTGTAGCTAGGGGTGGCCACATGGTCATTGAATTCAAGCCAAAGACACTTAAGAGGAAGTTACTGCGGCCACTTCCAGGAAAGCAATTAAAAAAAAAAAAAGGGTCAAGACCTGCTGTCACATGTTTTGCCTTCTGTATCTTCCTCCATTAATCCCACCTCGGGATGTCAATACGATACCTGGAGATGCCGCAGCCATCTTGCGGCATCAATCAAGTGACAAGTCTGAGAATGACGACCTGGCCTGCAGTGGCAGAGTGAAAATACTGGGTCCCTGTGAGCCGCTCTGCCCCTGAGTTTATTGGTGAGTAAAATAAGCGATTCCTTAACCTGTTAGCCACTGCTCACCAGATATCGTGTCATTAGCAGCCCGATTCAGTGCTCCTTGATAACATCCTATCTGGGTCCATAAAAAGAAGTCACTTTTTTCTCTTAATTTCTAAACGAAAGCTTATTTGTTTTAACTTTCATTTCTTCCTGTTTGTTGTTTTTAAGGGATCCACCCCAGGAATTCGATTTTGACAATGTCAATGCTTCATTTGTCAGTATGCCACGGACTTGAGTAGGGACACTGATGCAGCCAGAAATCAGAGGGAACTGAACCAGCAGAGCTGGCAGAACTCGGTCATTAGTAGTTAAGGTTTTACGACCTTTGGCCATTTTATTCAGGAAGCAATGTAAGCAAAAGCTACTGTTTCAAGACAAAAACAAGAATTTCCCCATCGAAACCACCAACTTTCCAGAATGGTTCGATGGTGGTAGTTAGGTTGCTCAGTCATGTCCCCTTACAGGGACGATGCCATATGTGTAATGAAAGTAAAAGTTTAGTCGCTCAGTCTATCTGACTCTGCGACCCTGTGGACGATAGCCCGCCAGGCTCCTCTGACCATGGGATTTCCCAGGCAAGAATACTGGACTGGGTGGCCATTTCCTTCTCTAGGGGATCTTCCTGACTCAGGGATCGAACTGACCTCTGAAACCAGTGTCCTCTGCGTTGGTGGTGGATTCTTTACCGCTGAGCTACCAGGGAAGCCCCCAGAACGGTTTAGGGAAAAGAAACTGGAGGAATTCCCGAGATACACTTATTTACGACAACCATAAGAAAACAAAGACCCTCAAAAGAAACTGCCTAGGTAAGAGAAGGGAATATCGGACTCCTGCCTGCTCTTGACCAGCAGCAGAAACCCAGAAACCAGTCGTTCTCAGGTTTTTGTGGGATCTTTTGCACATTCTTCAAATTCAGTTCGCGGCTGAGAAATAGTTTCTTGAAGAATAATCATTGTTTGCTGGTCCAGCTTAAATTCAGCCTACTACAAACTGCTTGACACACCAGCCAAAAAAAACTCCTTGAAAATTCATTCCTTGTCCCAAAATGTGAAAGTCATTGTCTAACTATGTTAAATACTTGGGCATTACTGTCGCTAAAATCACCACTCATCTTACTCCGAGCTCCCTAACAAATACCCTTAGAAGGGAGGCCGAGAAGATGCTGTAGAGAGGAAGGCATAAAACAGGGTGGCTGCAGCTGACAGCACCGGGAGCCAGCCACACAGACCCAGTGACAGCCCAGATGGCGGAGGATAATCACTTTTTAAAATACATTTTCACATTTAAAATCTTTTAATATTTCAGATAATAGCTTACTGGTTATGAATGGGTTTAGAGGGAAATAAACTAGCAGTGGAGATGAAAACATTCACAACACAGCCAATAAGCAAGCAGTTCAAGTACTGCGGCGGGACCATTGGTGAAAAGGGAAAACTAGAGTCGGCAGTAAAGGAGGAGAGAGGCAAGGAACACGCGTTACATGCCCGCTGAGGCCAGCCACTGCATTTACTTCTGCAACAGATATTTACTGAGTACCTACTAGGTGTCAGATTCTGAGCTCTGTACTGGGGATCCACAGGTGGTTAAAAAGAGTTCATACATGCAGGCCAAGTCGCTTAAGTCATGTCAGAGTCTTTGCAACCCAGTGGACTGTAACCCACCAGGCTCCTCTGTCCTTGGCACCTCCCAGGCAAGAACACTGGAGTGGGTTGTCATTTCCTCCCCTCGATCCCGACTCAGGGATCGAGCCCGTGTCTCCTGCTTGGCAGATGGATTCTTCCCCACTGAGGCACCTGGGGAGCCCGCATGATGCAACTAGAGAAAGCCCACCACGCCACAACAAAGACCCAGCACCACCACAAACAAAAACGAAAGAACTGGCCTTAGAGAGTGGAGTGACTTGCCGAGGGCACGCAGCTACGCAGTGACAGTAGTCACTGGCAGGCGTATCTGAAACCACAGACCGCGCTCTGCCTACCATGTCTGGTCGCCTCTCAGCCCTGACTGTAGCTGCAAGGAATAAATGGAGCCCTGGAGAGAACTCAGAGCCAAAGGTAAGAGACTGAAGGTCATCAGTGGAAGCTGAATTCACGGAGCCAGGAGAGCTCACTGCACTGAGCGAGCCCTTGTCAGTGTCAGGAGGACCTCATGCTGCTGAATTCTCGTTCCTGGTCCCAGACGTACCCTACTTCCAACCACATGAATGATGCTCCTCCTGAAAGCACCTCTCCTGTCCTCCAGCCCCACAGTCTCCCACCTTCTAGGGCGCCCTGCGCCCTGGTTTCTCTTCCCCATCGCTGGTCTCCTTTCTCAGCTCCTCCCCCTTTGCCAGGACTCAAACGTTCAAGTGCTTCCAAGCCCCGCTCTGGACCACTCTCTTCTCTGCATGCGCTTCCGGGGCCTTCTCAGTTAGCACATCCAGTCCCAGGATTGAAAACCCCATTAACGTGTTGATGGTTCCCGAATGGCTTCTTCTCTGAGCACCAGGGTTATTTAACCGTCTACTTAGCATCTCTGATGGAATCCAAAGAACACTGATGTCTAAAAGATGACTCAAAGTTGTTTTAAATCTGAAATATTAGTGATAAAATAGAGAACCAGGATTCAGGTTGCATCGTGGCAGACACGGGTAGAGAGATTTTCAAGAAGAAGCGAATATCCACCAGTGTCAAGTAAAGGCAGAGAAGAGCCCATTTTTCTCCACTTGTAAATAGGACATGCCCACCCTATTCAAGTGCTTTCCAGGTGGCACTAGTGGTAAAGAATCCACCTGCCAATGTAGGAGATGCAAGAGATGCAGGTTCAGTCCCTGGGTTGGGAAGATCCCCTGGAGTAGGAAATGGCAACCCACTCCAGTATTCTTGCCTGGAAAATTCCATAGGCAGAGGAGCCTGGCAGGCTACAGTCCATGCGGCTGCAAAGAGTCAGACATGACTGAACACAACTATATATATTCCCTTTTCAAAGCCCTAAACCAAGCAGATATGCAACTGAAGTTTCACTCTGAAAATATTAAATTTAATTTCTTCCTTTGCTACAGCTACCCTCAAAGGATTGATGTGAGAATAAAATGTGAAAGAAAATCATAAAGCACTCAACAGTATGAGATACAGGAAGAAGAGCCACAGGATTGATGTCACTGATTTCAACCCAAAAGAAAATGACCCAGCAGGAGTCCCAGTACCTGGGCTCTGGGCCAATGCTCCCTCCTCAGAGAGCATCACTGGGCCTTGGGTTTTCACCTTCCTCATTCTTGGGAATTAATTCACAGAATGTACTTACTGGAATTTTTAAATCTTGAGAGTTGGGTCATCTAATCCCATCTCGTCTATTCAGTCTGCCTACCAGTGATGTGTCTAAAATAGCCTTCAGTCCTTCCCATGACTAGATGGGACTTCCCAGTCAAACCCCAATAGGTTCCCCCACCTTCAAAGGTGCTTGCATACTCAGTCGCTCAGTCATGTCTGTTTGTGACCCTGTGAACCAAGGGATTCTCCAGGCAAGAACACTGGAGCAGGTTGCCATTTCCTCCTCCAGGGGAACTTCCCAACCCAGCAATCAAACCCACGTCTCCTTCCCTAGCAGGCAGATTTTTTACCACTGAGCTAACTGGGAAGCCCACCTTCAAAGGTAAACAGCTATGAATGTGTCGATTGGGTGGCATGGGATTACTAAGCAAGGCACTGCCCTGGGATACAAGAGGAGCAATCACAGATACGCACGAAGGGCAGAGGTGCTCAGTCTCCTGCGGGCAACACCCTGCTGGCATCTGAGAAGAGGAACAAGGGCATCCGCCGTGAAACACCAGTTGAGTGCGATGAACAATATACATTATCAAGGGTCAGAAAGTCCTCCCCAGGCTGGGACGACTGGAGAACAAAGTGTGGTCTCAGTGTTCCCACAAGTGGGGCGCTGGCCACCACTCTCCCAGCTTGAATTCTAAGAGGACGTTTCATCTCTAAACTGTTTGCCCACCTGATGTGAGGAACTGGCTCATTTGAAAATACCCCGACGCTGGGAACGATTGAGGGCAGGAGGAAAAGGGGACTACAGAGGATGAGTTGGTTGGATGGCATCACCGACTCAATGGACATTGAGTTTGAATAAACTGTGGGAATTGTAATGGACAGGGAGGCCTGGCATGCTGCAGTCCATGGGGTCACAAAGAGTCAGACACGACTGAGTGACTGAACTGAACTGAATCTCTTAAAACTCTCATCCAGTCGGCCCTTTATCCCTCAGAATGTTCCTGAATTGTCCCCTGAAACGAAAACTCATTACTACTTCAGAGCATGAGTGGACCCTGTGGAACTCACCCCAGAGACCTCTCATGGGAGCTCTGAGACAAAAGGGAGACACACAACACGCTCAGACATTAGCCATGTCTCATCTCCCAGAGGCCTTCCTTCCCGGGTGTTAGAGTCAAAGTGTCGTCATGACAACCGTAAGACAGGCTCGGCCAGGCCTCAGGCAGGGGGCATCATATTCTCTGTCCCTCTTTTCTCTTCCCCTTCACTGTGGTTTGCGTCGATATCCGTAGGTACGTTTGTGGATTCTGAGAGTTATTCAACATAAGAAGATGCTTCAGCCCTCCCAGTCTATTAGAAAATAATCAAAAGAAATTGTTGGGTAGGGTAGTGAAGTCAAAGTTGCTCAATTGTGTCCAACTCTTTTCAAGCCCATGGACTATACAGTCCGTGGAATTCTCTAGGCCAGAATACTGGAGTGGGTAGCCTTTCCCTTCTCCAGAGAATCTTCCCAACCCAGGGATCAAACCCAGGTCTCCCGTATTGCAGGCCAAGTCTTTACCAGCTGAACCACCAGGGAAGCCCATAGAAAATGGTAAAAGCAGCAGGGCCGAGGGATGGTTAGAAAGATAACGTGGTGGCTTTCCGTGACACAAAGAGTGTCAGGGAGTCAGACACGCTGGGAAAGCCAGGCTGCCACCTAACATCTCCACTAGGGAACACAACCCAGATAAAAGACAGTCACACATCCCAGCTTTTACTACACAGGAAAACAATGTGGACTGCATCAACTTCGAAGTGCACCCACCAGGCCAAGTCCTCGGACAAATTTGGTGGTTCCCCTTGTGAACCTTCCCTGGTGGCTCAGATGGTAAAGCATCTGCCGGCAATGGGGAAGACCCGCTTGATACCTGGGTTGGGAAGATCCCCTGGAGAAGGAAATGGTAACCCACTCCAGTATCCTTGGCTGGAAAATCCTATGGACAGAGGAGCCTGGTAGGCTACAGTCCATGGGGTCGCAAAGAGTCCGACACAACTGAGCGACTTCACTCACTTGTCAATCTTACAATTCTAGGTACATCAGTGTAAAAACATTGAGAACTTAACCCTCTCTGGCAGGTGGAAGTTGTTAGAAAGTACTAGATGATCTTATATTGCTATTGATCACATTGGATACCATTATTTATTGTTGCAGCAATTCCAGCTCCTTTAATAAGTCTTTATAGCCTGTGCCTTAGAGCCGAGCAGAGTTACTTGTCCATGAGACCTGAGTGAGGGAGTGAAAGTCACTCAGTTGCGTCCAATTCTTTGCGACCCCACGGACTGTGGCCCACCAGGCTCCTCTGTCCATGGAATTCTCCAGGCAAGAACACTGGAGTGGGCTGCCATTTCCATCTCAGGGGACTTCCCTGGTTAACTATTTAATCACTGACTTTATGAATGAAGGCTGTGGCCAGGCTGGATCTGTGAATGCGGCTCACTGAATGTGTGTAGGTGTTTGAAGCTCTGGGTTCACAGTTCAGCACACAATGCAACACAGTGACTCGTGTCTGCCCACATCTCAGCTCCAGGCCCGTGTCGGAGGCTGTGTGAATTCTTTCACCTACTGAAAAGGAATCGTGTTGGTATGTAGGCATACCACATGTCGTGGGTTGAACTGTATTCTCCAGAAAGATATGTTGGGTCCTAACACCCAGGACCTGTGGATGGGATTTAGAAACAGGTTTTTGCAGATGTAATCACATTAAGAGGGAATCAGGCTTGACTAGGGTTGGCCTTGATTCCATATGACCAATATCCTCATAAGACGACACACAGGGAGAATGCCACGTGACAAGGGAGACAGAGGGGGTGATGCGTCCACAAGCCAGGAAACACCAAGGATTTTGGAAATCTCCAGAAGCTAAGGAAAGGAAGGATTCTTCCCTAGAGCCTTCAGAAAGAGTGCCACCTTGCCCTGCAGATCTCAGATTTCTAGTCTCCAGACCTATGGAAGAATAAGCTTCTGTTGCTTAAAGGGCCATGCAGGTTGTGGCCCCTTGTCCTGGCAGCCCTAGGAAACGAGCGTATCTACCATGTAAAAGACCCTGATGCTGGGAAAGATTGAAGGCAGGAGGAGAAGGGGACGATAGAGGATGAGATGGCTGGATGCCATCACCAAATCATTAGACATGCGTTTGAGCAAGCTCCAGGAGATGGTGAAAGACAGGGAGGCCTGGTGTGCTGCAGTCCATGAGGTCGCAAAGAACTGGGCACCACTTAGTGGCTAAACAACAACAGCCATGTAAATAAAGTTCTTCACTCTCACCACAGGTGGGGCTTCCAACACAAGCCAGCACTCCTCAAAACCCACTGGTTCAGGTGAGAGGGACACATGCACCCGCCCCACACCCACCAGCCTACACACCAAGCTGGCGTCAGGTCAGCACACACAAAAGGCAGAAGCAGTGACAGGCTTTATTTTCTTGGACTCCAAAATCACGGCAGATGGTGACTGCAGCCACGGAATTCAAAGACGCCTGCTCCTTGGAAGAAAAGTATGACCAACCTAGACAGCACATTAAACAGCAGAGACATCACTTTGCTGACAAAGGTCCATAGAGTCGAAGCCATGGTTTTCCCAGCAGTGCTGTATGGATGTGAGAGTTGGACTATAAAGAAGGCTGAGCACCGAAGAACTGATGCTTTCAAACTGTGGCATTGGAGAAGACTCCTGAGAGTCCCTTAGACGGCAAGGAGATCAAACTAGTCTATCCTAAAGGAAATCAACCCTGAATATTCACTGGAAGTGAAGTGAAGTGAAGTGAATTCACTCAGTCATGTCCGACTCTTTGCAACTCCATGGACTGTAGCCTACCAGGCTCCTCAGTCCATGGGATTTTCCAGACAAGAGTACTGGAGTGGGTTGCCATTTGGACTAGTAAATGAGTATACCTACCATGTAAAAGAAGCTGATGCTGGGGAAGATTGAAGGCAGGAGGAGAAGGGGGTGACAGAGGATGAGATGGTTGGATGGCATCACCAGCTCAATGGATATGAGTTTGAGCAAAGTACGGGAGATGGTGAAGGACAGGGAAGCCAGATGTGCTTTGGTCCATGGGGTCGCAGAGTCGGACATGGCTGAGCAGCTGAACAACAAACAAAAAATGTCATATGTAATTACTACCAAGGAAAGCACATCCGATCATTCAGTGAATATTCACTAAGCACCCCCTATTTCCAGACAGCATTCCAGGCAACGGGGAGACTTCAGTGAACAAAACTGACCTAACATCATATGATCACGGAGCTTTGGTTCCAGAGGAGGAAGACAGGCAATTACCACCACACACATGAAATACACACACTCTCAGGTAGAGACAGAGGTGATGGAGAAAAATAAAGCTGGGATAAGAAGCGGTGCAGGGTAGGGGTAAGATTACACTGTTAAATGGTGGGGCATGGTCAGGTGAGACCTCGGGAGAAGATGATATCCCATAAAGAAGCTGAAGACAATGAGGGACATCCCATACGTGTTTATGGACAGCTGTTCAGGCCAGTGGAACAGCAAGTGCAAAGGCCCTGGGGCTGGGAGGTCCCGAGCACACAAGGAACCAGCAAGGAGGCTTGGGGATGGATGCTGAAGGTGAGGGAGGGCCTGGTGTGGAAGATGATTCTGTGCAGCCACAAACACTTGCTCGGAATTGCTTTTCTATCTGAGAGAGACAGAAGGTTATGTGACTTCATGCATCATGAGAACCACTGTGCTCGGGGCGTTGAAAATGGAGTGTAAGGGGAGAGGGCAGGAGCAGGGGAACCAGCGAGAAGGTTACTGCAGTAATCCTGGTAGGATGGCGAGGACCAGGGTGGGCGTGGCCCTTCCCTGCCACACCAGATTCCTCGCAGAGTATCCAAGTACACACAGAAAGTATGGGCAGACTAACTGCTGTGATCTCAAGCAGCTAACACATATACTTTTTAAAAACAGGCTTTTGCCAATCTCAAAAGGTTATATGTACAAGTCCGTTGATATGATGTGCCTTTTTTTTTTTTAGTCATGCCACACAGTCTGCTCACAGTTAGGGATCTTAGCTCCCCAACAAGGGATTAGACCCCCTGCGGAATTCCCTGCAGTGGAAGCATGGAGCCCTCATCACTGGACTGTCAGGAAAGTCCCTGATATGACATTCGTGAAACGACAAAATTATAAAGATGGAGGATGGATTGGTGGTTGCCAAGAAGGGGGTAAGAAGGGAGGTGGGCGTGGCTGCCAAAGAGGAGGGGGAGGGGTCCTTCTGATGGAACAGTCTGTTCTCCACTATAGTGGTCGCACAGGCTACACGTCTGGTGAAATTACACACACACACACACACACACAAAAGCACATGACGCTGGTGCGCACTGGATAAAGTCGACACACAACACCAACGTCAGCAGTGCGCTGTGGCCTTGCAAGATGTTACCTGGGGGAGAAACTGGGGGACGGTCACCAGCTCTCTGCATCACTTCTTGTAATTGCAAAGGGAATCTACAACTCCCTGAAAATAAAAACTTCTAAAAACCATTAAAAAAAAAAGAATCTTTTACACCTATAATTTCGTCCAAAGCCCTTCAGTGCGCTGTGGCCTTGCAAGATGTTACCTGGGGGAGAAACTGGGGGACGGTCACCAGCTCTCTGCATCACTTCTTGTAATTGCAAAGGGAATCTACAACTCCCTGAAAATAAAAACTTCTAAAAACCATTAAAAAAAAAAGAATCTTTTACACCTATAATTTCGTCCAAAGCCCTATTGTAATCTGCCATAAAGCACAAGAAAAACAAACAGAATGAAGCATTAAGCACAGATGCATGGAAGATATGAGTTTATGAAATATAGGTGAACCTCACAGCGTGTTTTAATCATACACTATGAGTGGACAAGAAGTAGATTGTGAGAAAAATGTGACTTCATAAGATTTATTAAGAATAATAGGTTATTTCCCTTTAAAACATGCTGCAGATGAACATATGAACAAGATGAAATAAGAGTAGCACTCACAGACAGATAAGGAGGGAAAGTCATTAGGTATGAACACGCCAACTCTGAACTGGCAGTCACCCCCTAAGTCGACCACCCATTGGTGACACCGGGTACAGTCCCATTCAGCCCTGACATTTTTGTCTAGGGCAACAATCCCTTAAAGCTTTCTTTAAACTGACCCACAGCGAGCACAATAAGCTCCCCCACCCCCTTCACCCCACACTAGCAGCGCCGCCCAGGGCAGCGGGCGCCGCTGTCTCTTATACACATCTCACCCAGCTTCAGTGGGACAGCCTCACCTCCGATCTCCACGTGCTAGGTGGGAGCCGCAGGCGACAACCACACAGGCAGGCCATCTCCAGTGCAGACAGGTTGAGCCTTCTCAGCAGAGGATTTTATTTTTATGAAACTCTACGAGGATGAGGTGGTACTGCCCTCAGGAGATGGTGCTGGCTGCTTTCCCCTCTGTTGCCCCAGAGAACCCGTCGGTGTTAACAGGCACCCTGGCCGGGTTCAGACGGCAGCTCGCGGGGCCCATGCGCCCAGGCCGCCCTCGCCTGACCTGGCCGGGGCTGGGGTTGTTCCTCTGAGCTCCCAGGAGACCACACGTGCCCCCTCAGCTCTCTGGCCTCTTTGGCCCTGCCCAGCCCTGGGAAGTCCAGCTGTGGTGAGTGTTGGTGGGTGCACGGGCAAACAAACGTAGAGTCATCTCAGATTAGGAGCCGTGGTTGCACAGCTGCTCGGATTGCTTATCATGATGCTAACTGGTTCCAGCCACGGCATGGGGGGCGCAGGGACCCACTCTCCACCCTTCTCCCACAAGTCACACAGGTGCATCCGCAACCCACGTTTGCTGGCTTGGACCAACCATCTGGCCACGTAAAATGACCTTCTAACTCTGAAATGCATCTTTAAAAGCAGAGACGGTATTTTGCCAACAAAGGTCCATCTAGTGAAAGCTATGGTGTTTCCAGTAGTCATGTATGGATGTGAGAGTTGGACTATACAGAAAGCTGAGGGCCAAAGAATTGATGCTTTTGAACTATGGTGTTGGAGAAGACTCTTGAGAGTGCNATCTTTAAAAGCAGAGACGGTATTTTGCCAACAAAGGTCCATCTAGTGAAAGCTATGGTGTTTCCAGTAGTCATGTATGGATGTGAGAGTTGGACTATACAGAAAGCTGAGGGCCAAAGAATTGATGCTTTTGAACTATGGTGTTGGAGAAGACTCTTGAGAGTGCCTCGGACTACAAGAAGATCCAACCAGTCAATCCTAAAGGAAATCAGTCCTGAATATTCATTGGAAGGACTGATGCTGAAGCTGAAATTCCAATACTTTGGCCACCTGATGCAAAGAATCGACTCATTGGAAAAGACCCGATGCTGAAAAAGATTGAAGGCAGGAGGAGAAGGGGATGACAGAGGATGAGATGGCTGGATGGCATCACTGACTCAATGGACATGAGTCTGGGTGAACTCCAGGATCTGATGATGGACAGAGAGGCCTGGCGTGCTGTGGTCCATGGGATCGCAAAGAGTCAGACACGACTGAGCAACTGAACTGAATTGAACTATTTCGGTGCACTTAAACCCATCTTAGGATTTGCATCAGTGTCCCTGAATACAAAAACAAACCACAGAGCATGGAGGGGGATGGATATTGAGAGAGTTTCACTAAAACTCACTCAGAAATGACTTTCAGCACCCAGAAGGCAGGCACCACCCCGCGGGGTCCCGGGGTCTCCCCCATCCTCCAGCTGCTGGAACCAGGGCCCCTGGTTCTTTCTCCCCAGCAGTCAGGTGAAATTTGCTAACTTGCAGGCATCACAAGGAGTGATGTGTCCTTCCTAGGTTAATATCTGAAGGAAGCTCCAGTGAGTAGCAGAAATGAAAAAAAAAAAAAAAAAACGCAAAACACTAAGGGAAAACCAAAGCAGGTAACTGAACGTGTGTTCTATAAAGCCCCCCAACCACTGGGGCCGCAAAGCGATGGGCCCGCGGGCAGCGCGCGCGGCGGGAAGGCCCGGAGCGCCCTCTAAGGGCCGTGGGCCGCAAACACGGCCGTGCGCCAGGCCGGGAGCCGAAAAGGGAAGAAACTGGGAGAAAAAAAATGTCTTCCACATGACGTCACCTAGCACTCAGGGCCACAAAAATTCCTTATTCAAAATTTCTAAGTTTTAACCATCTGATCCATACTGGAGAACTTTCCTTAATAAGATGATAATAGTAACACAATTCCCCCAAAAGATGTGTATAAGAGACAGGCTGAAGACAATGAGGGACATCCCATACGTGTTTATGGACAGCTGTTCAGGCCAGTGGAACAGCAAGTGCAAAGGCCCTGGGGCTGGGAGGTCCCGAGCACACAAGGAACCAGCAAGGAGGCTTGGGGATGGATGCTGAAGGTGAGGGAGGGCCTGGTGTGGAAGATGATTCTGTGCAGCCACAAACACTTGCTCGGAATTGCTTTTCTATCTGAGAGAGACAGAAGGTTATGTGACTTCATGCATCATGAGAACCACTGTGCTCGGGGCGTTGAAAATGGAGTGTAAGGGGAGAGGGCAGGAGCAGGGGAACCAGCGAGAAGGTTACTGCAGTAATCCTGGTAGGATGGCGAGGACCAGGGTGGGCGTGGCCCTTCCCTGCCACACCAGATTCCTCGCAGAGTATCCAAGTNTATATATATATATATATATATAAATAGAGAGAAAAAAATTAAAAATATATATAAAAAATAAAATATTTTAAAAAAGGAAAAGACAAGTATAACATCTTAGAAGGAAAAAAGGATGTTTGCCGTGGGTTTAACCAGTATCTCCCTGATTCCAAATGCTCTAACGTTGTCTACTAAAACAATGAAATATCCATCCCCACCCCCCAGTTACCCAGTCCTCCCCAAAGGCAGTCAAGTTTTCAATTTCAGGTGTATCCTAACATATATATTCTATGGCTAAACATCTGATTACATATACATATGTATTCTTTTCTCTCCTTTATATATTTAAATACTGACCCCCATATTTTCTAACTGAAACGAAACCTTCTGATAAGTTTTATTGTAACTCAAGAAACTTCTAAATTCCAAAGGGACCAATAGAAAGGATCTGCTTCTTATCAGCAAAGTCATGGAGACTTTCCTGAAATCTCTGCATCTAATCACCTCCCACTCTCACTCCACGTAGTAGCAGTATAATGCCCCCCCAAAATGCGCATGTCTGAATCCCCAGAACCTGTGAATGCATGACCTCACACAGGAAAATCAACTTTGCACATGTGATTAAGTTAAGGACCATCCAATATAATCACAAGGGTCTCTATGAGCGAAAGAGGGAGAATGAAGTTCAGAGAAGGTGATGCGTGGATGCAAGCAGAGTGAGGTCATTGCTGGAGAGGCCACCAGCTGAGGATCTCAGCACCTCTAGAAGCTGGAGACGGGGAGGAGAACTGGATTCTCCCTCAAGCCCAGAGAAGCAACACGACCCCTGATTGTATCCCAGTGAAGCCCATTTCAGACTTCTAACCTCCAGAACCATAACAAATGTGCATTGTTTAAAGCCACTACGTTTGTGGCAATTTGTTACAACAGCAAAAGGAAACTAATACACCCCTCCTCTCCTCATCTCCAACCAGGCCAGTTTTGGGGGAACAAGCTCTTAGGTCTAAACAGAGCTAGGGACGGTCTTGGTAAGATGGTACCCTGGAACTGACCGGTGATTACTTTCCAGGGACACATGTTACCGCACTGCAATTCTATCACAACCTCTAAACACTACTAATGAATTCTGTGCTCAATTGACAAAAAAACAAACAGTTTTTTCATCTGAGGGGAGGGAGTCCAATGCACAAGATAAAAAGAGAGGGGGAGCTCACCCCCTCCTTTCAGAGGACAGAAGTGAAGTTGCTCAGTCATGTCCGACTCTTTGCGACCCCATGGATCCTCTGTCCATGGGGTTTTCCAGGCAATAGTACTGGAGTGGATTGCCATTTCCTTCTCCAGCAGATCTTCCCGACCCAGGGATCGAACCCAGGTCTCCCTCATTGTAGACAGACGCTTTACCGTCTGAGCCACCAGGGAAGAGGACAGAAGGAGGAGGGAAGCTCTAAGAGCTGCATGGAGCCTGGGCCCCAGGAGAGCCTATGAGGGCTTCTAGGGGCAGAAGGAATCTTTCCATTTACTCGGTCTAATGGGGACTGGGTCTGAGTGAACTCCGGGAGTTGGTGATGGACAGGGAGGCCTGGCGTGCTGCGATTCATGGGGTTGCAAAGAGTTGGACACGACTGAACGACTGAACTGAACTGAACTGAATGGGGACTGACTAACTGGCCTGAGGTCACAGGGCAGGTGAAGGGCGACAACCTGGAGACACACCTGCGCACCTTGATTTGAGCCTACTTCCTTTCTATACACCAGTTGTCATCAAACTTCCTGTTCTCAGATTCCTTTCTATGCTTAAATTAATGAGGATTGTACAGAGGTTATGTTTATATCTACTTACTAGCAATTAAATCCTGGAAGAGGTTAATCTACATACCTATTAATTCATATTGAAATAGCAATAGTAAACCATTACAAGCCGTCATAACAAACTGGATTTTATAATAAACTGTTTTCCAAAATAAAAAAGAAATAATGAGAAGAATGGCATTTTGGGCATTTTGGCAAATCTCTTTAATGGAGGACAGTGGGATCTCCTATCCAATTGCAACCTAATTGCAGTATATTGTTTTCGCTGGAGTCCCCCAAAAACATCAGGCCTCATACAGATATTGGAAAAGTATTTCAATAGCCTTACAGATAATTTTGGAAAGTTTTTGATACTACACCAAAACTCATCAAGTAGTAGTTCCTTAAAGGTTAGCTGCAGTGTACAATCTGAAACCATATAAAGAATTTCTCACATTTTGTTACACTGAAAATCCACTGGGCTATTTTGAACTTCAATGGATCTTTTAGCCCGGCAAGTTTTCGTAACACTGTGCATCAGTCACCTGGATTTACCAGTTCACTTGTCTGTGCAGAGCATCTAAACATTGATATACTTTATAACACAGTATTTCAAAATCATTTATATCACCAGCTATCTTGTTAGAAAATTGTCTAAATTCAAGCTTAGGATGTTGGCGGTGACTTGGCAAAATTCTAATTTTCACTTGACAGCTCAAATTTTCTCACTGGCAAGACATATGAGCAGTAATTTTACCAGAAGCAGCAGCCCACCTTTGTTTATTTTTTGAGATGTCTGCCAAATACCCAAGTCAAAATAATGGGTTTGTTCACAGCCCATTATTTAAGGTGAAGACTTCTCTGGTGGCTCAGACGGTAAAGCGTCTGTCTATAGTGCGAGAGACCTGGGTTCGAGCCCTGGGTTGGGAAGATCCCCTGGAGGAGGAAATGGCAATCCACTCCAGTACTGTTGCCTGGAAAATCCCATGGACAGAGGAGCCTGGTACGCTACCGTCTATGGGGTCACAAAGAGTTGGACACGACTGAGCGACTTCACTTTACTTCCATAAAAAAAGAGCAGCTAGTTCAGTTCACACCTCACACTATCACAACTGCTTTCCTGCACAATTACCAAAGAACTTCCCAGTTCTTGGCTCAGACAGTAAAGAATCCGCCTGTAGTGCAGGAGGTACGGGTGCGATCCCTGGTCAGGAAGACCCCCTGGAGAAGGGAATGGCAACCCACTCCAGTCTTCTTGCCTGGAAAACCCATGGGCAGAGGAGCCTGGAGGGCTACAGTTCATGGGGTCGAAAAGAGTCAGACATGACTGAGCAACTAACACTTCCACTTCACTGATGAACATGGGCGGTCAGAAGAAGTATTAATCATGCCTTTCCCATTTCTTCACACAGCATATTAAAAAGACATGCATACAAGGGTAGAAATTTGGCAAAATCTCTCACTTTTACTCTTGCACCAAGGACATTCTTCATTGAAACTAGCATGTCTGAAAGATGCAATGACCTTGAGTTCATGAGGGCACCAATGCCAAGATTCACCCTAAAGTACCACCAGTTTTCCCACTAAACTTTTGTACCATCGCCACAGTTACCAACACTGTGAAAAAGGCAAATAGTATCTTAGTATTACTTTGAAAATCGCTTTGACCTTGAGGATTCCCTAAAAGAGTCTTCAAGCTTTAAAGAAAAACAGATCACCTCAAACCACCCTAAGATAACCATTATAAATATATGACAGTGTGTGTGTGTGTGTGTGTGTGTGTGTGTGTGCGTGTTCTTATATGGTTTCTAGAAAACTGTCTTATCAGACTGACAAGTGCAATCATAATTTTAATGGTTGGGTTGTATTTTATTGTAGGGAGGGCGGAGGGGGTGAAAGGCATCACTTGCTTATTTCATTTTACATTTTAATTAACCATCAAGATGAAGGGTTTATTCAGGTCTTCAGCATGCCCTGCAAATCATCTCTGCTTTAAAGAAAATTCCTCTGAGCTGTGGTGGGTCCACCACTAGGAATCTGTCTCTGGGGGATTTCATTACAGGGATTCTGGTCCCAAAGGTCTGGGGACTAGGAGAGGCTCTGACTCAAGAAGTTTGCTAAGCCCGTGCATCGGCTGAGCCAGAGAGGAAGCAGTGTGTCCACAGCCCTGCTATAACACCCAGAGTACAAGTCTGGGGCAGTGACTGTAGCTATCACAGCAAGACAGACAGGAAGCCTTCCGGAGAAGCAGATGAAATACATTTTGGGACCCCGACTTCTTCCCCAGCTCGGGGGAGCTCTCGGCAGGTTCCTTTCCCTCTATCATTTAAAGGCAATGGATATGCATTTCAAAATACGCTTGTCCTCCTTTGTCTGCTTCTAGTCTGGTCATCATTTTCCTACAAATCCCACGTCAACACAGTAGAGAGAAGTGCCAGCAAGCGTTCCAGCTCCAACATTCCACAGCTCAGTGATTTACGGAGCAGAAGGCGAGAGAAGAGGCAGCATGGCACACAGCTGGGTCCCGGGAGCAATCACAAGCCACCCGGACCTCAGACCCACTCAAACGCCACCCATCAAGCAGGTGGCAGAGCAGTCTAGCAGGTCCAAGGCTGTAAAATGCCGGCATGGCACTGGCTCCACTTTCAGTCTGCTTTCTGATACTAAAACTCTTTCAACATTCAGAGAATTTTAATTTAGAGGGGGGAAAAAAAAGCCATGGGTTGTAGGTGGGGGTTGAGGGGGGTGGCGAAAGGTTTTAAAATAGTCTCATTATTGATAAAAAATACTATAAAAAATATTCAGACAATGCTTTCCTAGAAATAGCTAACAGAGAGGGAAAAAACCCACAGCTGGAACTGCCTTTTATGAACAAGTGGCATCTCAGCACTTGGCATAATCCTGAAGCAAGCGTTACACATGAGGCACCCACCAAAAAGAGTCTCCAAGCAGTGTGGCCCTTTCCCCCTTTCCCTTGTAGTAAGAGGGCAATCGAGACACAAAATAGACTCACAAAGCAAGTAGCCCTCCTTGGAATCGCGTCTGAATTTTTTACAATCCAGCTGGGAGTGAACAGTATCAACAAAAATGTCCATTTCTTGGATTCCTACAAACCGATGACATAAATAAAATCCACACAGTGTCGTGTGAAAATGCCTGCACAGGGGGTGGAAACAAAGGCCACCAACGGCTTGGGGACGAAACCCTTGTCTCTCTCTCTGCGGGAAACCTATGAGAAATGTGAACACAGCGCGCTGGCATTTTCGGAAAAGCAGTCGCTCACATTTCAACCCCCGAGGAAAGCATACACCCCGTGCCCAGCCTCGGCCTTAGGGGAAAGGTGAGGTCCTCCTGAACCGACTCCCGGCTTTCCCTCTCTCCTCCCAAGACAGAAGTCCTCTCCCAGCTCCAAATTCCCACCGAGACGCACCCTAAGAGCCGGGCTTCTCCTTGGGTACCGAGGTACCCGACCGCCCCGCGGCGGCTCAGGGCTCTCCCCGCGAGCTCGTGGACGTGTCCTGCCTGTCCGCCTCCCTGGTCTCCTGGGAACCGTCCACCACACGCCAGGCATCCGTGCCTCCGGGCAGGTGAACAGGAGAAAAAGGAGGATGCCCCGAGGGGGGAATTCTGGGCGAAGGAAAGCATCGCCCTCACTCCTGCCGCAGCGCCGAAAGGTCGCTTTTCTTTTCCTCCCCCCACTTTTTTTTATTTTTCAGGCTTTTCTTTGCCTGAATGTTCCTGGGATGTCTGATTCCGGGCATTCGACGGCAAAACTGAAACCGAGGAAGCTGAGGTCCCCTGCGGCTAACCGTGTCCCTGCCCTCGCCGCCCGCGCGCGAGGCACCGAATACCGGGACCCCCTCGTCCCCAGTCGCCCCTCCACGCCGGGACTCGCGAGCGATGACGACGCACAGGTTAGGGACCCGATATGCAGCCAGGACAGAACAGGGAAAGCGGCGGTGCCCGGAGCGACAGGCGGTCGAGGGGCGCATGGAAAGTGGACAGAGGGGCGCGAAGAGCCCGGCGGCCGAGCCCGGGACTGCGCGTACCTGGAGCAGCCCCCGCCGGGGAGACGACGGGCAGCAGCGCAGCTAGGAGCAGCAGCGCCGCCCAGGGCAGCGGGCGCCGCGCGCGATGGGACGCCCCGACCTTGGGGGCCATCGCGAGCCCCGGGGTGCGCGGCCGACTGGGCGCTGGGCGAGACTCCGGGAGCGCGGAGGGGCTGCCGTCGGGTCCCCGCCGTCGGTGTGCGTCTGAGCGCTCTGCGCCGCGCCCGCGCGCCCCTGGCCCCGCGCCGAGAGCTCCCGGCCCCGCGCCCCGGCCGCCGCGCTCCGCACTGAGGCCGCCGGCCGCCGGCCGCGCCTTTTA